>LR756417.1:4740-47083 GCA_902729485.2 Mus minutoides | reverse complement strand
TAGAAGAAAGATGGCCCGAGAGAGCTGGCTGAAAAGAGTCAGGCAACTTGTAAGCACTCATTCACAGAAGAGTTCCAGAGAGCTGACAAATCTGCAAGATGAAGGATCTCAGACCCCAGGCTAAGGGCTATAACCGTAGATGCTATGAAGGACCAGTACCAACACAGACCCTGGAACACATGGATGGCTGAGGATCCCGTCTCTGAGGCTGGATCGCACTGTGATCTGCTGCTCTTTTCTTCTGTCTGCTATTCTCAACAAACAGTGAGGAGTATGAAGGCTTCTATAAGAGGCCAGAACTTGGACATCTCCCAGATCTATAATTAATATCTAGGTTGAAAGAGCATTCAACCATCTGACTTTTGATAGGCACAATTGACAAGCAATAGTGATATCCAAAAGGTAGTAAAACTGTCCAAACCAGGTTACATTTGTTTGGGAGTCACACAAATTTGAGGAAGGAATTGTGCTTTCAAGTTTTCTGTCAATAGCAAGAAAAAAGTTAGGTTGGTGCGTTCTTAGGTTCAGCTGGACTGAGGATGGCAGGGAAGAAACTTATAAAAAACTGACTATTTAGATAATGTTGGGTCCCAACATCCATTAGTCACAGCCAGATTAAGGTTCCCTTTCACTCTGGCAATCTTATGTGTAGAATTAGCTTGAATGAGCTATTTTTTTTTTTTTTGCTTGAAAATAAGAGCAAACAAATTCAGTAATAAAAGACTTTTCATCTTTGATGTCAAAGTCGATGGGAGGATTTTAGTTGTTAATTTTTAATTTATTTTTGAACATTTATTTATTTTATGTGAGTATATGTGCATGTGTGGGGTTGGGTATGCATACATCAATACAGGTGCCCTTGGAGAATTCCATTGAGCCAGGGTGTAGGCAGTTGTGAGCCACCTGACATGTGTGCTGGGTATTAAATTTGGGTCATCTCATCTACTGAACCATTCTTTCTAGCCCTGAGTCTCAACATTTTAATTTAATTCCAAATTCAGTTTAAGGTAGAATGCCCCCATCAGATTTCAGCTAATCTAATCCCAGAGAGAATTTATAATTTTTTTTTTGTGAATGTTCCTTATGCGTTTAAGCTGAATACATCAGTAGTGTGAAGTTGAGTGAGCTCACATGCTGCACACTGGTTTTAAACATTAAAGCAAATCAAGTAAGCTCTAGGTTCAGACCCTGATGGGTCATCTTGGAGCGAAATCTTTACATATTCCCTATTATAAAATGAGGGTCATAATGACCCAGGGTGTGAGCCTGAGTGGTAAATGACTGAGAGGTATTGAATAAAGTAGAGCTGAACAGACGTTTTCCACTAAGGATAACGTTATCTTCATTTTTCTGCCCTTTTGATCCATTCAAACCTCTGTTTCAGCTTTTTATTTTGCTGCAAATCATCTTCATGTGTGCAGGGAACAAGATGAAGTTAATCTCAGCAGCAGACTATAAGAGCCTCTATTCACCCAGCCCTTCTGCTTACTGAGTCCTTTTCACTGTTATCCGAGCTGAAACAGTCATTTGATTCTTCTATTGTGACACACTCCCTGACTCATGTTGTCCATGGCACCTAACAGCTGCTGCTTCTGCTGGTGCTTTGGCAGAAATACAGATGTTGAACCTCCTCTATACACTTTAACTCTTTGTTACCCTCACCTGTTTGACCAACTTCAGATTCTCTTCCATTCTCCACGACAAGAATTCCCCAGATCATAAAAAGGTCACCATTCTTATTCTCTGCCCCCAGTCCCTACAGATTGATGATAATAGCAGATTTTACTTCCCTTTCATGCTTTGGATCCACTAGGCCCTGACACATTTGAAACACAGTAAATAGTAACCGTAGTAACTTACCACCACCACAGTCATGGTGTTCATTACGTTTACAAATGTTAAGACACCAATTAACTGACATCTCTAATGCCACTGATCATCAGGTTCTGGTCTTTTTCTTTGGTTGTTTGGTTTGTTTTAACTAATGTAGTTGATGGTGTGAGCATTACCTTCCTTTCCATACCAGTTCAGTCTTCTCTGAAGTGGTCCCTTGGCATTCTTGCAAGAAGAACACCCTTATTTGCACAAAAGCATATTAGTGAAGACTTTATCCTACTGGAATTTTCAAACAAAGTTTAGTTTTGTTTTAGATCTATAGCTGTAGAGACTAGAGTAGTCAAAGTTAAAACAATCTATTTGGCCATTCGGCTTAAATGTAGACACTACTCACATATAGGCTAGAAATAAGTGTAGTCTAGTCTAGTTGGTACATGCTCTTGAGTTATATGGCTTTGCAAGAAAATAAATACAGTTATTTGTGATAGTTCTTATTGGAAATCATTCTTGAGTTCAAGAATTCTTTTTGATGCCTTTTAATCCATGCAATATTTGAATGACTAGGCAGTTGGTGATATATCTGTGGCCTGGTGTTAACAAGCTTTGAGGAAAAATTATTCAGCTGCTTTGGATATGTGCTTGGTTGATAGCTTTCAAGAAATTCACATTGTAATTCCCGTTCTGTGAGATCAATAATAACACTTAAAGCTGAAGGACAGAAATATGAAACGGTTGCTAGGAGTCACCCACCAGAATAACTAGATGCAAGAGTTTGAAGAGGAACAGGAAGGGACCAAGAAGAATTTTTCCCCTGTTAATTATGCTGTAGTTTTTCTGAAATAATAAGGTATTAGGAAGAGCCCTGCTGGATGTTAGAGTCTCTATATTCTGAAGGACACTTTCTTTCAAGTTCTTCTATCAATTAAAGTAAGTATTGCATTTATAAATCACAGCTGTTCCTGTCTGAGTGTCTTCGCTAGGGTTTGAAAAGATAATGTTTGGTAAGCATCACTTCAAGCATGTCAAAGTAAAGTTAATAAAATGGAAGTGATTTAGTTCTTCAGACAATCAGGTGGCACAACATGTTCGTGGCTATGTTTTTTTTTTTTTTTTTTTTTTTTTTTTTGGTTTTTTGAGACAGGGTTTTTCTGTGTAGTCCTGGCTGTCCTGGAACTCACTTTGTAGACCAGGCTGGCCTCGAACTCAGAAATCCGCCTGCCTCTGCCTCCCNCCCTTCCTTCCTTCCTTCCTTCCCTTCCCCTTCCCCCCTCTCTCTCCCTTTCCTCCTCCCCCTCCCCCTCCCTTTCCTCCTCCCCTTCCCCCTCCCTTGCTCTCTCTCTGTTGTATTGTTGAAAATATGGTGGCCAAACTGTACCTGGGATGTTTTCTATTTCCCGGTAAATGGCAATACAGTGAAATACGTTACAGTGGCTCCTTGTGGCTGCCATAACAAATGATCACATACCATGATAAATTACTACAAATCTTTAGCTTTTATGCTCATAGCTCTGAAGGCCAGAAATATGAAATCAGTTCACTAGGGAAAAGATCCAGGCTGTACTCTCTGGGGCCTGCAAGTCATGGTCTGTATGCTCTCTCTTCCAGGTTCCATGACATTAGTTCAATCTCTGCCTTTCTCTTTTGTGTATTAAAATCCCTCTTTGTCTTGACCTTATAAAGGCATGGGTGACTATATTTAGGGCTCATCTAGATATTCCACGATAATGATAATTATCCTCTCTCAGAATCTTTACCATTTTAAAGTCGTTTTGTTTTGTTTTTGCTACATAAGGTAATGGCCTCACTCTCTAGGGCCTGTAGTTTATTGTCTATTGTGAGCTTACAATTAAGCCTGCATACAAACATAACCAGGATGTTTAACACTTCAGCAACTCTCTTTATTAGGAACATAGAGCCTCTAAAGATCAGGTTTAGGAACATCACAAAACCAAACAGAGAGGAAATGCCCAGGGTTTGTGTAGACTTACCTTTACGTGGAGTTGTACATTTAAAATTATGTGAAAGTTAGACTGTACGTTTGTCAGCATTGCCTGCCTTTATTTTTGAATATTTTCTCAAAAGCAGATAAACT
The DNA here is from genome assembly GCA_902729485.2 of Mus minutoides. NCBI lineage: Eukaryota > Metazoa > Chordata > Mammalia > Rodentia > Muridae > Mus > Mus minutoides. Next base: position 43,155 of record LR756417.1, on the reverse strand, counting down.
CACAGACAATTTATCTTAGCCCAGTCAGTCTACAGTCTAGCAGCCTTAAGCAGCACACACACACACACACACACACACACACACACACACACACACACACGGTTAGGGTATGTGAATGCTGCAGATCCTCCCCCTGGAACAATGTAGTGATGGGAACCAAACTTAGGTCCTCTGGAAGAGCAGAAATCTCTTACCTGATGAGCCATCTCTCTAACCTCCATAACAGCTTTTTTTTGTCCATAAAGAAAAATAATGTTATTTGATTTGCAGAAAAATGGACACAACTAGAAATAGTCATATTAATTGAATCCAGCCATATCTAGAAGAACGAATATCATTTTTTCTCTTATTTGTGTTTCCCAGAATTTATATAGATATGTGATATTGTGTATGTGCCAAGTAGAAGCAACTGTCTTATGTAGTTAAGAGGAAGGAGGGTAGAAGGATAGGGAATGTGTTCATTGTATATGTATATGAGAGGAGAGGAAGTCTTTCTACAATGCCATGTTTGTTTGTTTGTTTTTTGCTCTGCAGATATTGATGGAACACTGAGTCTAAAAATTATTTTCTTTACTACAAATACAATGATTAGATATACATTTGGATGGTTCTTCAGCTATGAAAAACACTACACAAAAATCAATGCTTTTCTTCCATAGTGAGTGTCTTTATTAGGAAATTCAAACAAAGGTTCAACATACAGTGGTGATCTCTTGGTTCCCATGGGAATCATAACTTCCTCCCTGGTCTTAAGCTGTTCTTTATTCCACCATTTCTCTATCATGGTCTCTGACGGTGTGGCCCAGGTTGTGCTTTGCTCTTGTAGATCTGGGTTGCTCTCATGATTGTTAGCATGCCTCAGGCCAGAGGCTGGCTTTGTGCTTCTTGGTGCCTCCCTGCAGGTGATTCTGGGCAGTGCCTGCTTTGAAATTTTCAACCTCTCTGTCTATTCCAGGTATTTTGTGATAATATTATGCTTCCTTCTCTAATCTGTACTTCAATAAGACAGAGTAATGGCAATGTGGAAACCCTAACACTGCAGATAGTAGACTGAAAAGTTCTATTTTTCCATGGCTAAACATAAAATGAATTGCTCATGTTTCTAGGTTATTGGCAATGTTAAATGCTGGATATGAAAGACAATGATATCCCTAACCTGTTTTGAATAAGACTGGCTTACAGACATTCATTGATTTATTCAACAAATAAAATTTCTATCTATAAACACTTTGCCTCAGTGAAGGTGAGGCAGGAGTAATGTTGGGATATGTAAGGAGAAAGCCCCTTGTAGGAGTAATGCTGGGATATGTAAGGAGAAAGTGACTTGTAGGAGTAATACTGGGATATATAAGGAGAAAGCCCCTTGCAGGAGTAATGCTGGGATATATAAGGAGAAAGCCCCCTGCAGGAGTAATGTTGGGATATATAAGGAGAAATCCCCTTATCTAGGAGTCTGGTTGAAGACTCCTACAAGTCAAGAAGCAACAACTCCAGCACAATTAGTATCTGCTGTGAAGATATCCACCTTACATTTATTTCTCTCATAGCTTTCTATTTTTATTTTTAAATAGTGGTAGCCTGGCTTAAGACCTAAATTTATGAAATCTTGGATGTGGTCTCATTTCTTTTCTTAGCTATCTCCTAAAAACTACACACACACACACACACACACACACACACACACACACACACACACACACACACCACACACGCACACCACACAGAGAGAGAGAGAGAGAGAGACAGAGACAGAGACAGAGAGACAGAGAGAAAGAGAGATGGACAGACACAGAGAGACAGAGAAAGACAGAGAGACATAGAGACAGAGACAGACAGACAGACAGACAGACAGACAGACACACACACACACACACACACACACACTTCTGTTTACTTTCTTGATAGTAAAGCTATTTGCCCCCCACCTCCAGTCCAGATTCTTTTTTTTTTTTCAGATCACCTTTAATGATGTCAGGCTCCTCGGAACCATTCTGTCACCTCAGGATGCTCCCTTAGCAGCCCTTTGAAGACAGTAACTTCAAACCCCACCAAAACCCTGCTGTGAAGTAAAAGGAACTGCAACTCTGTTTCGGCAGAGCCCATGCTCATAACTTTGGGTATGCCATACTTTCTCCTAGATTCCTCTCTCGTTCTTTGTTTCTTTTGCCTATATCTATGTTAAATCATCTTTGCTAAACCCTACTCTGCTTCACACTGGCTCATCCTGGAATTCTTTGTGGCATCAAACTTGGCTACAGTTGCAGTCCCTAAAGGATTTATGAAAACCCTCAGACGACTCTGCATGACCAAGTGGAGCTGTGCCTCAAGTTTCTACCTCCTTGTTTTGTGTCTTGTAAGAAGTTACATTCATTAATAAGAGTTATATTAAATAATTATAAACATTTCACATTGCTATTATAGTACTAGAATACCTATTTGAAAAGAACATGGAACAGGTCATTGATGATTTAGACTGATTAGTTGGAGAGTCATATTCTGCAATCTTTCTCTGAATAGGGAAGGCCTGAATGGGAATTGGAGAGATGAGTGGGATTTAGAGGGGTGGAAGAGAGAAAACTGAGTATATGGAGCACACAAGAAAAGATCCTATAGCAATATGGAGCATGACACACTGAATGAACTGCAGTAAGACAAAAACAAATTTATAAAAGTACCATGGAGCACAGAAAAATGGCAAAGGATAGGTGTAAACTAGAGGGTACCAGAATCTACAGGCCTTCTAAGGATTTGGTCTCACCAAGGTGCCAATAGCAAACTGTTGAAAACTGGGATCAGACTTCTGTCTTATTTTAATTTTAGTCACTTAATTTGCATGTGATTTTGCTTATAAGACACCCTGATTTTGATGAGGATTCTAATATGTGGGTAGCCCAGTTACCTCTGCTTCTTGTTCTGATGTATAAAATGTCTCTCTGCTTGTTCTTGCCACTGCCAGAGTTTCACACGGCTCTGGATTTTATTTATTTACATAGTTTGAAATGTTCATTTTATTACGGGGCTTTCTGAACATGGCTTCTGTCATCTTAAGATCTTCTTGAGTATGTAATGCATTATTGTCTACAATAGCTGTGGTGCTACACACCTCTGTAGAGAGCCTATACATCTCACTTAACTGTTGATTACCCATTGATACTACCATTTGCCTGTTGAGTAACTCTCCATTTACTTGGGAGAGGAAAAAGAATGGTTGGATTAATCTTTAGTAGATTAATCTTTATCAAAGGCACGCCTTGGTAAAGGGGAGACAGAGTGCACATAGGAAATCTAGATTGGAGAGTATCATAAAACTGAAAGTGAAAAATGACTTACCCTGCTTTTCTATAATCTTTGGCAAACTCTCCTAGATTTCAGCATTTTATGGTTAAGGGATGATAAAACATTTGTGCATAGATGAGTACAACTGCGGCTTGCTATTAGAAAGCAACTCTGATAAGATGTTTCTTGAGTCTTCAGTGTCTGGCTTGTCATTTAAACTATATTCAATTAAACACTCAAAAGTTCTGCTAGAGAGTGAAATGTTGAAATATAAGAAGTTACAAAATTTGTGTGGATATAGGGCAGACTTCTCACTTCTTAATCCTGTGGGCTATCAAATGATTAAACAAAATTCAAGACTTGATTAAGACTGTAGAGTACAGAGATTCCCGGGGTTCTTGGTAATTATGTGATAGTAATTTAATCCAAATTGGCAGCAAATTAGTCTTTCAAGGATAAGAAAATGCTAAACAGGTCAGTGACAGTCCAGTTTGAGTACTTCATCTGAGCCTACGAACAGGTTATCCTAACTGCTTCATTAAGACTCCAAAAATTCTAGCACACCAGAAATATTCTAAGTATACCAGGTATTAGAAAATAACCCCAAAACTACAAAGATAGTTTGAATTACAAATATTTTGTGTCTACCTAAGGATTAATTTGATAGCCACAAGATACAAAATGCCTTCTTCTGTTGGAAAAGTTATTATTTACCATTAACGTGGGCAACGTTCCAAATTAAAATAAGCCTGCGGTCAGAAGGTCTTGGATGTCCTTGCTGCTCTTGTGAGTTGGCATCAGAGGTATCAGTGTACCTCCTGGCTTCTCCCAAACTAATATTTTCCCACTTGTTTCTCAGAGATCAAATTTGGAGCCTCATGACTTTATTTACTTTCAGAAATAAAATGAAGGTTCTAGAATAAAAGGTTGAAAGCAAAATCTAGAGGGAAAGGAAGATGTGATGACATTTAGAGTCTTATTTATTAAAAAATATGCTTTACTTCAGACTCATAAGCAGGAAGAACAGTGTGAGGGAGCAAATGGTAGGTCTCATAGCAAAATGTTAATCTATTGAGAAGTAAGACAGCTTGGGAAAGTCTTCTGAGAGTGTTTTCTCTAGGGTCCAGTTAACCCAACATTATCATCTTACTGAATAAAATTTAATTCTAGGATCTATTAAATTAAGGTATTGAAAATAAGCATCCAGCCTTCGGTCCTGTATTCTTTAGAGCATTTTATATTTTAGAGCATTTACTTTTATTTATTCAGTGTGTGTGTGTGCGCGTGTGCGTGCACGCGTGTGTGTGCATGCACATATGTCAGGGTCAGATCGCAGCTTGCAGGAATTGGTTCTCTCTTCTTTCCCTCTCCCATGTAGGTCTCAGGGACGAAACTCAGAAGGTGAATGAAGCTTGGCAGCTTATTCCCTTACCCACCGAACAATCTCTCTGTCTTTCCCCAACCCCCAGTCCTACTTGGCTTTACCAATTGTTAGCCACAAGACCTTGATCAGAATCTTTGATTTTATATACTTCTCACTTTTAAGTGGAGTAATATTGTGACTTACTTTACATAATCAGTGGGAGAAATGAATGACTAGGTAAAAATGAAGACTGTAGCATTGCATACGACACAGGGTAAGTCCCAAGTGTTGCCAAATCTACTCTTAGGAGGCCCTAGGAATCTTTAAGTACAAACACAATCAAGTGAAAAGTTACAATAGATTATGGTAATTATATAAGCCTAATGAATAGTCTATGAAATAAACATAAATTCTTGAAAACAGTTATACAACTTTAGGAGAAAACACTACTTTGAAATTAACTATTAAGGTGAGATTACAAGCAGCAATTATAAACAATTGTTTGGTTTGGTTAAACATTTACAGCAGTCTCCTATTTTACACAGCCATGGATAGCAAGCTGCAGGTGCTTTCATTATATTCAGAAGTAGTTTATCCTCGGGACAATATTAACTGTTTAAGCAAATTCTGAAAAGCCAGTGATGGGTGGGAAAAAACCCAATGCATGCATTGAATATCTTAGTGTTCTCTTGATTTATTTAAATGGGATAAATCAACTGATTATTTTTTTGAAAAAGTGCAATTTATATGAAAATGTAATTTCTAGGCATTCAGTAGCTCATTCATACGATTAAAAAACTGTTCACATAATTCCAAATAAATGCAATCTTATATTCTTGTGACTACCAAAAATGAAATAATTTTCTGCAGGCACGTTAGACAACTTATTATTCTACATTTGTGGTGTTTAAAGATTTATATTTTGTTTTGGAAACAAGGTATTATTTCTGACCCACTGCTTTGGATTTTACAACCAATATTGTCATTAGGAAAAAGTATATGAGCAAAGGAAAAGCAGGATACATCTGAGGAGAACCTCATCAGAAGCTTCTCAAGAACTCATATAGATAATTTAAAATTACATTTGTTCCTGATATCCTAAGATGGTTCATAGTGATCCAAGAGTTTTGTTGCTCTTGTGCCTGGATCTGTTCAGGCTACTCCAGTTGTATCTTAAGTAGAATGAGTTATAAACACCAGAAAGGCATTTCTTACAGTTCTGGAAGCTGGGAAATTCAAGAAGAAAAAGGCTGAGAGTCCATCTGGCAAAGGCCCACTTTTCTAGTGTTATAGGCATGGATCCCAGTCCCGGGGCACCTGCTTAGGCTTCCAAGTTTCAGGGTAAAGAGTTGAAACTGCTCTAGTGCCATAATTACTGCCCCCCCCCAATCTTTTGAGGGCACAAAACGAGGATGACAAGTCCAGCTCCTATAGCTGTTCTTATGATGACAGGAGGCATAGTCTTTGCTCTTGAGGAATTCATGATGTTTCCCTCCTGTCCTCCAGTATCAATTGGCTGGAATGAGAGAGCAGAGTTTGGATTTTTTGTAGTAGGAGGCGACTTGAATTTCTATCACACAGAATTTAGTTTGAAATTGCTGTGTATCCTAAAGAAAGTTTGTATAAGTGAAGGAAGTATATTGTTTCTTTGCTCCTTTAGGCATCCATCTCTGCCCTTTCCCAAGCTAGGGCTCACTAGAGACTAAACACTTGATATGACTGTTATGCAGTATGTGTGTGTGTGTGTGTGTGTGTGTGTGTGTGTGTGTGTGTGTGTGTGTGTGTGTAGTATCAGATGCCCTGGAGTAAGAGTTGTAAGGAGTAAGGCACAAGGCACTTGTATGCTATCTGGCTTGGATACTGGAAACCAAACATGACTCTTCTGCAAGTATAGAATGTACTCTTACCAACTTTCTAGCCCCTGGCATTGGCTTCTTTATGTACAAGTCTGTGAGTAAATGAATACCACTGTCAGTCTTTACTACTTAAAATTAGGCTCCAAAGACCCAATACTTTATATGACTTTAAATAAAGCTGATTGTATCAGGAGATTCCACTATGTATGCCCTTTAAGGTATATTTACACAGTTCTCTGTAGTTGGCAGTGACAAATGAGCATAGCTTAGGGTTATTTTCATATTATTGATCCATGCTAAAAAGACCAATATAGTTCTTATTGCAATATGTTATGGGTCTAAAAAAAACAATGATAAAATTTATGATGAGTCAGTTACTTGAACTACAGAAAAAATACATTAGAGGGTTTTTTTTATGAATGCAAGAATAAATACCATAGCTACTATAATTACTAAAAGCACATTCAGTAGCACTACATTTTATTTTCAGTTAGAGAAATCCAGTACTATGCCACCTGGAGTAATGGTTCCTCAGCTTTGTTTAGATTTGGAGACTGTAAGCAAGTTGCAGAAGCTATTGTTTCCACGGAGACTGGGCAAAAGAAGGCCATTAGGAATAATTGATGGATAAAGGATGAGAGGGATCAAAAGAGATGGACTGGGGAAGAATTTAATGACTCTGTGGCTTTACATCTGTCATGGTTTTTGTGCTACATTAAAGTTTCATTATTTTCACATTTTCTGTTTTCATATTTTCCCATCCCCTTCTTTCTGCTAAATTTACCAAGTAATACAATGTAGATAATGGAGAGCTATTTCTGCAAATGTCATTGAGTTTGTTACTATAAATGATTAAAGTGCGTCAGCGAAGCGTCCCCTCCAAAGTGTTCTCTCCATTAGCAGGAAAGTATTGTGTACAAAACTTGAGTTTTAAAAAGTTACATTAAAAAATAGACTGGGGCATAAAAATACAAAGATGTGAACTTATGTATATTTGTCCCTTTGTTCAATTTCATTTGGTCAAATGATTGTATCCCTTGGCTTTACCAACTGCATTTTCTTATGAAATTTAGAATTTACCCAGGAATGCCTGTCTCAGCTCCTTGAACTTTCACTTGCCACAGGATACATTTTCATTTTATGTTGTGTTAATTTGAGCAATATCTTAAACGTATTTTATGTCTGAATACTTAAGGGCACTTACTGGAATGATTTCCTTCACTTACATTTGTATAACCACTATTCTGGAGTAAACATTTATTCAAGATAAGGAAGAATACTGATTCTATTTGATTCCCATGACTGGATCGTCATGTATCTTACAAAGACTTGTATTTTGTGGGCCTTAATTGTTACAAGTGGAAGTGACTATCTCCCCTAGGCTTATTTTTTTCCCATGCTGTATGGAATGTCACAATTCAACTCAAATTATATTTTGTGTGACAAAATACAACATCAACCAATCCCTACACAGCTGATGGATCACAGATGTCAGGAATATAGATAGCAAAAAGGTCCCTGTGGGTGCAGAGAAGGGCAGGACTATAAAGTATTGGAGGCTGGAGACTTGAGGAGAGGCCAGGCCTCTCCCTGTTTCTACACACAGACTAGGGACCTCCAGGAGGAGTATAAAGAAAAAGAGAGAGGATGACTACCTTCCTGCTCTCAGGACTCATATTCAGTCTACCCACTGAGACCCAACTCACATTCCATACAGATTTCTATAAAGTATTGCATTCATAGGTTACTGGGTAATTGTTCCCTTGCTCCTGGAGTAGAATACACTTCTGGGGCTGTGGGTACACAGGTGAAGAGGCTCTAAGCTCTCTAGCATCATATCTGCCTGGCGGATGGACACCTGAGTTACCAGAAGCCAAGTGAATATTTCTGTGTTTAGTGGGGTCACAAGACCAAGTCCTGGTAAACATTGACCCTTCATAGTCCTAGGATGAAAACCATCCTCACCTACCTATGGTCACTCGAAATACAATTCCATCTCTATAAAGGTTAGGGCCTGGTAGGAAGAAAAGGATCATTTCTGGAAACTGGTAGAATCTAAGGTCTTAATAGTCCTTGGTTTGAATGGTCATTATTTGAAAAATGATAGAACCTGGGTTTTAATGGTTCAGTCTCAAGAAATTTATTATCCAAACAAAACCAAAAAGAACCTGTTATAAGGCCATCTTGTCTATTGCCCTAATGGGACCATCTTGACACCCCCGAGATACAAACCCCTTAAAGTGATAAGCGTAATATTTTATCCCCATGAGGCCTGCAGTCTTCACTGAACTGGAACAAGTAGAAAAGGATTTCAGAGATAACTAAGATATATATATATATATATATATATATATATATATATATATATATGTATGTATATATATATATATACACATACATATATATATACATACACATATGTATATATATCTTACATATATGCATACATATGTATATATATCTTACATATATGCATACATATGTATATATACATATATATGCATATATACATATATATGCATACATATGTATATATACATATATACATACATGTACACACATATATGTACACATATACATATATATACACATATATATCTTAGTGTGTATATATATATATATATATATATATATATATATATATATATATATATATATATATCTTAGTGCTGAGGGGATGATAAAACCCCCGTCCCCAGGATGAGTCCATGATTTGACTAGTGCCCATAGAACCATGGGGGGTGGAATGTAGGCCCTGAGACCTTAGCACAGTTGACTCCATGTTAGAGTTTCATTCTGACCTAAGAACCCAGCATATAGGTCCCAACATCTGCCAAAATGAGAACAAAGACATCATCCATCAAAGACCTTGTCCATAGTTGTAGGACCCAGTAAAATTTCTAAGTGTACTAATCTTGGTTTTTGGCTTTGGTAGTTACATTTTTTGCTCACTGTTCTTAATAACTAAAGTGTGCCAACAAGGATGTGCTTGTGTGTGTGTGTGTGTGCGCGCGCGCGCGCACGCACGCGTGTGAAAGAAAGAATGATGAGCTTGGTCTGAAATCTAGCCTCTAACTACTCATAGTGTAATGGTTTTAGTTAAATCACCTCTTTCCTTTTCTTGAGCTTCTATATTCTCTCACATCAAAGAACACAAACATCTTTGCTTAGGTTTGTGAGCACTAATGTATGTAAAGCATTTGTAAATGGCAGGGAGGCCCCCAAATTTAAGATATTAGACTTATTATAAAATGTGAAGACTCTTATTATGGTGGAGTAAATGAGAGGACTTGTATTGCAGATGTCGTGCCAGCAGAGACCTTGCCAGAATATCTTACCCAGGACTCCTTTGAAAACTGGATTCCAGCTGGACACTGCTTCTTGATTGACAGTATCATGCTTAAAGCACTACATAGCCCTGCTTCAGTGCTTCTCCCTGTCTGTTCATTGTTAATTAAACCGAGTGGAGTGTCAGCGCTTATTAGACCGGACCCTGGACAAACCTGGAATGGTGAAATCTTAAAAAGGATTTAAAATTTGCAAGAGGTGATTTAAAACACATAGGCTTGGGAATTTGCATACCTTTCCTTTCCATGTAATATCATGTAAAACAGGTATCTCTCCCAAAGAGAAAAAAGCCAAAAGAAATGTCCAGCCTTGCTAATGCTGATGGGCACGTGGGTCTTTCAGTGCCACTGAAGCATTTAGATTTTATCCCCATGAGGCCTGCAGTCTTCACTGAGCTGGAACAAGTGGAAAAGGATTTCAGAGATAACAATGTTATAGCCAGAATGCTGGAGCCAGTCACCCATGCATCAAACCCTTCACATTCCTACCTTTACATCAGAGAAAGGAGGGAGCCCCTCCCTACACCCTTAATCTAATTGAATGGCACAATTCCCATTTTGAAAAGCTATTGACAGCTTCCCCGTTTCCGTGATTTATTTACCCAGTAGGGTTTCTTGACAAAGAGGGATCTCACTTTCAAAGGTGAAAGGAACAAAACAAGAACAAGGAGAGATCATTCCAACTCCTGCTACGACAGTCAGTTACAAGATTCCAGCCTTGTCTGGAAGAAACCTGACTTGTTCACCTGCCTAGTGTTTATGGACCATTGTCACCATGTTGGTATTAAATTTCCCAGTTTTAAATTTTCATGAACACAACCTACCTAAGTCATTACAGACAGGTTTTCCTACCCTTCTTTAAGGCCGAGCACAGTCAATTTCAAAGATTCTACACAAAGGAAATTTACTTTTGTCATTTTTTTAATAAGCAGGAGATACTGGACAACTGCAGCTAGAGAGAGAAATGCCACATCAATCAAAATGTATAAGAAACTTTATTGGGACTGTTAATTAGTACCTGACACAGGAGTTAGCTCCAATTTGCACAAGTTCTGTGATTATATTTAAATATTATTTTGAAAATGTAACATATTTTAAAATATTAGATTATGGTTTATTAAATCAAAATTATAATGAATGTATTTCTTCTCTTTGAATAATGTTAAAATATAATTTTAATCCCATACATGCATATGAATATGTATATATATTCATGTGACTATATATATGTGTGTATATAAAACTTTATAAAATTTTGTTAAAGTTAATTATAAATCATCTTTATGCATTAATTGCATTTAGTTTCTTGTTTTTATAATAGGCCAGACATGTAATAATTCTTTGTAATGTTTCCAATTTTCAAAATGGTTAAAATTTCTTATAACAATTTTTGCCTACTCTACCTGTTTATTAACCACTTAGAGAAGTAGAATGGACTGGACAAAGAGACATTCATTAATAGACAAGTTATGGGGATTAGAAAAGTCTGTCTGAGCACAAAGTGTGGATGGCATTTAGTACCCAAGTCTGCTCTCAGACAAAATTAGCAAGGGCTGAAGTGAAGTTAAAGCCTGCTGGTTGCAAAATTGGAAATTGGTTTCCTGGGGCTTTCTGTAAACTCTTCATTACTTTACTCAATCATGGTTCATTAGCAAGTTAACAGACAGAGGACCAGTGCACACTGGGATACGCACGGAGTTAAGCCTTCCGTCTCCTTGAGCAACGCTTAAAAACTTGAATGTCACAGCAGATTAGACAGTGCATCAGACGGCATTCTCATCCAGTGGCGCACATGGTCAGCAGCGGATCAAATCCACTTAACCTCTAAATATTGCCAGGTATTTCTGCCTTGTCATGGGTGCATTTCATAGAGCAACAAAAGCTTTAATTCAAAGCGACTCTGATGGAACAAATAAAAAATCTCAAAAGGCATCTGAGAGAGAACAACTTGGAGAAACTCAGTTAGGAGATTCAACTAAAGTACATTTAACGGGTCGCATTAACTTGGATCTAATTCACTGGAGGAGAAAAAAAAGATCCATAGGGACATTAGAGCATTTAAATGTATTTCTGAAAATGGCTGGGCAAACTGTGGCCTTGTTGCATGAAATAGTTTCATTCAGCTTGGGCAAATGGCTTTGATTCTCAACCTAAAACAATTCATGTTATGTAGTACTTACTTCAGGGAAGTATGCATATTACCGCATACTAAGTGAAAGTTGTAACGAGAAAATGTGGGGGACTGGGGCTTCCGGTAAATTTCCACTTGGATTTAATGAGTATTTTTTATTACTCAGAGTATACATTATTAAATATTAATTTGGACTCTTCATACTCAGATCTTATACATGTTTTCTATTTGGAGACTGTTTCCTATGGAGGAAATAGAGCTGGTTGAATATAAGGAGAATTGGGTATGATAGAAGGAGAGAAAAGACATCTAAAGATGATTGCACATGGCTTCTAAATGTTCTCTGTAGTAATAATCTTCAGCAGAAAGCATTGATGCAAACATGCTGGTTTACTTAATCTTCACTTTAATAGGAGGGAAAGCGTCACAATGACTTATCTTGCCTCTCTTTTGATGCTAAAGGTTTTGCTTTCTACTTTATTTTCAGTTGTGTTTTTTAATGTGTTTTTATAATTTTCAGGTCAGTCTTTTCCATATCATTGTCTTATTTGCTTTCACGTAAATTAGAGAATTTTTTTCTCTTTATTAGATATTTTCTTCATTTACATTTCAAGTGTTATCCAGAAATTTCCCCATACCCTCCCCCATCCCCGCCCTGCTCCCCTACCCACCCCCTCCCACATAATGGCCCTGGCGTTCCCCTGTACTGGGGCATATAAAGTCTGCATGACCAAGGGGCCTCTCGTCCCAATGATGGCCAACTAGGCCATCTTCTTCCATATATGCAGCTAGAGACATGAGCACAGGGGGAACTAGTTAGTTCATGTTATTCTTCCACCTATAGGGTTGAAGACCCCTTCAGCTCCTTGGGTACTTTCTCTAGCTCCTTCCTTGGGAGTCCTATGTTCCAACTAATAGCTGACTGTGAGCATCCACTTCCGTGTTTGCCTCCTACGAGACAGCTATATCAGGGCCCTTTCAGCATTATCTTGCTGGCATATGCAATAGTGTTTATTTTTGGTGGCTGACTATGGGAAGGATCCCTGGGAGCCGCAGTCACTGGTTGGTCCATCCTTTTGATTCACCTTCACACATGATCTCTGTAACTCCTTCAATGTGTGCTTTGTTCTTAATTCTAGGAAGGGGCGAATTTACTAAACACGTGAAACTCAAGTAGAATGAAGTTAAATTAGAGAATTTTATGGAATGGCTTCCACACTGACCGCTAAGGACACAGCCTATTAGTATTGCCCGATGCATGGGAATGCATTGATTAGAGAAGTGTTTACTTAAAAAAATTTAACCCGCTACAGGCACTTTATTTAATAGCAAGTAGTTAAGCTGTTAGTACATGTTCATTTACACTCAGATTAGAGAGTTTTATTGCCATAGATTCTTTGTTGACATCAATAAAGGGCTGTAGTTAGTCCCTTTGCAAATTGCTCTATGTAAGACTATCCCTGCTGTGCAGTAAAATTACTTCTTTCTTTGACTGATTCTAGATTAAATTATAGAGAACAGAAGTGGCTCAGAAGGAGTCCAAATCGGGAAGGCTCTCAGGAGTCTGGTCTGTGGGCTAGCAAGCACCTCACCAATGAGCTACATTACCAGCCCTAGCATTATGAGTCACAAAACACAGGAAACTCAAGAAGGAAGACCAAAGTGTGGATACTTCAATCCTTCTTAGAAGGGGAAACAAAACACCAATGGAAGGAGTAACAGAGACAAGGTATGGATCAGAGACTGAAGAAAAGACCATCCAGAGACTGCTCCACCTGGGGATCCATCCCATATACAATCACCAAACCTAGACTCTATTGTGGATGCCAACTAGTGCTTGCTGACAGGAGCCTGATATAGTTGTCTACTGAGAGGCTCGGCTAGTGCCTGACAAAACCAGAAGTGAATGCTCACAGCCATCCATTGGACAGAGCACAGGGTCCTCAATGAAGGAGCTAGAGAAAGGACCCAAGGAGCTGAAGGGGTTTGCAGCCCCATGGGAGGAACAACAATATGAACTCACCAGTACCCCCAGAGCTCCCTGGGACTAAACCACCAACCAAAGAAAACACATGGTGGGACTCTATATAACAGAGGCTGGCCTAGTTGGTCAGCAATGGGAGGAGAGGCCCTTGGTCCTGTGAAGGTTCTATGCCCCAGTATAGGGGAATGCCAGGGCTAAGAAGTGGGAACAAATGGGTTGGTTGGTGAGCAGGAGGATGGGGAATGGAATAGGGGGTTTTCGGAGGGGAAACTAGGAAGGGGGATAACGTTTGAAATGTAAATAAAGAAAATATCTAATAAAAAAATAAATAAAAGAAAATACTCTTGAATAGTAAAACACTATCATAAAGTCTTACTTGCATAAATCAGGTTGCTGTCTTTTACATTCAGCACTACTGTTTTAGAATATAAACTCTTAGGAAGCAAAGATTAGGGAAGCTTTGATTAACTTTTACAAAATCGCCTTGTGTTTATGCACACAGCAAGCACATAGAAAGAGCCCATGGAGAGCAAAGGTTGATATTGGGAAGTCCAAGCCAACCCTCCGCCAACCCTCCCCCTGAGGACTGTTTATTTAAATAATTGAAGGGTCTTCCTTCCCTAATTTAGGGTTGGTCAGTTTTAATAAAGACAGGATGGACAACAATCATTGTGTAAACATGTCCCAATTCACCTTTGAACTTGAACTTGTAGAGCCTTTTTTAAAGCAGCTAGCCTTGCTTCAAGTTGGGAAGGTGAAGAAGAGACCATCTTGGATGTTTGTCATCATTATTGTCTAGCCATGGCTCTCCTCTTTTTCTGTTTGTCTATCAGGCTATCAGATAAAACCTTCGTTTGCTATTTTCATCATCATTTTCAAGATGCTTTTAGCTGCTGTTTCCAAACATCTCAAAAATATTACTCTTCTCTTGTGCAGACTGCAGAGATCATACCCAACAACGAAATGCCTGAGGGAAGTAAGAGCGTACCTGTCATAGCTCTTTAGCCTCCTGACATAATACATTCATTAGTGTTACACCTCTTGCATGTGTGGTTGTACCACAGTTTGATGAATTCTGACCTAATTTACTTAGTGACACCTAGCTTGCAGAGAAATATTTTTGTCTTATTACCCGAGAACAGCTACCTAATGAAACAATTAATCACCTTCTAAATCAAACCAAATTCCCAATTAATAAGACTAAAGAAATGGAAAATCCAGGTGCTACATCTTGAAAGTGGAAATGCATGAAATAAAGAGCTAGTCCAACCCAGTGAATAGGTATTGGATAATAATAATAGTGCTACTCATAATTGTCTGTCTTTAGAAATTGATTGCCATTCATATTAAAGACTAGATGGGAATCATTTGCTTAGAATGAAGATTATGTTGAAAAATTCTTCATATACAGCTTTTCAATAATTATAAAAGGAAAACATGGTGGTGAATTATATATTATATTACATATTATAATATTACATAGACTATATTATATATTAACATAATGATTTATTATATATCAATACACTATATAATATAATATAGCCAATATTAATAATATATGTAATTATATAAATATAATTGATAATCTATTATATATTAACATTAAATATACTATTATATATTATGTATATGTTATATAATATATAACATGCACACACAGACATATATATATGTATATATATATATATATATACTTGTACGTGTATATGTATATCAATGTCTATATCTATATTTATATACTATAGTAGAATGCAGAATAGCATGAGAAATTACAGATAGCACTGACCACTCTCTTTTTTAAGAAAGCATAATTGAAGTGGAGAGAGGATATAATACAAGCAATTTAAGCTTATCCCTTACCAGCTTACAAATAAATGAGACTCAGACTATGGTTATTTTATTTGGCTTTGACTATAAGCCCTAATCTACTTTTTTTCCCCCCCCTGTATAGCCCTGGCTGTCTTGGAACTCACTCGGTAGTCCAGGCTGGCCTTTAACTCAGAAATCCACCTGCCTCTGCCTCCCAAGTGCTGGGATTAAAGGCGTGCGCTACCACCGCCCAGCCCCTAATCTACTCTTCTAACTGCTGGCCTGGCTACCTCTCAATAGATGTGCCCAGATGCTTGCTGTGTCTCTTGGCCATGTGCTCACTGTCCATCTCCCCTCTCAGCTTCCTTTCTCTCCCTCCCTTCTTCTTCCTTCTCCAACCAGGTCACTCCAAACCCACCTACCTCTAATCCCTCCAGTAATTAGCTGTACCCAGTTTTATTTAACCAATAGTTTTAAATTAAGGCACAAGGTTTGCACAATCAAAGTTTGTAAATGTGAGAAGTCACTTGCAGGTCTAGACCTTTGGGTATAGAATTTAGGATTATACTACATAGCAACAGACCAAATGTCAATAAAAGGAAGAGATGAAGTAACCAAAGCTAGGGATGTATGAAAAATAAAAGCCTTAGCAAAGCCTATCATATTTTAAGCTAATAAGAAAAATAAAAATTAAAAGGGTAGTGGAGATGGCTCAGTGGGAAAAGGTACCTGGTTACAAGCTTTACAACTCGAGTAACCAGTAGATAGGTAGGAGAGTGGATTTGGTGTAAGGCTGGTTTCCAGGTGAACTGAGCATCCCTGATTGTGGGCTTGAACTCGGGTGGGGAGCATGGGATAAAGTGCATTTGTCTGGTGGTTACAAGGCTTGACTTCTGAGCTGGCGCTCCTTACAATCTGTGCTACATCCAGCTTATTATTTATACTTTATTAGCTTTGAGTTTCATAAGTGGAAATGTTAAAAAAAATTCTAAGTAGTGCTAACATCTTAAAAACTAATTCTATGGTCATAAAATCTGAGTCTTATCCAAAGTTACCATATAGTTGAAAGAACAAACTTGTTTAGAGAACTTTAGACTTAAGTTGCAGAAAACACTGATGGTTAATTGGTAACTTAGCATCTGTAGCTACCAAACAAATTGTGGAGAAAGATGAAAATACACTTTATTAAAAATGATTTTTTGCCAGGCTAGTGGTGCCCACCATTAATCCCAGTAATTCAGAGGCAGAAACAGAGACAGGCAGATCTCTGTGAACTCAAGGCTAACTTAGTCTAGATAATAGTTTCCAAACCAGCCTGCATGCATAGTGAGAACCCCACCCCTAAATAAAATAATACTTTTTAACATGATGACAGTAGCAACCCAGCAGAAAAGTTACTTGGACAAGTGATGCATTTCATACATGAATTCTTTTACAGGGAAACAAATACTCATTTGAGATTTTACTTACCTACTTTTTATTTATTTATTTTTTTTTTTGGTCATGGTAACTTTTATTTTTTTATTTTTTAATTTTTTTTCCAATTTTTATTAGATATTTTCTTAATTTACATTTCAAGTGTTATCCAGTAAGTTCCCTAGACCTACTTTTTAAAAGCTCTGCTTGCACACGAATGGAAATGTTTTGTACAAAAGCACTAAGACTCGATTTACCTCTATTTAAAAGGAAATTATACCAAGATTATGCTGAAACTCAATTGAAAGTGAGCATGCTGCATGCATGCATCTCCTTAGAGAGAGCTGAGACTGAAGACTCGCTACTGCCAACCCTTATGTGAATACTTATACAGTATGAATAGAGAGAAAAGCAGGAATTTCTCAGAGGAAAACCAACTTTTACTATACTGAACTGAGGTGGTAGAAATGGCTGCACAACAGCTTAACCCCTGTGACAAGCCCCGAATTCCATGATAATGGCTGGTCCTGCCTGGTGCCATTGCCAAGTTGGCGGGCCACACAGCTGAGAACATTAAACTTGCGTTTCAGATGTAATGGGTGTAGCAATGATGCTTTGAACTATTTGATATCTGTTTCCATTTACTAAAAGGGACTGTTCATTATTATATAAAGTCTACATTTAAAAAAGTAATGCAGAGAAATGAGTGGAAAGGAAATCCTTTTATTAGAGAATTATGTAAGTAGAGATTAAAATATTGCTCAAAGAAAGTAAACATGAAAAGTGATGAAAAATGAAATTTAATTTTAAAGTCATCTACAGAGGAGTCAAGGACATTTGACAGTATCAGGTGCCCTAAACCTTGTGACTAAACTCAGAAAGAGGGTAAAGATGAGTATCCTTTCTCCAAATGCTTCAACTGGAGCGGGGTTATCCCAAAAGCTGTTGTACATGGGGTATGTTCTTTTAGCTGGGATGCCTTGGCTGACCTCAGTGGGAGAGGATGCACCTAGCCCTATAGAGTCTTGATGTACCAGAATGGGGGAATAGCCAGAGGGACTTCCACCCACTCAGAGGAGAATGGAAGGAGCGTGAGGGAAAGATTATGTACAATACTTGGAGGGGATGACCAGGCAGTGAGCAGGATGTAAAGTGAATAAGTAAAAATAAGTAAGTAAATAAATAAATAACAAGGAAGTACTTTTTATGTTTTTTTCCCAATTTTTATTAGATATTTTCTTCATTTAGATTTCAAATGTTATCCTGAAAGTTGCCTATACCCTCCTCCATCCCCCGCCCTGCTCCCCTACCCACCCACTCCCACATCTTGGCCCTGGCGTCCCCCTGTACTGGGGCATATAAAGTTTGCATGGCCAAGGGGCCTCTCACAAGGAAGTATTTTTTTTTTAAGTTAAAGATAGCTAAAGAATACTGAGAACCACAAAAGTGTAAGGTAAAATCATAAGGATGGGAAAATATTGACTTAAAAACAAATTAAGCAGATGTATTAAAATATAATCAATATCATGCTTTTGAGGAATATAATATATGAAAATATTGTGGATTATATGTTTAAATACACAGAAAAAAATAATTGTATATACGCATAACCCCAGAGTATGACACATGAAGAAATGGAAAATGTAGCTATTTTACAAAACAGTGTGAAAGTTGTTGAACATAAACTCATAGACTAAGAGTATTGTACATTAACATTTAATTATACAATGATGCTTATATAGTCATTATTTTCTCATCTTATATATACAGAAGCTTAATGTTGAAAGTTTGAAGTAATAACCATGGGTCAAGCAACTATAGTGTGGTAAAGTTGGTTTGCAAATTCAAGCACCTGTCTTTAGGGTCTAGGGCCTTTGCAGTTCTTTCATTGTAATCTGTTATCTTCCCTAATAGACATTTATCTCTTCTCTCCTACTGTGGCAGCTCCTTGCTCTCCGAGCAATAACCTTGACAGTAGATACTGAGACACGGAGAAGAAAGCCAAAGAGTACCATCATCAATAGTGATGTTGTTTTAAATCATCTATTCACTTTTACTGAATAATTTCAAGTTGTAATTAATTACTGAATTACTGAATAATTTCAATCTGTGACATTTCACCCTCACAGATCTCTAACAATTAACACTCTGTATACCACTTCAATATTATTATCTATACCTACCAGAGTTGCCTAATATAAGTCAATATCCAGCAAACGCAAGTTTCCCAATTGTTCTTAAATTGCATCTTATGGCCAACACAGTTGTGTTGGATGTTAAGTTTCTTTCATTAGAATGGTCTTTATTAGCTTTGCTTACTTTTTAATGGAAATTATTTGAGGCACTATGTTTAGTGTATAACATACATATCACATCAAGAAGTTGTCATATGGTTTTCCTTATGTTATGAAAGAAGATTTATTGTGTCTATTTGAGGTTTATAACATGATATTATGAGACTCTCAGAGATAATAAAATTGCTACTATACTGGAGCAGATTAGCATAGCTGTCATCTCAAATCCTCATTCTTTGACAAGTTAAATTCTGCTTAGCTAAAATCCATAATCCAGGGCAATTTTATTGGCTCTGTAGGTTCATTATGTTTTTAGACTTAGTTATTCTACATATCTGCTAAATTTTACCTAAGTCCCTCTAGTCCCTGCTAGCCTAGACTGTCCCTAAAAACTAGCATTTTAGAATTTTTCTCTCTCTATTCTCCCTCTCCCTCTCCCTCTTCCCATCTTTCTCTTCCACTCTTGTTCTCCCTCTCTTGCTCCACCCCCCTCCCCTGTGTCTCTCATTTTGTCCATCCATTCATCTGTTGAAAGGCATTTATGCAGTTTCTGTTTCTTGGCTACTGTGAATAGCTATGAACATTGCAAATCCAGTATCTGTTGGGCATGTGCCAAAGAGCAGTACAGCTGCTTCATATAGGACATTCCATTTTAGGCTTCTGGGGCTTCACCATACTGATTTCCAGAGTGATATCTCATCATCCTCACCAAAAGTAAATGAGGTTCCTATGTTTACACCACTTCTCCACTGCCTACATGTATTTTCAGTTGTTTTAATGGAGTTTTCCCCTGTAAATCCTGAGGCCCACATTTTCATTATTTGCCAAATATCAAAGTAGGTGAAAGTTTTAGCTCTTTTTTGTTTGTTTGTTTGTTTTTGTTTTTGTTTTTGTTTTTCGAGACAAGGTTTCTCTGTGTAGCCCTGGCTGTCCTAGAATTCACTCTGTAGACCAGGCTAGACTCAAACTTAGAAATCCACCTGCCTCTGCCTCCCAAGTGCTGGGATTAAAGGTGTGTTCCACCACCACCTTTTTTGTTGTTGTTGTTGAAACTTTTAGTTCTTAATTTGCTCAACCGTAGCAGGAATTTTTATTTTACTTTTTAAAATTGAGATTAAATTGAGATCATTCCAGGAGATATGAATATTTGTAATTCTTATACAGAGCTTTTTTCAGAATATTTTTATTAGATATATTCTTCATTTAAATTTCAATGCTCTCCCCTTTCCTAGTTTCCTCTCCAAAAATACCCTATACATTCCCCCCGCCCTGCCCTGCTCCCCAACCCACCGACTCCTGCTTCCTGGCCCTACCATTCCCCTGTTCTGGGACATATAATCTTTGCAAGACCAAAGGCCTCTCCTCCAATTGATGGCTGACTAGGCCATCCTCTTTTACATATGCAACTAGAGACACAAGCTCGGGGGGGGGGGGAGTACTGGTTAGTTCATATTGTTGTTCCTACTATAGGGTTGCAGACCCCTTGAGCTCCTTGGGTACTTTCTCTATCTCCTCCATTGTGAGAACTCTGTTCCATCCAATAGATGACTGTGAGCATCCACTTCTGTTTTTGCCAAGCATTGGCATAGCCTCACAAGAGACAGCTATATCAGAGTCCTGTCAGCAAAATCTTGCTGGCATATGCATTAGTGTCTACGTGGTTATATATAAGATGGTGGTTATATATAAGATGGATCCCCAGGTAGTGGTGGTTATATATAAGATGGATCCCCAGGTGGGCCAGTCTCTGGATGGTCCTTCCTTGCATCTCAGCTCCAAACTTTGTTTCTGTAACTCCTTCCATGGGTATTTTGTTCCCCATTCTAAGAAGGAATGAAGTATCCACACTTTGGTCTTTCTTCTTCTTGAGTTTCATGTGTTTTGCAAATTGTATCTTGGGTATTCAAAGTTTCGGGGCTAATGTCCACTTATCAGTAAGTGCATATCATGTGTGTTCTTTTGTGATTGGGTTACATTATTCAGGGTGATATTCTCCAAATCCATCCATTTGCCTAAGAATTTCATGAATTCATTGTTTTTAATAACCAAGGAGTACTCCATTGTGTAAATGTACCACATTTTGTGTATCCATTCCTCTGTTGAGGGGCATCTGGGTCTTTCCAGCTTCTGGCTATTAGAAATAAGGCTGCTATGAGCATAGTGGAGCATGTGTCCTTATTGCAAGTTGGAACGTCTTCTGAGTATATATGCCCAGGAGTGGTATTTCTGGATTGTCCAGTAGTACTATGTCCAATTTTCTGAGGAACTGCCAGATTAATTTCTAGAGTAGTTGTACCAGCTTGCAATCACATCAGCAATGGAGGAGTGTTCCTCTTTCTCCACATCCTTGCCAGCATCTGCTGTCACCTGAATTTTTAATCTTAGCCATTCTGACCTGTGTGAGGTAGAATCTCAGGGTTGTTTTGAACTGCATTTCACTGATGATTAAGGATGTTGAACATTTTTTTCATGTGCTTCTCAGCCATTCAGAATTCCTCAGTTGTCAATTCTTTGTTTAGCTCTGTACCCTATTTTTTTTTTAATAGGATTATTTGCTTTTCTGGAGTCCAACTTCTTGAGCTCTTTGTATATATGGCATATTAGTCCCCTATCTGATTTAGGATTGGTAAAAATCCTTTCCCAATCTGTGGATGGCCTTTTTGTCTGTTTGGCAGTGTCTTTTCCCTTACAGGAGCTTTGCTATTTTATGAGGTCCATTTGTCATTTCTTGATCTTACAGCACAAGCCTTTGCTGTTCTGTTCAGGAATTTTTCCTCTGTGCCCATATCTTTGACGCTTTCCCCTACTTTCTTCTCTATATGTTTCAGTGTCTCTTGTTTTATGTGAAGTTCCTTGATCCATTTAGACTTGAGATTTGTACAAGGAGATAAGAATGGATCAATTTGCATTCTTCTACATGTTAACTGCCAGTTGTTCCATCACCATTTGTTGAAAATGCTGTCCTTTTCCACCAGATGGTTTTAGCTCTCTTGTCAAAGATCAAGTGACCATAGGTGTGTGGATTCATTTCTGGGTCTTCAATTCTATTCCATTGATCTACCTGTCTGTCGCTGTACCAGTACCATGCAGTTTTTTTGTCACAATTGCTCTGTAGTACAGCTTGAGGTGATTTCACCAGAGGTTCTTTTACAATTGAGATTAGTTTTTGCTATGCTAGGTTTTTTGTTATTCCAGATGAATTTACAAATTTCCCTTTTTTATCTTGATGAAGATTTGAGTTGGAATTTTGATAGGGATTGCATTGAATCTGTAGATTGCTTTCAGCAAGGTAGCCATTTTTACTGTATTAATTCTGCCAATCCATGAGCATGGGGGATCTTTCCATCTTCTAAGAACTTCTTCAATTTCTTTCTTCAGAGACTTTATCATAGAGGTCTTTCACTTCCTTAGTTAGAAACATACCTAGGTATTTTATGTTATTTGCGAGTCTTGTAAAGGGTTTTGTTTTCCTGATTTCTCTCTCAGCCTGTTTATTCTTTGTGTAGAGAAAGACCACTGATTTTTTTGAGTTAATTTTACATAAAGCTACTGCACTGAAGCTGTTTATCAGGTTTAGGAGTTCTCTGGTAAAATGTTTAGGGTCACTTATATATACTATCATATGATCTTCAAATAGTGATATTTTGACTTCTTCCTTTCCAATTTGTATCCACTTGATCTCCTTTGTTTTTCTAATTGTTCTGGCTGGGACTTCAAGTACTATATTGAATAGGTAGGGAGAAAGTGGGCAGCCTTGTCTAGTCCCTGATTTTAGTGGGATTGCTTCAATTTTCTCTCCATTTAGTTTGATGTTGGCTATTGGTATGTTGAATATTGTTTTTATTATGTTTAGGTATAGGCCTTGAATTCCTGATCTTTCCAAGACTTTTATCATGAATTGTAGCCAGCCGCGGCTCCGTAGGCAGCCATGGCTCCGTGAAACCGCAGCCCCATAGGCAGCTGCGGCTCCGTGAAACCGCGGCTCAGTAGGCAGCTCCGGGTCCATGAAGCCCCGGGATCCGAGAAGCCTATGGCTCTCCGCCATTACAAGATGGCGGGGGACCGGCTGGCTGTCAGGGAAGAGAGCCTATTGCGCATGCGCAGCTCTCTTCAGGCTCTCTTCAAATGATAGCCCCTCCTGAACAGGCAATATGCAAATGAGGCACGGCTTGTGGCACCAATGAACGGGACATATGCTAATGAGGTATAGCTTGGTGCTCCAATCCGCAACCACTACGACACCTTCCCCCTTCCCTGGGAGAGTATATAAGCAGCAGCTCTGCTGCTGTCCAGTGTCCTGGGAATCTACTATCAAGGTGCTCCAGATTAAAGCTGACTGAGAAGATCCCGGTGGTGGTGTGACTTTCTTGCTGGTCGAGGGAGGCGCATCTCAATGAATGGTTGTTGGATTTTTGTAAAATGCTTTCTCATTATCTAAGGAGATGATCATGTGATTTTTGTCTTTGAGTTTGTTTATATAGTGGATTAAGTTGATGGATTTCGGTATATTAAACCATCCCTGCATCCCTGGAATGAAGCCTACTTCACCATGATGGATGATCATTTTGATGTTTTCCTGAATTCAGTTTGGGAGAATTTTATTGAGTATTTTTGCATTGATATTAATAAGGTAAATTGGTCTGAAGTTCTCTTTTTTTGTTGGGTCTTTATGTGTTTTAGGTATCAGAGTAATTGTGGCTTCATAGAATGCATTGGGTAGAGTACCTTCTGTTTCTATTTTGTGGAATAGTTTGAGGAGAATTGGAATTAGATCTTCCTTGAAGCTCTGATAGAATTCTTCACTAAACCCATCTGGTCCTGGGCTTTTTTTTTTTTTTGGATGGGAGACTATTAATGACTGCTTTTATTTCTTTAGGCGATATTGGACTGTTTAGGGCCTTAGTCTGATCCTGATTTAACTATGATACCTAGTATCTTTCTAGAAAATTGTCCAGTTTTTCCAGTTTTGTTGAGTATAGCCTTTTGTAGTAGGATCTAATGGTGTTTTAGATTTCCTCAGATTCTGTTGTTATGTCTCTTTTCATTTCTGATTTTTAAAATTATGATACTGTCCCTGTGCCCTCTAGTTAGTCTGGCTAAGGGTTTATCTATCTTGTTGATTTTCTCAAAAACAAAACAAAACAAAACAAAAGAAAAGAAAACAAAAACAGCTCCTGGTTTGGTTGATTCTTTGTATAGATCTTTTTGTTTCCACTTGGTTGATTTCAGCCCTGAGTTTGATTACTTCCTGCAGTATACTCCTCTTGGTGAATTTGCTCCCTTTTCTTCTAGAGCTTTTAGGTATGCTGTCAAGCTGCTACTGTATGCTCCCTCTAGTTTCTTTTTCGAGGCACTCAGAGCTATGAGTTTTCCTCTTAGGACTGCTTTCATTGTGTTTCATATGTTCATGGGTATCTCTTTCTTTAGGTTAGGGAAATTTTCTTATATAAGTGGATATTCACAGTCATCTATTGGATGGAATACAGGACCCCTAAAGAAGGAGCTAGAGAAAATACCCAAGGAGCTAAAGGGATCAGCAGTCCTATAGGAGTGTCAACAATATGAAATCTACAGTACCCCCATAACAGTGTCTCTAGTTTCATATGTAGCAGAGGATGGCCTAGTTGGCCAACAATGGCAGGAGAGGCCCTTGGTCTTGGGAAGATCATATGCCCCAGTACATGGGAATGCCAGTTTCAGGAAGTAGGAGTGGTTGGGTTGGGGAACAAGACAGAGGAAGGGTATGGGAGACTTTTGGGATAGCATTTGAAATGTAAATGAAGAAAATATCTAATGAAAAATGAAGAAACAAAAAGAATATGTGAAGCCATGTTGAGGATGTGCTTCAGTTAAAAAAGAAGAAGGAGGAGGAGGAGGAGGAAGAGGAGGAGAAGGAGAAGAAGGAGGAGGAAGAGAAGGAGGAGGAGGAGAAGAAAGAAGAAGAAGAAGAAGAAGAAGAAGAAGAAGAAGAAGAAGAAGAAGAAGAAGAAGCTTTTGTGTGTCTTCTTTAAGGAATTCTACCTGTTTAGCAGTGTTCTCCTGTATTTCTTTAAGTGAGTTATTAATGCCCTCCTTAAAATCCTCTACCAACATCATGAGATAGGATTTTAAATCCGAATCTTGCTTTTTGGATATGTTGGGATATCCAGGACTTGCTCTGGTGGGAGTACTGGGTTCTTATGATGCTGAGTGGTCTAGGTTTCTATTAGTAAGATTCTTACATTTGCCTTTCACTATCTGGAAATCTCTGGTGTTAGATGTTCTAGCTGTCTCTGCTGGAGCTTGTTCCTCCTGTGATTCTGTTAGTTTCTGTCAGCTCTCCTGGGAGTCTAACTCTCTTGAGTCCCAGTGGGCAGAGAACTCTATGCAGGCAAGCTCTCCTCTGGGAGGAAAGGTTCTCAGAGGTTTGGAGCTCAGCTCTGCCTCCTGGCTGAGGATGAATCCTTGAAGTGACCCTGTCCAAGAAGCTCTGTTGCTTCTGTGGCCAGGGTGCTCTCCTGTGTGGAATGGTCTCTGAGAGACCAGGGATACAAGATGGTGCTCTCACCTGTGTCCTGGGGTCAGAGCCCTCCCTGGAGGCTGACTTTCCTCTGGCGTGTAAGGTGAACAGAGGTCTGGGTCGAATTTTTCTTATTGGATATTTTCTTTACTTACTTCAAATATTATCCCCTTTCCTGGTTTCCCCCCAGACCCCAGAAACCCACTCTCCTCTTCCCTTCCTCCTCCTTCTATGAGGGTGTTCCCCCACCCCACCCACTTCTGCTTCCTGGCCCTGACATTCCTCTACAGTGGGACATATAACCTTCATAGGATCAAGGGCCTCTCCTCCCATTGATGCTTGACAAGGCCATCCTGTGCTACATATGTGGCTGGAGCCATGTGTTCCTCCATGTGTACTCTTTGGTTAGTGGTTTAGTGCCTGGGAGCTCTTGGAAGTCTGGTTGGTTGATATTGGTGTTCCTCCTATGGAGTTGTAAACCTCTTCAACTCCTTTATTCCATTATCTAACTACTCCATTGGGGACCCTGCGCTCATTCCAATTGTTGGCTACAAGCATCCACCTTTGTACTTTCACACTCTGGCAGACCCTCTCAGGAGAGAGCTATATCAGGATCCTGTCAGCAAGCACTTCTTGGCATCCACAATAGTGTCTGGGTTTTGTTACTGTATATGGAATGGATCCCCCCAGGTGGGGCAGTCTCTGGATGGCCTTTCTTCAGTCTCTATTCCACACTTTGTCCCTGTATCTCCTCCCATGAGTATTTTATTTCTTCTTCTAAGAAGGACTGAAATATCCACACTTTGGTCTTCCTTCTTCTTGAGCTTCATCTAATCTGTGATTTGTATTTTGGGTATTCTGAACTTTTGGGCTAATATCAACTTATCAGTGAGTGCATACCATGTGTGTTTTTCTGTGACTGTGTTATAAAATTGCAAATCTCCTGTAAAGCAAAGGATACTGTCAACAGGACAAAACAGCAACCAACAGATTGGGAAAAGATCTTTACTAACCCCAAATCTGATAGAGGGCTAATATCTAATATATACAAAGAACTCAAGAAGCTAGACTCCAGAGAACCAAATAACCATATTAAAAATGGGGCACAGAGCTAAATAAAGAATTCTCAACTAAAAAATACCGAATGGCTAAGAAGCACACTCACTGATAAGTGGATATTAGCCCAGAAACTTAAGGACCATGCAGAGACTGCCCCATTCATGAATCCATACCATAATCAACCACCAAACACAGACACAATTGCATATGCCAGAAATATTTTGCCGACAGGGCCCTGATATAGCTGACTCTAGTGAGTGGCAAATACAGAAGTGGAAGCTCACAATCATCTATAGGATGCAACACAGGGCCCCAATATAGGAGCTAGAGAAAGTACTCAAGGAGCTGAAGGGGTCTGTAACCTTATGGGTGAAACAACAATATGAACTAACCAGTTACCCCCAAGCTGCATATGTAGCAGAAGTTGGCCTAATCAGCTATCATTGGGAGGAGAGGCCCTTGGTCTTGCAAAGACTATATGTCCCAATACAGGGGAATACCAGGGCCAGGAAGCAGGAGTGGGTGGGTTGGAGAGCAGGGTGGGTGGAGTGTATAAGGGACTTTGGGATAGCATTTGAAGTGTACATGAAGAAAATATCTAATAAAAAAAAGTTAAAAAAAGAAATGTTCAACATCCATATTCATCAGGGAAATGAAAATCAAAACAAACTTGAGATTCTACATCATACCAGTCAGAATGACTAAGATTAAAAAACTCAGGTGACAGTAGCTACTGGAGAGGATGTGGAGAATGAGGAACACTCCTCCATTTTTGGTGGGATTGCAAGCTGGTACAACCACACTGGAAATCAGTCTGGTGGTTCCTCAGAAAATTGGACATAGTATTTTACCTGAGGACCCAGCTATACCAATCCCAGGCATATCTCAAAAGATGCTACTACATATAAGATGGACACACACTTCACTATGTTCACAGCAGCCTTATTTATAATAGCCAGAAGCTGGCAAGAACCCAGATGTCTTTCAAGAGAAGAATGGATTCAGAAAATGTAGTACATTTACCCAATGGAATACTACTCAGCTATTAAAATCAATGTTTTCATGAAATTCTTATATGGATAGTTCTTGTTTCTTTTTTTTTTTTTTTCTTCAATATTGTTTAACTATATAGGATCCAATGAGAAAATGAAGGAGACAGAAGAACATTGCTCCAGAAAAAAAAAACACTACAAAACTAGAAGCACAAGCAAGGTCAGGCTTTTCTTGACGGTGACATGATTTGTTTGCTCTACTCTTTTTTTTTTTTTTTTTTTTAAAGACGTTTCCTAATTTTGTCTTTTAGAAGCTTGTTTAAATTAATTGTGTGTAATGCTTAATTAGTTAACTAATAGGCAACAGGCTTATCTTAGCAGCTGACATTTATACCCTACTTAAGCTCTAGTTGGATAAGGATACCACCTCACAGACCTAAATAACACAACTTGTTTTTTTTTTAAAAGAAGAGTTTGAACTTCAAAAAATATTTAAAATTATTTCATCATAGTTCTTATGAGTTACCTTTAGTATGAAGTGTTTCAACTGGAATTTGCAAGACCTTGACAGATTCTTCAGAAAATTTCTCCTAGATGATGATGATGAGTTTTTCTTTTTCTTTCTTTCTTTCTTTCTTCCTTTCTTTTTTTTCTGTTTTAAAGCTATTATGGTTGCAGGAAGTTTTACTCACAATACAGTTCATCTATCTTCCCATACACTAGCGCAGATACACTAGCGCAGATACACTAGCACAGGTACACAAGCATAGATACACTAGCACAGGTACACTAGCACAGGTTTTACAGATATTGCTCCATGTTTGTATCGATCTCCTATTCTCTAAATCTCTTTTTGTCTCCTCTGAAGCTGTTCTCCACTCAATGGTCTCAAGATTCTTGGAGAATAGATTTATTATGTTTAGTAGGAAAGGTTCTTGGTAGATATACATGCCAATTTCTTTCTCACAACTAAAATACTCCCTTGAGTTTGTAAGAGAGTCATTTTCTTTAATTTTTATGGAAGTTGCTGTATGTTTTTTTGTGATTGTAGTTTTATCTCCAGAGCTGTTGTATTTTAGTGATTTGGCAAGCTATAAGCTGTGGTGCAGATGTGAACACTCCAGGTGGCTGTGATCCGATATCCTATGAATGTGTCGCAGACCTAGTATTTGAAAATTAAGAGGCTGTTTGTTTTTTTTTCCTATTCTCTTATGAGAAAAATATTTTTTTCATTCCTTTTATAATATTCCCCTTATCTTTATGGAAGCGTTTGCTACAGCAGTTCTTTACAGGTTCTTTTTAATAACCCTCTAAACTGCTCCACACCTCCAGAAAATATTTTACATATACACCTCCTGAGAGAAGAGTGCAGCAAACTGTGGCTTAAAGGGACATATAAATTTAAACTGGATATCTTGTGCATGTTAATTATCTTAACTTGTAAAATTTCTAGATTGGAGTATTAATATTTTAGGATATATATCTATGTTTTCTTTGGAAATATTTAACTTTGAATACCCCATAGTATGTAAAAACAATCTTTCTAAAGTTTCTTGTGTTATTTGCTTCCTGCATATAGTTCTATGAATGATCTAATTCTGTTTACAGTTGATACACAATATATATTCCCTTAATTGACTTGACCTGAAAGTATCCTTGCCAGTGACTTATAGTTTAATGTAGGGATGTCTGTATTACCAAATTAGAAGAACAAATAACCTCAAAAATTATGTGGATATTATTTTATAATTGGCTAAAAAACTGGATATTAAACGAAAAATTGTTTACGATGAAAAATTTGAATTCCACATCCTATTGGCAAAGTAAAATGATACTTTAAAAATACTAACATGGTAATTTATATATAAAAATAAGAGCTTAGATCTATTTTGCTTAAAATTTGCTTTAATTATTCTATTTTACTTTTCTTTTTATCACAATTATCAATTCCTTTACATTGCTCCTAGATATGCTTTGGAATTTTCTCTAAAAATGAATACTCTTATATCATTCATTGAACTAATATTCCTCTAAATGTGCAACACACATAAAAGCTACTGTGTCTTCATATATATATATATATCATATTATGCTTAGGAAATTTCTCTAAAATTAAATACTCTTATATCATTCAGTGAACTAATAGTCCTCTAAACATTCAGCGCACATAAATGCTACTGTGTCTTCATATGTGTGTGTGTATAATATATATGTTAATACATATACATATATATTATAACTTCTGCATACTATCATGGTGTTCAGTAGATTTTAGGTTTTGTGAGATATATATATATATATATGTATTATATATACACATATATTTTTATAAATATGTGTGCATATACAGATACACACACACATATATGTAAAACAAAAGCTAAAATCTATTGAACACCATATTATGCAGAAGTTATGATCACTAGCAATGATCACATTTGTTTGCTTACATTTTGATAAGTTGCTCATCAAGTGCTGAGATAGACTTTTCAAATTTACCGACAACACCAACAGAAAGAACAAGTTCTCACTTAGGATGAAGCTTCTGCTATGAAAGACCAGGAAGCAAATGCATACCTACAGAGTCTAGAGATGGCTATGTTACCTCACAGATTAAATCAAAAGCTTAAATGATTCTGAGATTATTTGTATAATTATTTACACTATATGACTGGTCGTGTTGACAATCCACTGTCTAAATGTTTATGTTTATTCCTATCCACCTGCCTTGCTGTCAACCTTGATTAGAGAAGCATTGTTCTGCAGTAGGCTGCAGTCAATATGGGGACTCATAACTGATCAAAGTATTGAGAATAAGTGCCTGTGAGAACTGAGCCCTAAATGGGACATCTATATCAACTTCCCATCTGCCAGCTTCCATCAGGCTCAGGGATTTTTACTTAAAGGAGGCAAAGAGGTTGGGGAAGACTGATGTGAAAGGCTGTCTTCTCTTTGTGACATGAGTACTGTAGTCATGACACCAGAATATGTTCCTACCAGCATCCATGAGTTTGGTCCCAGGATCCACAGCAGGTAGCCTATAGTCACCCACAATTCCAGCTTGCAACCAGTTGTAATTCTAGCCCCAGAGGCCACGACACCTCTGTTTCCCTGCCCATCCACACTCATATGTACAGTGCCTTCCTCAGCACATACACATATTCACATAATTCAAGATATGGCTAAAACCAATTTTAAACTTCTTAATGATGATATTTACATGATTTTAAAAACTTGTCATAGGAAAATATGCATGCAGTGGTAGGTGTCTCTACTCATAGCCCTCAGGATGCTAAGGACTTTGAAGCCAGTGTGGACTATTTAGGAAGACCCTGTCCAAAAAAAAAAAAAAAAATCACATTGTTCACTATGACAAACCCTATAGGCCATTTTGCATATTTCCAATTTATTTTGAAATGTGATTACTTATGTCCTGGGAATTCATAATTTGAATAAAAATACAGAATGAATTAATGTGTTGTGTTTGGATAAGGCTATGGCTCAGGAGGTTCATGCTTTCGTGACTTTGTTTCTGCTATTTTGTGTTGGGTTATTATCTGTCTTCTCTTGATGGACTCCTAGAATATTTGTGCCTGAAAGAGCACAAAGGGAAATTACCAGGAGAAAGGAAGGAAAGAAGGAAAGAAGGAAGGAAGGAAGGAAGGAAGGAAGGAAGGGAGGGAGGAAGGAAGGAAAATGTCATGAAAGAAAAGAAAAGAAAAGAAAAGAAAAAAGAAGTAAGGTGATTTTATTATTTGAATGTAGCATATTTTCAAAGAATATTACAGCAAAAATATTTTCATTGTGATGTGTGTGTGTATTTTGTGTGCCTGTGTGTGTATGTATTTTGTATGCCTATGTGTTTATGTGCATGTATATGTGTGTCTGTTTTACTGTCTGTCTGTCTTTGTGTGTATGCTTTGTGTGTCTGTGTGTGACTTTTTGTCTATCTTATCTGTCTGTCTGTCTGTCTGTCTGTCTGTCTGCCTGTCTGTCTTTGTATGCTTTTGGTGTCTATCTGTGAGTCTTTTTCTGTCTATCTTCCTCTCTGTCTCTCTCTCTGTCTCTCTCTCTCTCTCTGTGTGTGTGTGTGTGTGTGTGTGTGTGTGTGTGTTTATCACTAAATGATTGAGCCTGGAGCCTCATACATGCTAGGCAAATGCTTTACTACTGAGCTATAGACCAAGCCAATTTGTGTTGTTGTTAGGGCAGTAAATCTTAAGACCTAGAGTGTTTACTGTTTACTTAAGACTCATTTTTTTTTTTTTTGCTTTAAAAGTTAAACAGAGAGACATGGTCTTAACTATTGGATATCAAAAGTGTCAGCTCCCACCTCTACAAGCTTAATTTTTTAAAATCTTTTTTTTTTGCTCTTAATATCCTGAAATTTGGAACCCAAGTGGAAAGAAATGGGTGTTGAAGAGTCATCAAGATCAGACACATCATCAGCTGTAGTGGTATCCACCGAGTCTGGCGGTTCTCACATAGGATGAAGCCTGAAGGCTAGAAAAGAGTGGTAAGAGTTTTTGCCTTGCCTTCTTCTTGTTTCTTTGAGTTAAAGGAAGTATTGTCTGCTGAAAGCATGATGCACCAATGCCACAGACTGGCCTCAGTTGACCCCCCCCCCTCAATTCTCAGGAGAAATCAAGGTTCCTGTACAGGTGGGCAGGAGTCAGTGAGAAAAGGGTAACAAACAGACAGGGACACAAAAGAGTGTGGTATCTGAATGTAATCTTGTCAAAGTTAACATCCAGTTTAAATAATACAGAAGAAAACAAAGAAGTAGGGTGTCACAGCAGGCAAGGTACATTGAAGTTATCTGACAAAAAACAAAACAAAAGAAAACAAAACAAAACAAAAACAAAACAGAGGAATGCCTTCAAAGGACTGGCAGGAACCAGGCAATGTTTACAGTTAAGATAAAAGCAGCCCTGCCTATAGTCAGCTAATGACAGGGACCAGGAGAGGATTTCACACCCTAGTCACAATTTATGCTATTCCTTTGAGCCTTGTGAAAGCTTGCACCAGGGTGTTCTGTTCTAGCTGACCTTTTCATGAATAAAGCAATACTGTACTTCCTCCTTAAACTAGAATCCTCCTTTTTCCTAGGCTGTGGTAAATTCTTGCATATGGGAGTAACTTGGCTGTTCTTTTAAGTATCTGTAGGGAATCTCCATTTGTCAGAAGAACTCACCAACTTTCTCCTAATATGCAATGTAGTCTGCCATACCTGACTGTAATGAAGATTCTAGGTATAAATTGCTAAGCTTGCCATGAGATTTCTCTTATCCAGTAAAACACTGTAAGAAAGCATGCAAGACCCTCTACACTATTGCAGGGACAAATCTGGGGCATTCTTGCTATGGGGATGCCAAGATTCCAGGAGACTAAGTTTCCGTGAACTTTTCCCCTCAGGATTGCATCCAGGTTTCTAGGCCTGTCAAGCGAGTCAGTACTGCAGTGGATGTAGCATACCAAGTCCTCATAAAATTAGCTTTAACCCATGTGGAGTATTTATAGACAATTGGAGTAAACTCTGCTCTGTTCAATAAACCTGTTAACCCATGGAACTACTCGTAAAGCAGGAGAAAAGGAAGAAGACTGCCAGGTAGACAAAGAATCAGGAAACAGACCAGAAGAAAAACAGCTAAACAATCTACTATTTAATCTGGAAATGAGAGAATTTAGCCTAAAGTTAACAAATAGACTAGATAGACAGGTAGGCTATAGCCTTTAGGGAGAAGTTTAATAAATCAGAAACCAACTACCTAACCAATACAAAATTTTGACCATAAGATAAAATAATTGCTTACTTTTAAGCTAATGAGTTTAGAGTCATTGTAGATAATCAAGCAGAGAGTAAATGGCCACTTTTAAGGAGTAAGTCAGGAAAGATCGAAAACTCTTATAATAGCTGCATTAATTATCTGCAAGTATTTTTCTAAAATATAACATTGCATGTTTCTAAGAATGTGCCAGAATTTATGCCTTATATATAAGGTCTGCAAAACCATGTTATTTAAAAGCAGTTTCTGATGTTCCATTTAACAACAACAACAAAAAAGGAAATGGACTATTTCTTGAGTAGGAGAGGAATAGAAATAGCCTTTGCACTTTTCTGCTCATTGAGACCTTCAACATCCTTGCTCTCATAGAATCTAGGAAAATACATGATGTGCTAAATTCTGAGTGACTTCTTTTTACTACTTTTTTTTTTGTGGAAGCCAGCTTTATTTCTCATCTTGTAAGAAGAAGTTAGCTCAGAGGCTGATGACCCACTATGACCTTTTAACCTTAGAAAGCAGGGTTTCTCAATGTGCAGTCTAGGTACTACTTAATTCAAACTAGCCTGCTGCAGTTTAAACGTTTCTATTCCTGGTCCCACTCAGGCATAACAAGTCAGAACTGCGGGGTTGGTCTGAATCCTAATACTAAGCAAATACCTGATGCTTCATATTCATGTTAAGTTGAATAATGCTTATTTTTCTAATAAATGCAATTGCTAACACATTAGGTTATTATTTATAACACAATGATACTGAATTTAAGGATATGCCAAATTCCTCTGTGGTTAGTAACTCCACAGTTTTGGTTTTTTTTTTTTTTTTTTTTTTTTTTTTTTTTTTTTTTTTTTTTTTTTTTTTTTTTTTTTTTTTTTTTTTTTTTTTTTTTTTTTTTTTTTTTTTTTTTTTTTTTTTTTTACATATGCCCTTATATTATAGAGAAAGTATGGTTTGTGGAGGTGGTTATTAAAATGTTAGTAATAGGCAATAACATTCAAACTACTTTAAGCAAAGAAAGAATGGAGTTCAGACGTCTTTTTCTGCGGCTCAGGTGATGTCATCAGATGGTAGTTTTAGAGCATCATTTAGCTTTCAGTTGTTTTCTGGATTAATATTATTCTATATGTACTCACCATGTGGTAGCAGATAAAAAGGCTATCGCCAACTGTAGACTTTCATGATTTCACATTGTGGCTAAAGAGAAAAGAGAGCATCTTTTTCTATTACTCTAGAAAGATTCCCCTGGATAGACACACCTTTGCATGGCATGTCGTTGATAATGGCCTGAAGTACTCTGACTTCTCCGAATGTTCATTCTGAGTCATACCTCCATCTTTAGCTGCAAAGCTCTATTGTAACAGAGGGACCTGTAGGGATTTGTTTGGGCACAAGAGAGTAGGTATGCTCTCCAATGGAACTACTTAAAAGCCTTTCTTTTGACAGTTATTTACAGATTACAAAACACCGTGACATAGACAAACACTCTATACTCACTTCCTCCTATGCTCAGTCTAGTGATAGGACTTTTGTTTTGTTATTGTTGTTGTCTGTTTGCTTGTTCCTTTCATTTTTAAAAAAATAATCTGTGTAAAATGTGGTAAAGGCTATGATAGAGGTAGAAATAAATTATAGGGTCACTAAGAAGAGAACATAGATAAGTGGGAGTTAGCAGCTTAAAAATTCAAGAAATGACTAGTAAACCAGTCCTGGAAAATGAGGTTGATGAGATAGAACCTAGTTAAGAAGTAAGTGTGAATATTTTTATTTGGTAGCCAGTATATACATCAGTATTAAGACAGGCTTAACAGGTAAAGAACTTGGGAAGAAATCCTGACAAGGTAGAATTTGAGCAGTTTGTCTATTTTGGCTGGAAGCCAGTGCAACTTACCCTGGATAGCTCAATTTCTATTAAGGTTTTCACTTGCAAAAGCGGCCTATAGTGGGAATAAAGATTTTTTTTTTTTAAAGATCAAGTTGTTAAGCTAAAATGTTAGGAAGCTCTTAAAAGCAATTGCTGTGATGTTTAGCACTTTTCCTTCCTTCTTACCGAAGTGGGGGAAAATGTGGCAGACATTCAGGAAAGGCAACCTTAAGATTCAGTAGGATGTAAAAGTTAAAAGCAAGATACCTTTCTGAAAATTTAAGTTATTTTTGAAGATGGCAGTGTGTATCATCAGGGTATCACTAGTGGTGATTTGAGTGTGGAATATTCCAACTACTACAGTGGGTTAAAATATAAAAATAAAAGTGGCTTTAAATACTTGGGAGCCAGGAGGAGTGCAGAAGAGCTGGGGAAGAGATGGTAATAAAGTAGAAAATAGTGAGGCTGCAATGGAGTACAAGATGAGGCTTCATAACGCATCCGAGCAGAGTTGCAGGCAATGTGTATCGTATGCTTATCACATCAGATACTTATCATAACATACCAATATACATAATTTTCAAAACTACCCTTTAACTCAATCTTCTCTATTAAATCTATTTTAGAGACCCAAGAATAAGATTGCCATACAAGTAAACACTGGAGGGAAGGAGTCTGTGTAGTATAAAAGATTTTTATCAAACTTAATAGGAGATATAGAATAGAAGGAGTTAAAAAGGACAGCAGAAGGGTGGCTTTAAAATGTTCCTTAGATATACAAATCAAACATAGCTTTCACTTTCAAATCCCAGTGTTATAGGTGACTTCATTTAAGGAAAGTGAGAGGACAGTTGCCTTAAAATGAAGAAGGTACCCTTTGTGATTCACATGTTCCCAGCTCAGTATCTTTCAAGGATTCTCCAGACTTCTCCCCTGGCAAGAAGAGCAAGGTAGACTACCCTCACCCCACTTTGGGATTTCCTTTTATTGACATGACCTCAAAGCCCTTTGGGTATGTACCAGACCTCTACCTCCTCCTGGCCTCTATCTTCCTTTTGGAACTTGTCAGATTTCAGTCCACTCTCTACCAGTCATCTGAACTCTTCAGTCATTACATATGGTATGGAGATCCAGGAAGGCTACTGAATCCCCCTTCCAAGAATCTTTTATTTGGGTCATCCCCAAAGTTTCTTGGATACCTGCCAGGAGCCACTATTTCCTTTAACATGGCAAAGAAACCAAGGCCTTCCCACCATTTGGTATAAACACCAAGTTGCAGCTGACAAAGCAGAAGACCCAAGATAGAGGCTTCACCCATAAACATCAAACAAGCAGAAGAAATTGACATACCAATTCTGTGTAAGAATTAATTCTGTCTTGCACATGGTAAGACACTCTGTTGAAAGAAGAGAAGTAAATTGAATAAATAAATAACTAAATAAAAACTCAAATTGCAAACTAAATACAGATGTACACACCCCAATGTGGGAATAAAAAGAAGAAAAACAAAAATAATATGTCTTTTCCAAAACTACAAACATCCAAGTAGTGGCTCCTATGGTAATGACTTGGAAGGACTTCTAGACAAAGAATTCAAAAGAATGATTACAACCATGTTTGAATAACTCAAATACAAGCCAGTTTAAGTTATTAAAATGGAGTTGGGTTTTCTGAAGGAAGTACAAATTGAAATGATGCATAAAATGGCAAATTCAATAAGTGAGTTAAAAATTTCACTGAAAACCTTCACCAAAAAAACAGATCATGTCAAAACAGATAATCAGGGATAAAAGACAAGATGGAAAAATTATATCATTCAGTAAAGATTAATGATGAAAATAAATAAATACATGAACAGAAAGTGGGAGAGCTTTTGGATACAACAAAAGACAGAGCCTTCAAGTTTTGGTCATAGAAGAAGAAAAGAATACTGTATAGCAAAGTTATAGAGAGTTTCTTCAGTGAAACACTAGAAGAAAATTTTCAAACTTACATAGAAAAATTATCATTTAGCCACAGGAAATCTATAGAACACAAAATAGACTAGGCAAGAAAGAAAATTCTCCATGATATATTATAGTTAATTTTTTTAAAAAAGAATAAAGAAAGGATATTGTGAGGTCCATTGGAATGACACTTGAATATTTAGCAGAAACCTTTAAAGGCAAAAAGCTTGAAAAAATGTATTCTCATTTCAGAAAACCACAATTGCCAACCCAACAATCATACACAGCAAAACTATCTTTTAAAATTGAAAAAAAAATTTTCATGATGAGTGGGAGATGGAGAACAATGGGAAAGCTGTAGGTGGATAGTAAAAATCTTCCTCTCATTCACAAACACAAACCTAAAATCACATGCAAATAAAAATAAAAAACCTAAATGAAGGTAGAAATAGAATCCAAGTGCTTCTCTTCAAGGGAAGTTATTGGTTAATGAAGTTTTGTAACCTTTCATGGGAAGATGTGAAGAAGCACCTGTCATTCCAGACAAGGGACTGAAGACAGACGCAGGAAACCAAACTATCCAAGTCCAGCTTTGTGAATGTCTTAGTCAGGGTTTCTATTCCTGCACAAACATCATGACCAAGAAGCAAATTGGGGAGGAAAGGGTTTATTCGGCTTACATTTCCATACTGCTGTTCATCAAAGGAAGTCAGGACTGGAACTCAAGCAGGAGCTGATGCAGAAGCCATGGAGGGATGTTCTTTACTGGCTTGCTTCCCTTGGCTTGCTCAGCCTG
>LR754530.1:36181-49904 GCA_902729485.2 Mus minutoides | reverse complement strand
GCCTCCCAAGTGCTGGGATTAAAGGCATGCGCCACCACACCCAGCTTGTGAACAATTCTTTATTGTTGTTGTTGTTACTGTTATTGTTGTTGTTATTATTATGGCTGTTGCTATAGTGATTGAGCAAGTCACCCTATTTTTACTGGAGGGAGAATACTTATCTTTACATCTTGCTTTCTGGATCAAAGATGCTGCTTCCTCTGCAGCAGGCTAGTGGCTGCACACTTTGTGGTCTCCAGCTCTGCCTCCACTGGATACTGAGTTCTATCATTCGCACTAGTCAAAGCTCCCTGGGCTTTTTTACAAGCAGATTCTGTTCCCACAAAGAAGAAGGAAGAAAGGAATTTTCCTGATCTCTAGAAAGGCAATGTGCTTTCTGTCTTAGCCACTTAACCTTCCTTGTTAGCCTACCCCAGACAAATCGCTATTAATTGTTGATGTCTAAAACCAATTGCAACCATGTTACCTTAAGCAAGCTCCACGATGGGAGCCAAGTGTAACCAAAATGGGAATGAAAAACGCGTGGCAGAGACGGCATGTCTACTCAAGTACCCCTGCATTTTGCTCTGTCTAGACAAGCTTCAGAGGGCTACTGAGGCTGCTCCATGCCTGCACTCCAGTGCCTTCTCTCCCTCACTCATTAGCAGTCAGGAAAGGAAAGGACCAGTGATGGGAAAGCCTGCTTCCTACATCAACCTTCTGCCCCATGACAGGAAAAGGCCGGATGCAGGAGCAATTTCACAGATCCTCAAAGAAATCAAGAGTTAAGACCCGGCCTTGAGTTGGGGTATTTTCTACTCATAATGTGGCACGGAGCAGGTTAAGACAGAATGTACATAGGCAAGTGATCAGCACACCCCACCTAGAGCCTATGTCTGTGCTGCCCACAGAGACCACAGGGGCTGCACAGATACCACAGAGCTGCAGTTAGCCATCACAAGAACTATTTAAGCTTCTCAGAGAGTTCCATGGCCATGGTTCTATCACCTTCCAGAAAGGAGTACGGATTTTCAGTATTGATTTCTTTTTCTTTTATTTTCTTTTCTCTTCTTTTCTTTTCTTTTTTTTTCTTTTTTTTTTCTTTTTCAAAAAGACATATATTGATAGAACTGATGTCTTAGTTGGGGTTTCCATTGCTGTGAAGAGACACCGTGACCAAGGCAACTCTTATTTATTTATTTATTTATTTATTTATTGCAACTCTTCTTATAAAGAACAACATTTAACTGGGGCGGCATTACAGGTCCTGAGGTTCAGTTCATTGTTATCATAGCAGTGGGAAGCCTGGCAGCATCCAGGCAGGCATGCTGCTGGAGAAGGTGAGAGTTCTACATTTCATTCAAAGGAAGCCAGGAGCAGACTGTTTCCAGGCAGCTAAAGGAAGGTCACATAAGGCTACCCCTACAGAGACCCACTTGCTCCAACAAGGCCACACCTACTCCAACCAACAAGGTCATACCTCCTAATAGTGCCACTCCTTAGGCCAAGCACTATTTAAATAAACCAGGACAACTAGACAATTGGGAAGACACTTCGATGAGTTCTCTCTCTCTCTCTCTCTCTCTCTCTCTCTCTCTCTCTCTCTCTTTAAATATTTATTTATTTCATTTATATGAGTACACTGTAGCTGCCTTCAGACACACCAGAAGAGGACGTCAGATCCCATTACAGATGGTTGTGAACCACCATGTGGTTGCTGGGAATTGAACTCAGGACCTCTGGAACAGCAAGCAGCCAATGCTCTTAACCACTGAGCCATCTCTCCAGCCCTGATGAGTTCTCTCAAACCTTGCCATCCATAGAGGGAGGATTTTTGTGAGAATGCATACTATTAGATAAGGTGTTCTAACTATCCAGACAATTCAGGAAGCCAGCAAGCAATGCAGTCTCAGGCCAGAGATCAGGAACACTGCACAACCACACCCAAAGGACAGTCCATAGCTACCCCATGCCTTCCACAGACTTCCACTGGAATAATGCTATAATATACTACTGTGAAAGAATTCTTAATCTTCCTCCCCAAGGTGAGGTCTCTTTCTGATTTTCTATTTTTTCTAATGTATTTCATTTTGCTATTTGGAATACATTGGGCTGCATTCACGGAATTGAAATGCTAATAGCATGGCTCCTGATATGCTAGGAAACTGTAGAAGTTCAAACGTTTTGTGAAACCTCAAGTAAAGGAGGAGTGTTTATGAATCTTTGGAGAGGACAGTAGAGATAAATGCACTCTAACTCAGGGCAATGTCGTAAATTAGCCCGTGAATAGGGCCAGATCTCCAATATTAATAGCCATTGCACTTTGGAGATAGTGCAAGAGGTTTACAGAGCCAGCATGCGAGCAATTGAACGTCAGCATTTCTGATCTTCTACAGGCAAGGAATTCAAATATTTGAGGCTGCAGGCAAGCTCACAGAGGCCACGTGTTTACAGTGTAGGCAACGTTGCTGGGGCCCTTGGGGCTGCTGTTCTGAGAATTCAAGCAAATGGATTTTGTCTTTGCCTTAAGTGAGGGCAACAAAGAATATCCCAAGCAAACTTTTGGGCCTGACATACAAACACGCATCCCTTAAGTGATAAATTCACATTCTGAGAACCATAAAGTTTGGCAGTTTCATTATCCCGCAGTTTTGTCATGGAGTGAACGTCAAAGCACGTACTTCTTCAATCTTAGGTGATGTGGTCTCCTACAGGCTAGAGGGGTCAACCTACTGCTTCTTACTGTAGCTCTGCACAGTAGATTACTCTACTGAGTAGGGCAGGCAAGTAGGACAACGTGGCAGGCTTCAAGTATGTACAAATACAGAACAGGTACAGTAAACGTCTTTAGTATGAGTCATTGTTTGTTTGTTTGTTTGTTTTACCTCCACCATGATCCTATGGTAGTGTCACTGTACTGCTTTGATTTAAATGCCATTCTGAAACACATTTAAAGAACTCTCAAGGGAGCCTCTGCTCGAGAAATACATTTTGTAAATGCTGTGACCATCTTTGTAGGGAAGAGATGAGAAATATATGTCTATATACATACATACATCTGCTTTGTCATAAACACACAGCCCATGTGTACATTGCCATCTCTTTTTTTAACATTGCAATGTAAGCATCAAGCAAGGAGTAGACGTACAGTGACCAACTGGATGCAAGTGTGTATCCCCATTCCCAACATTCATGATTAATTATACCATGTCATCCAGGAGTTTGCTGAGGGTCCCCTGGTCCCTTCTGCCCAGAGGACGCTTGCAGCTCTGGAAACTTTGTATGTTTTTGTGTGGGGAGAGTCTTGTGCTTCTTTTTTTTTTTTTAAGATATTTTAAAATTTACATTTCAAATGTTATCCCAAAAGTTCCCTATACGCCCCCCCACCCCACCCCCGCTCTATTCCCCTACCCACTCACTCCCACTTCTTGGCCCTGACATTCCCCTGTACTGGGGCATATAAAGTTTGCAATACCAAGGGGCCTCTCTTCCCAGTGATGGCCGACTAGGCCATTTTCTGCTACATATGCAGCTAGAGACATGAGCTCTGGGGGTACTGATTAGTTCATATTGTTGTTCCACCTATAGGGTTGTAGACCCCTTTAGCTCCTTGGGTGCTTTCTCTAGCTTCTCCATTTGGGGACCCTGTGTTCCATCTTATAGATGACTGTGAGCATCCACTTCTGTATTTGCCATAGCCTCATATGAGACAGCTATGCCAGGGTCCCTTCAGCAAAATCTTACTGGCATATGCAATAGTGTCTGGGTTTGGTGGCTGATTATAGGATGGATCCCCGGGTGGGGTAGTCTCTGGATAGTCCATCCTTTCATCTTAGCTCCAAACTTTGTCTCTGTAACTGCTTTAATGGGTATTTCGTTCCCTATTCTAAGGAGGAATTAAGTATCCACACATCCTGTGCTTCTTATGTGAGGTCTAGAAAGGAATTATCCGATAGGTTTGAGAGCCAAGGTGGTTGGTGAATGTGGACACTCAGGAAAGTGATGGTTCAAAATGAATACCTCAGAAGCAAAGGTCCTCCCTGATCTGACCTACTGATCTCCTGATCTCCTGACTTCCTGACACTCTTTCTCCCTCAAAGCAAGCCACAAGAATCCAGATTATTCTTCTTTCCATAAACAGGTCATGGAAATCTGAACAATGAGTCCTATTTCCCTCAAGTCAGTCATGAAATATAAAATTTGTCTTCTAGCTTTTCT
This sequence comes from Mus minutoides, assembly GCA_902729485.2. Taxonomy (NCBI): domain Eukaryota; kingdom Metazoa; phylum Chordata; class Mammalia; order Rodentia; family Muridae; genus Mus; species Mus minutoides. Next base: position 45,707 of record LR754530.1, on the reverse strand, counting down.
GTCTATAGGAATTAGAGTTAAATTACTTTGTGTGTGTGTGTGTGTGTGTGTGTGTGTGTGTGTGTGTGTGTATGTGTGTGTGTGTGTGTACAGCCATTTGTGTACCATGGTACATGTGTGGAGCTCAAAGAACAACCTCTGGGTTGGGTCTTGGCCTTCATCTTGTTTGAGACAGGTTTTCCTTTGTTGTTTGCCACTGCGGATACCAAGGTTGCTGATCTGAAAACTTCCAGGGAGTCTCACATTTCCACCTCCCACCTCACCATAGAGTCAGTACAAATGCATGCTGTGCCTAGCTAGCTCTTTGTGGTTTCTGAAGATTCAAAACTAGGTTCTTATGTGTGTGAGGCAAAGGCTTTACCCGCCCGAGCTTCTCCCCAGGACCTCCCCTGCCTGTTCATTTAAGAGTCAGCCACAAAGAAATTCTCTAATCTATCTTGTCTGGGAGTAGATTACAGACTTGTAGCTCTGAAGGGTCCTGCCTCACACCTGGGAAGAAGGAATGCTGCACAGCAGGCCACAGACAATGGGACTGAGCCCCGTGGGTTTCCCACTTGTCTGTNCTGAAGAATACTGAGCTAGGTCAGCCTTTCTGTTGGCCCCTCTCAGGTGTTAAGAGGTTCACCTTACCTGATCCTCTTGGCACTGGGTTCCACTCAGGGTCTGCCTGCTGCTCTCTTCATTCTGTGAAGGCACCTGGCTCCTGATACATGGGAAGTGCAGCTCAGCCTGTCTCCAACAGGGCTCTCATTTCTTCCCAAGACTGACATTTATCACATATCTGTGGTCTCAATCATATGTTTGGGGATACAGTGAGACTGATGATTTTAAAACACCTCGGAGAGATAAGTCCGTTTTCAAAGTTCACTGTGAATCTGTGGCATCCTGTATCGCAAATAGGCAGGGTAGAAGAATGAACTGCCCTGTGCAAGATCTCACCGGCAGCCTGGGCCAGGCTCCAGTGCTTCCTACTTCTCTTATAACTACCGAACGACACGCAGTGTGAAAGGATTTAAGCCACTGTTCTGACCCAGAGCCATTTCTCTAAGATGTACACAGTCTATTGCCCTCCTAAGAGTCCTTACCATGTAAAAGTTGGACACAAGAAGATAATGTCAAGGAGAAATGTGATGGAGAGGCAAAAGCAACAAGCCCTAAACACAGGCAGCCTTCAGAAGCTGAGGAAGTGGAGGAGATGAATTCAGAGTGGTGTGTACTCTGTTCTAACAGCTAGATTTTAATTTTGGCCCAGGGAGACACACTACAGGCATCTCACCTTCATAGAAATTAAGACAACTTAGATGTAAGATACAGGATGCCCACCCATGCTGACGAGCAGCGGCATCATGGAACAAATGTAGTCACTGCTGAGTGCCAGTTGGCTGGATTTCACTGCATTTTCTCACCTGAATTACAATAGTACCTGTTGTGAAAGCGGGACCATTGTTTACATGGCATTTACATTTATTTCCATATTTGCATATTCAATAGTTATTGAAAGTCACCTACAGATGGGTACAGGAGAATATGCACATGCATAGTTTCCATATGAATGCTGCACCCCTTCACTTGAGGGACTTGAACATCTGTAGATTTCAGAATCTAAGGTGTCCTGAACCTAATTCTCTATGTGTACTGAGGGATAGCTGATACTTGCCACGTTCATGCATGTATATATACATATAATATTTCCAGGTGTATAAGATAATGCTTTGAATATATATATACATTTGAGAGAGAGAAGTACATCAGATAAGGCACTAGAAAGTATCAATTTTAGGTGGGGTGAGCGGCAGATCTCAGATGTAGTTTGATAAGAAGAGAGAAAGACGTGTTATTCTTAGGTAAGTACATAATTCCCAGAGGCTTCAGCAAGCATGAACGTCTTTGGCCCAGTTGTGGGAAGGTCACTGTGACTGGAGATGGATAAATGGAGGGATAACATGCAGATGGAAACAGATTTTTTTTGTGTGTGTGTGTGTCCCTTGGATCATGTAGGAGTCTGTAGGCTGTGGTTAGATTCTGGATGTATTATTGATTTGGGAAGGCTTTCTTAGGTTTGAGGAGGGGAAACCATGTGTTCAAGTTACAAATACAGTAACAGGTTTGTAAAGGAAACTAGAAGTTAGGCTGAGTAGATGCTGGCCTGCATGGCTGTCTGGCTGCTCCTGCCTGGGGCAGGAACCAGGCCCTGCCCACTGGATCAGCAGCCAGACAAGAGGGTCTGTTGCTCTGGTTAGATAGACAGTAGGCCTTCTGCCTCTGGATCCTTCCACCCAGACCTCATCATGTAAACGAGACTGACCTTGGTGCTGTGAATTCCTAAGCCCTGTTTTAATCACCATGTCCCTTCTTAACCCTTCCCTACATTTTGCAGACGTTTTCCATCTGGAAGTGTGTATTAAATTGGCATGGAGATTGGGACTGTGTCTTCCCCTCAAGGATCCTTGCCAATGGTGGTTAATTTGAGCGCCAACAAATTTGCACTTGCACAGGAAAAGGCACCTGAAATGAAGTTGTCTGTGTATGTATTAAATCTCTTAGCTTTGTCCATTGTCATAGTTGTATTATTCTTTATCCGATCGCCCTGGGTCTTCTGACTCTAGGATTGGAAGGGTCTAACACTTGACTGTCAGCCCTCTGCTCAAGTGATTAAAACTGGCTTTGAAATAAGTACTACACTGTTTTACCTGCTTGTTTTGTTTCTTAAGTTACATTTGAAGAGAGAAACACATCTCCTAAAACCAATTACAAGACCTTGGCTAAGAGTTAGGTGATTGTCCAGAAAGGAAGCTCATAGACTTTGGAAGTTATTCAGCAACACTCCTCCAACCCAACACCCTGCCTGGCCCCACACTGTGGAGAATTCTGAGTCAGACCATCGATTACTTAAGGGCACATAATCATCAAATATTTGTATTCAGTGCCCAGTAAAATGCCGCTTAAAACTTTACTGTAAGCGCCATGTTCTTTGTACTGGGCACAGAAGGACCCTGGAATGGACACGAAGCCTATTTGCCAGCCACCATCACCGAAGAGGGAACTGTCAGCAGAGAGAAAGCTTCTAGCTCGTCCTTTGGTTTCCAACACTCCTACAACTAACTCTTATGCTTGTTTTGATCACACAGTTTCATCCGCAAACATTTCCTAGGCTGTTGGGCCAGTGTGACTCAGAGAGTGTACCAGCTCTGAATCTGACTGAGAAAGGTAAATGCACACTTCCCTAGCTCCAGGGGGTGCTGGGTCTCGCGAAGAATCCACAGGAGAAGAGGTTGGCATGCCCACCTCTGAGGAACTCTCCCTGTGGGTAGACCCAGTCCTACTCCCCCACTCACTGCTTCTGTCACATCGGCACCCGCTGCTCTTCTCCCTCACGTTCAAACTGAATAATAAAATACAAATAACACGTGTGCGCATGAGATCGTGTGAGATTCCGTGTGGGTGCTGCAAGCAGAGAAATGCGTTTACGGACCAGACGCACCAGCCACCGAGATTGTGGGGCTACCCAGAACTGCCTGCACGTCAGTCAGCTACGACACAGCTAACTCAGGGCTTCAAGTAAAATGTGGGATTTAAATCAATCCCAATTCAGGTACTCTTCTAAATTTTTTTCCCTCTTTCTATTTTTTATTTTGGGGAACAAAGACACTTATTTATTTCCTTTAAAAAAATATGCGGGCGTGGTGGCGCACGCCTTTAATCCCAGCACTCGGGAGGCAGAGGCAGGCGGATTTCTGAGTTCAAGGCCAGCCTAGTCTACAGAGTGAGTTCCAGGACAGCCAGGGCTATACAGAGAAACCCTGTCTCGAAAAACCAAAAAAAAAAAAAAAAAAAAAAAAAAAAGGAGTGTAGGAAAGGTCTCAATAAAAACAAAAAGAAGCAAGCCAGCCCTTCTCCTTAAGGCCTTAGGCTTCCAACACACATTTAGAGGAGGTCCTGGGCCTTAGAGAATTCGCTTTTGTTCCCATCTCTGCATATTGTCCACACTCTTCCCCATTGCCAGGTTCATAGATGTCAGTAGTCCTCCTCTGCTTCCTACAGGCTGAGAAAGACATGAGGAGCAAGCGGTAGGCAGTGTCCCCTGCTGTCTCTGTTGGTTTTCCTGCCTGGGCTTTCCTTTCTGATGACTGTAAGCTGTAAGAAGAAATAAACCCTGACCTCCCCAAGGTGGTCATGGTGTTTACCTCAGCAACAGAAGCCAAACTCAGACAGGTATATTAATATTATTGGGCTGTATGGTTTCCTTTTGGGTTGTCTTTGAGTATTATTTTTAAATTGTAACAAAAACCCCATGTTGAAAAAGTTTTCATTCCTCTTCTATTTGAAATGTGTCTTTTAAATGCAAATGAAGCACTAAATTGCAAAACACTCTTTGAAGTTAAAAATTCGGTGAAAAAAGAATTAAACGGTAAAGCCCCTGCTTAGCCCGAGAGCAGCCTGTATTTGATTTCCAGCGCCAAAAACTTTAAACTATATATCTTTACTAATTTCCACTTTTAAAATTCCCCATTTATTCAGTGCATCTGTTACATATTAGGCTGCCCATGGTTCCATTGGTTCCTTTCTAGTTTTCACTCACAGTTTAACACGATGGGGAGAAAGTGAGGAGCTGATAATTAATACGTGGTAATAAAAACATCAGCAAAATAAATTTGTGAGGCTGGCTAGATGGCTTAGCAAGGAAACGTGTTTGCTTGTGTGGCCTGACAATGAAAGTGCAATCTCAGGGTCCACGTCAAAGCGGAAAGAGAGGACAGAGTCCAAAGAATTGTATTCTGCTCTCCACAGGCGTGCTGTGGGCCGTGGGTGGGCACAGATGTACATACGATGACTGTCATTTTTAAAATACAGTTTTTGTTTGTTTGTTTGTTTGTTTGATTGATTGATTGGTTGACTGAGGGGAGGATGTGCTAATAAAGGCACAGAAAGGTAGACTTGCTCATGACACAAGAGGCTGTATCAAGAGCACAGAAATCACCAGACCCATCAGATGGAGAAGCCAGTTGGTACAGTCTAATAAAATGTCTGTCCAAATCTCCAGATACACATTCAACTCCCCCATTTGTGCAACTATTACAACATTTTAATAAAAGAACTAAGAAGAATCATTCTGTCATATAGAAATAGTTTTCAAAACATTGGATTTTGAGTAGGTAGTAAAAATATGTGGATCATAAATTAGACAAAAATAGGTTACCATATAACCTGATTATATTTATAGTTAATGTATGTTTCTATAATTTAAAAATAAAACCAAATCCTTTAAAATTATGATATTCTAATATTTTAAGATGAATCAAAACCACTTAATTGAGGAAGGAAGATATAATTCCAGGGGCTGAAGTTCTCTTTTCTCTTTTAAAACTGTGTTTATATTAATAATTGCTCTTCTCTGCAAGAATATCTAGAATCAAGAGGCAGTAATGGGACTAGGGAGATGGGTCAGTGGGTACAGTACTTGTTGTAGAAGCATGAGATCCAGAATTCAGATGCCCAGCATCAGAGTAAATGCCAGGTAGATGTAGCCGACAGCCTACAGTCTCAGTGGTGACGAGGTGGTACCAGAGGGTCCTTGGAGCAAGATGATTAGATTAGGTGGATTGGTGAACTCTTCATTCAAGTGCAGAGTGATCATTGAAGTAACCCGATGTCAGTCTCTGGCCTCCACAAACATGTGCACACTTGGACTGCTCCCACATGCACTTATGAGGCTGCACACATAGGAATGCACATATATGCACATGCAATCACATTGCACGCACACACAAGCCAAAGGTAAATTAAAATAGGAGACCAGATAAACCATTAAAATGAAAAAAAAACAGTTATCCTCATTAGAACCACACATAATTTCCTATATTTTGCCTTTCTGCTTCTCTGTATTTTCTGTGACAAATAAACATTATTTGTACAGTTAAGAAAAACCAAAGACTGGAAATCAGTCTGGTGGTTCCTCAGAAAATTGGACATAGTACTTACTACCTGAGGACCCAGCTATACCATTCCTAGGCATATACACATGCTTCAACATGTAATAAGGACACATGCTCCACTATGTTCATAGCAGCCATACTTATAATACCCAGAAGCTGGAAACAACCCAGATGTCCCTTAACAGTGGAATGGATACAGAAATGTGGTACATTTACACAATGGAATACTACTCAGCTTTTAAAAACAATGACTTCATGAAATTTTCAGGCAAATGGATGAAACTTGAAAATATCATCCTGAATGAGGTAACCCAGTCACAAAAGAACACACATGGTATTCATTCACTGATAAGTGGTTATTAGCCCGAAAGCTCAGAATAGCCAAGATAAAATTCACAGACCATATGAAGCTCAAGAAGAAGGAAGAACAAAGTGTGGATGCTTCAGTGATTCTGAAAGTAATCAAAATACTTTCAGGGTTAGTATTTTGAAATACTAACCAAGTGAACAAAATACTCACAGGAGGAAATATAGAGACATAGTGTAGAGCAGAGACTGAAGGAAAGATTATCCAGAGACTGCCCTACTGGGGGATTCATCCCATATACAGTCACCAAGCCCAGACACTATTGTGGATGCTGGGAAATGCTCGCTGACAGGAGCTTGATATAGCTGTCTCCTGAGAAGCTCTGCCAGAGCCTGACAAATACAGAGGTGGATGCTTGCAGTCAACCATTGGACTGAGCATGGGGTCCCAGATGGAGGAGTTGGAGAAGGGACTGAAGGAGCTGAGGGGGTTTGCAGCCCCGGGAGGGAGCAACAGTGTCAACTGGTCAGATCCTCCGGACCTCCTGGGAACTGGACCACTAACCAAAGAGTACACATGGAATGTCCCATGGCTCCATGTGGCAGAGGATGGCCTTGATGGACATCAGTAGGAAGAGCAGCCCTTGGTTCTCTGGCAGCTCGATATCCCAGTGTAGGGGAATGCCAGGGCAGGAAGGCGGGAGTGGGTGGATGGGTGGGGGAGCACCTTCATAGAAGGCGGTGTTGGGGGGGTCCAGGAGGGGAAAACTGGAGAGGTGACATTTAAATGTAAATAAAAAATAATATCCAATAAAAGAAAAAAAGAAAAAGAAAAAACCAAAGGGAAATATAAACACTAAGAATTTAGTTTTATCTCTTATTTTGGTGAGGAAAAGAGACTTAAAATCAGTACCAGGGTCACTTTATGTCAAGTACTAAGTATTTTGAGATGAAGAGAAAGGTGTCTACATTCTGGGCTTGGAAATTGAGGAAAAGTATAGAGTGTTCTAGAATCTTGGAGGGAAGGTTCTAGAAGTACTAAGTAGAATGATAAAATCTACAAGTTCAAAACTTACTTAACAACAGGTTGGATCTTGACAATCAGAGGACCCTATCAGGGGAGAATGCATAGCTCTTAGTAGACATTCTATCTTATATTTTCTTAAGGCTAGTGAGAGCACGCCTAACTTGATAATAGAATGTTTGCCCAGCAAGACCCTGGATTCCATCCCTAGCTTTTCTATGCTTGGAAAACATTTATTTCACTATTGATTGATTGATTGATTGATTGATCGATCAATCGATTGTGTGTGTGTGTGTGTGTGTGTGATTATGTATCTCTTTCTGTGTGTATATACACATGTATGTGTACATGTACAGGTTGATCTACAGAGGCCAGAAGAGGGTGGTGGGTCCCCAAAGGTGGAGTTATAAGTAGTTGTGAGATGACTTCTGGGATCCAGTTAAGAACAGCCAGCTCTCTTAACCACTAGGCCAGCTCTCCAGTCCCCTAGTCTTTTTTAATATTAGAAAAAGTTCCTAAAATGTAATGATCTGAATGGATTGGTCCTCCACTCAATGAAAACCAAAGGCTTTTGTAAAATAGGCTGAATCCCACTGTGTACCTGGCTTAGTCATGAACCAGTTGAATATCAGCCTAGTAATAACACAGAATCCAGTTTACATTCCCTGAGAAACAAGAAAACAACAACAAATCTGTAAACCGTACCTGTGAGGTAAAATTATATGTGCCTAAAACTCGGGTTTTATGTTTGAGCTTCAGAATTATAAACAAACAAACAAACAAACAAACCTAGGTTGAGATTTTTTTTCAATTATGATAAAATTCATTGCATAGAGTCTGGCAAGAGATCCTTCTATAAACTATATGGCTGCCATCTGTGTCATTTTATCAATATTGAGAATGTCATGCAATCTGCCAGAGCATCCTTCAGTCCAGTACAGCTTAGCTGCAAGAAATAGTAAAATATGCACATATTCCCTTTAAAGTACACAATAGCTCTGGACTTTCAAACTATCAGCCCTAGCATGTAAGTCATCTTGTATAAACATGCTTTCCCAGAGTAATCAGACACATCAGTAATTGGCCTTTCCACCCAGGCCTTCCGGAAATACTGGGATGGAGAGGGAAGGGGGGCTCAAGTACATTGCCTCTTGACCCTATCTTGTGTTTATGTTAGAATTTTCCTTCTTCCTTTGCTTTCTCTTTAAAAGCTCTTCTGGTTTTCAGTTCTGTTTCCTACCCAGAGAGGTCCAGGTGAGGAGGCACCCTGGCTGTTCTCAGCATTCAAGCGGCTGTTTGGGGAGCTGGGGTCCTGAGGTCCCCGTGCCTGCCTGGTTCTAGGACACTCCTTTGTGCTGAGCGCAAAGCCATCTGAGCCCAGTTGGCATTTATGTATGGCCTGAATGTGCACTGGGATTGACTGGCATGAAGAAACAAAGACAAAACCAACAAAAGTAAATGAGATCCTTACCTGTGATGTTAGAGGTCAGAGCCCTTCTTTCTGCCCAGCAACCAGACCAGTGGGGATGAGGGCCAGCACTGTGCAGGCAGGCCCTGTGCCTCATTTGGTTGCTTTAATGTTGTGGGCTTTTGTCAGCAGAGTTATAAATAAGGCATGTCCACTGGCCCAGCCCAGTAGATAAGAGCCCAACCCTGGCTCCTGCAAGCCTTTTTTGGTCTCTAAATGCAAAAACTCTCAGGCTCCAGTTGGGAAGGGGCTGCTGTGCATGTCCCCATTTGGCCTGCCTGTCTCAAGGACACCCACCCCGGGCCTCACATCTATTCCAGTAATATAAGAGTAACTGCAAGAGGGAAGTTGCTTGGTCCAGAACCTCTCAGTGTATAGCCTGGGGCTGTATGCCTCATTGGAGGCTGCAGGCAGCTAGCACAAGAGTGGGAGGCACTTCTCTGGGGAAACATGAGCACGTTCAAGGGCTCAGAAGGGAAAGCCTGGTGTTTGACATTCCCTGTTGGAAACAGTTTACTGACCTTCCTTCCCCAGCTTACATGGACAAGGGCATCTGCCTACGTGAGTATTCTAGAAATCCCAGAAGGATTTGTGGGCTATAGCACCAGGCACATGTTTGGCTGTGGACTGGAATTCGTTTCCAGAAAGTCATGCCTTCTCTCTCATCCCAGTGCATGAGCGACTAGTGACTCTGTGTGGGACTGAAATGGAGGGTTTACTGGAGTCTTTTACAGAGCCATGTGCCAGAAGAAACAGAAGACTACTGCAGAGCCTCCTTAAGTTACCAGTGTCTGA
>LR754530.1:0-35977 GCA_902729485.2 Mus minutoides | reverse complement strand
AGTGTCTGAGCAGATGGTCATGGCATCTCATGCCCCTGCCTCTACCCTAGGCTTGGCACTAGCTACTGAGTTCTCACAGTAGATTGGCTTGGGAATTCAACCAGAGGTATGGACAGAGAGTGGGCAAGGACAGTTTTGTAGATCCTTTTCCATTAGCAAGTGTGGCCTTGTTGGAGCAGATGTGGACTTGTTGGAGGTCTGTCATCAGGAGTGAGCTTTGTGGTTTCAAAAGCCCACACCAGGCCCAGACTCTCCCCTCTCTCTCCCCCCTCCTCTTCTCTCCCTCTCTCTTTCTCTCTCTCATCTCTCTCTCTCCCTCTCTCTCTCTCTGCCTCCCTCCCTCTCTCTGCCTCTCTCTCCCTCTCCCTCTTCTCTCCCCCTCTCTCCCCCTCTCTCCCTCTCACTCCTCCTCTCTCCCTCTCTCTTCCTCTCTCTCCTTCTCTCCTCCTCTCTCCCTCTCTCTTCCTCTCTCCCTCTCTCCCTTTCTCTCTCCTTCTCTCTCCCTCTGTCCTCCTTTCTCCCTCTCTCCCTCTCTCTCTCCTCTTCTCCCCCTCTCTCTTCCTCTCTCCCTCCACCCCCACTCTTTCCCACCCTCCCCCCTTTTTGTATCAGAATTAGGATTTAAAGCTCTTAGCTCCTGCTCTAGCACCATGCCTGTTTGCTTCCTGCCATGATGATAACGGACTAATCTTGCTTGCTGCTGTCATGTCCCCCACCATAATGATAATGGAATAAACCTGAGAAACTGTAAGCCAGCTTCCAATTAAATTCGTTCTTTTATATGAGTAACCTTGTCCTTGGGGTCTCTTCATAGCCATAGAACAGTGGCAAGGATACCTCTTCCCTTCGCAAAAGATCATCCCAGCAGAGCTGGTCAATGTTTTATACCCTCACATGGGAACTGGGGGTAAAGTTCCCTTTTAAGTGTCCAGCTGCTCCCTGCCACCTGGCAGACTCTGCTCCTGGCCTGGAAGAGGACTAGAGTAATATAGAGGCTGGGGAAGGTTAGAAGGCAGGATTTTCCATCTATCCCTGTTGGGGAAAGCTTTCGAGAGGGGCGGTTGTCTTGGATCAGCTCTAAGTAACTTTACCTTCTCCGTCTGTGGATTCAACTGTGGGTTGTGGAAACCTTGGATCCAGATGAAAAATACTACCCACCAAGTTGCATCTCTGGAATCCATTTTTTATCCCTGTGATCTAAGGTATAGAACACCCGTTCTCAAAGTGTTCCTGTCAGATAGCTGTCATGAAGAATGGCCTGGGATAATTGCAAACAGTAGTGCTTCTGGTACAGAACCCAGGAACAGAGCCTGGGGCTGAAGCCTCAACCCTCTAGAGTATCTTTCTGAATGGGGTTGACAAAGCCTTAGGGTTGTCCAGCCTTTCCTGCCTCTGGTGTCATTGGCTGATCCATGGGCCTCAGAGTCAGTCTCTGAGCTCCTGCCACCCCGCTGGCTCTTACTGCTCACTCTACTCTTGAAGCAGACTACCAAGATTATAATTCATCTTTCCCAAAGTGTGTTATAGAAATTATGACCACTTTCCTTTCCCCTAAATGCAGCCATAAAACTTAAAAGTACCATACTAATTCTTCCCAGGGTTTCAATGGAACAGTAGGCAATAAAGAAGTTCTCTAGTCTGCCTTGTTTGATAGGTCACAGGACTCTGAGTCAGAGGGATCCTACTCTCCTCCAGGGATTTTTTTTCCCTGGAGGGAAGCAAAACTGTACAGAGGACTCAGCAAAAGCCTGGCCATCCAGGCCTGGCTGGATTTCCCCACTCTACTTCCATTTCCCTCACACCTCTGCTTAATCACATTTCTACCTGTCCTTCTATATACAAACATCAGTAGTCTCCTGGTCTCCAGTCTACAATCTCCTATGTCATGTGGAACTTGGATCAAATGCATGTATGTGCTTTGCTCTTGTTAATATGTCTGTTGTGTTGGCTATGGTAGAGGAAAACTGGGTATCTCCTCATCCTTTTGGAATTCTTAGCTGAGTTCTCCTCTAGCCAGGGACAGACTTTCAAGAGAATAGCAAGCAGAGCAGAATAGCACCCACCACGAGACACTGTAATTAGACAAAGGTCTGAAGAAGAAGCTGGGTTGGATTTGTCTGCTCAGATCCCAGATCCCCAGATATGGAGTAGGATCTCTCTGAAATGAGAATCTTACTGTCTTCCATCAGACACGATGAATGAGAGAACTTCATCTTGGCATCTTCAAGGCAGAAAAGCAGTGGACGATTAGATTATTGATGGAGGTTTCCTGATAGGTGTAAATTCCTCTAACAAAAGGATCTCTTTCCCTGAGGTTTGATGCAGCATGTTTTTGTCTCTGTGAACAGCATCCTTGTTTGACATCCTTCAAGCAGGCTCAGCACACAGCTGTCGGGGTGGGTGGAAGGTGATGAGGAGGCAGCCTCTCTGACATTCACACCCCACCCACTGGGACAGCCACTGTGGGAGGGAACCACATCTGAGGCAGCTGGGGCCTAGCGTTTTGGGTTGTAATCAGACCCAGGCATGCCAAGGAGAGCTGGACTTGAGTGTGGGACATGCTCATCTTCTACAACAACATAAAAGACACTTCTAGATTGAGATTTCCCAAACTCAGAGGCCAACGTTGAAGGCAGATAGGTCTAGAGTAAGCAGTGATTCAAAGTGCAATATGCATAGTAAGGATGGACAAGACTGTTATAGTGTTATTCAAATAAAGATCATCACCATCATCTCTAAGAAAGAAAGACAGACAGACAGACAGACAGACAGACAGACAGAAAGAGAAAGGAAAGAAGGGAGGGAGGGAGAGAGGGAGGAAGGAAGGAAGGGAGGAAAGAAGAAAGGAAGGAAGGACAGAGGAAGGAAGGACAAGGAAGGAAGGAAGGAAAGAAGGAAGGAAGGAAGGAAGGAAGGAAGGAAGGAAGGAAGAAAGGAAGGAAGGAAGGAAGGGAAGAAGGATCAATCTATGTACCTCAGTTGACTCCCTAGCTTTACAAGCCTGGGCCCTTGTGTGTAAAGGTTTCAGCTGGCTTTGTTTATGTGTTTCATTGCACATTTCTACTATTCTACAGAGTAGTAGAACAAATGTCTTGGTGGGATGATCAGAAGTTGTTCTGGAAGTTTCTGTCCTTGTGTAGACACAAAGACAAAACAGTAGAAAAAAAGCTGGTTTGTTTAAATCAGATCGTTTCAGGTTGCCCTTTAGTGTAAGGATGAAGGCAGAAGGAGTTTTTACTACTACGCTGGTTAAAGCTGGCTGTTTGGAGAGTTTGGCATTAGGTCTTCTTTGAAGGACTGATAGAACTCAGCACTAAACCCATCTGGTCCTGGGCGTTTTTTGGGTTGGGAGACTATTGATGACTGCTTCTATTTCTTTAGAGGAAATGGGACTGTTTAGATTGTTAATTTGATCCTGATTTAACTTGGGTACCTGGTATCTGTCTAGGAAATTGTCCATTTCATCCAGGTTTTTCAATTTTGTTGAGTATAGTCTTTTGTAGTAGGATCTGATGATGTTTTGGATTTCCTCAGGATCTGTTGTTATGTCTCCTTTTTCATTTCTGATTTTGTTAATTAGATTATGGTCCCTCTGTCCTCTAGTTAGTCTGGCTAAGGGTTTATCTATCTTGTTGATTTTCTCAAAGAACCAGCTCTTGGTTTGGTTGATTCTTTGAATAGTTCTTTTTGTTTCCACTTGGTTGATTTCAGCCCTGAGTTTGATTATTTCCTGCCGTATACTCCTCTTGGGTGAATTTGCTTCCTTTAGTTCTAGAGCTTCTAGGTGTCCTGTCAGGCTGTTAGTGTATGCTCTCTCTAGTTTCTTTTTGGAGGCACTCAGGGCTATCAGTTTTCCTCTTAGGAACACCTTCATTGTGTCCCATAAGTTTGGGTATGTTGTGGCTTCATTTTCATTAAACGCTAAAAAGTCTTTAATTTCTTTCTTTATTTCTTCCTTGACCAAGGTATCGTTTAGTAGAGTGTTGTTTAGTTTCCACGTGAACACTGGCTTTCTATTATTAATGCTGTTATTGAAGATCAGCCTTAGTGCGTGGTGATCTGATAGGATGCATGGTATAATTTCAATATTTTTGTATCTGTTGAGGCCTATTTTGTGACCGATTATAAGGTCAATTTTGGAGGAGGTACCATGTGGTGCTGAGAAGAAGGTATATCCTTTTGTTTTAGGATAAAATGTTCTGTAGATATCTATTAAATCCATTTGTTTCATAATTTCTGTTAGTGTCCATGTGTCTCTGTTTAGTTTCAGACCTTCAAAGAAGACCTAATTCCTACTCTCCTCAAACAATTCCACAAAATAGAAACAGAAGGTACTCTACCCAATTCATTCTATGAAGCCACAATTACTCTGATACCTAAACCACACAAAGATCCAACAAAGAAAGAAAATTTCAGACCAATTTCTCTCATGAATATTGATGCAAAAATACTCAATAAAATCCACGCAAACCGAATCCAAGAACACATCAAAATGATCATCCATCATGACCAAGTAGGCTTCATCCCGGGGATGCAGGGATGGTTAAATATATGGAAATCCATCAATGTAATACACTATATAAACAAACTCAAAGACAAAAACCACATGATCATCTCATTAGATGCTGAGAAAGCATTTGACAAAATCCAACACCCATTCATGATAAAAGTCTTGGAAAGATCAGGAATTCAAGGCCCATACCTAAACATAATAAAAGCAATCTACAGCAAACCAGTAGTCAACATCAAAGTAAATGGAGAGAAACTCGAAGCTATCCCACTAAAATCAGGGACTAGACAAGGCTGCCCACTTTCTCCCTACCTATTCAATATAGTACTTGAAGTATTAGCCAGAGCAATTCGACAACAAAAGGAGATCAAGGGGATTCACATTGGAAAGGAAGAAGTCAAAATATCATTCTTTGCAGATGATATGATAGTATATATAAGTGACCCTAAAAATTCCACCAGAGAACTTCTAAACCCGAGAAAAAGCTTCAGTGCAGTAGGTGGATATAAATTTAACTCAAACAAATCAATGGCCTTTCTCTACACAAAGGATAAACAGGATGAGAACAAAATTAGGGAAACAACATCCTTCACAATAGTCACAAACAATATAAAATACCTTGGTGTGAATCTAACTAAGGAACTGAAAGATCTGTATGATAAGAACTTCAAGTCTCTGAAGAAAGAAATTGAAGAAGATCTCAGAAGATGGAAAGATCTCCCGTGCTCATGGATTGGCAGGATTAATATAGTCAAAATGGCTATCCTGCCAAAAGCTATCTACAGATTCAATGCAATCCCCATCAAAATTCCAACTCATTTCTTCACTGAGTTATAAAGGGCAATTTGCAAATTTATCTGGAATAATAAAAAAAACCTAGGATAGCAAAAACTATTCTCAACAATAAAAGAACCTCTGGTGGAATCACCATGCCTGATCTCAAGTTGTACTACAGAGCAATTATGATAAAAACTGCATGGTACTGGTACAGCAACAGACAGGTAGATCAATGGAATAGAATTGAAGATCCAGAAATGAACCCACACACCTATGGTCATTTGATCTTTGACAAAGGAGCTAAAACTATCCAGTGGAAACAAGACAGCATTTTCAACAAATGGTGCCGGCACAACTGGCAGTTATCATGCAGAAGAATGCGAATTGATCCATTCTTATCTCCTTGTACAAAGCTCAGGTCTAAGTGGATCAAAGACCTCCACATAAAACCAGAGACACTGAAATTTATAGAGGAGAAAGTGGGGAAAACCCTTGGAGATATGGGCACAGGGAAAAATTCCTAAACAGAACAGCAACGGCTTGTGCTGTAAGATCAAGAATTGACAAATGGGACCTCATGAAATTGCAAAGCTTCTGTAAGGCAAAAGACACTGTCAATAAGACAAAAAAGCCACCAACAAATTGGGAAAGGATTTTTACCAATCCTAAATCTAATAGGAGACTAATATCTAATATATACAAAGAGCTCAAGAAGCTGGACTCCAAAAAATCAAATAACCCCATTAAAAAATGGGGTACAGAGCTAAACAAAAAATTCTCGAGTGAGGAATACCGAAAGGCAGAGAAGCACCTGAAAAAAGTTCAACATCCTTAATCATCAGGGAAATGCAAATCAAAACAACCTTGAGATTCCACCTCACTCCAGTCAGAATGGCTAAGATCAAAAACTCAGATGACAGCAGATGCTGGTGAGGATGTGGAGAAAGGAACACTCCTCCATTGCTGGTGGGATTGCAAGCTGGTATAACCACTCTGGAAATCAGTCTGGAGGTTCCTCAGACAATTGGAAATAGTACTACTGAAAGATCCAGCAATACCTCTACCGGGCATATACCCAGAAGATGCTCCAACTGGTAAAAAGAACACATGCTCCACTATTTTCATAGCAGCCTTATTTATAATAGCCAGAAGCTGTAAAGAACCCGGATGTCCCTCAACAGAGGAATGGTTATAGAAAATGTGGTATGTTTACACAATGGAGTACTAATCAGCTATTAAAAAACAATGAATTTATGAAATTCTTGGGCAAATGGATGTTTCTGGAGGATATCATCCTTAGTGAGGTAACCCAATTACAAAAGAAGTCACTTGATATGCACTCACTGATAAGTGGATATTAGCCCATAAACTTAGAATACTCAAGATACAACTTGCAAAACACAAGAAAATCAAGAAGAATGAAACCAAAGTATGCATACTTCATTCCTTCTTAGAATAGAGAACAAAACACCCATGAAAGGAGTTACAGAGATAAAGATTGGAGCTAAGACGGAAGGATGGACCATCCAGAGATTACCCCACCTGAGGATCCATCCCATAATCAGCCACCAAACCCAGACACTATTGCATATGCCAGCAAGATTTTGCTGAAAGGACCCTGATATAACTATCTCGAGTTAGGCTATGCTAGTGCCTGGCAAACACAGACGGGGATGCTCACATTCATCTATAGGATGGAACACAGAGCCCCCAATGAGGAGCTAGAGAAATTACTCAAGGAGTTGAAGGGGTCTACAACCCTTTAGGTGGAATAACAATATGAACTAAACAGTACACCCAGAGCTCATGTCTCTAGATGCATATGCAGCAGAAGATGGCCTAGTTGGCCATAACTGGGAAGAGAGGCCCCTTGGTCTTACAAACTTTATATGCCCCAGTACAGGGGAATGCCAGGGCCAGGAAGTGAGAGAGGGTGGGTGGGGGATCAGGGCGGAGGGAGGGTATAGGGAACTTTCGGGATAGCATTTGAAATGTAAATAAAGAAAATATCTAAAAAAAAGAGAGAGAGAGAGAGAGTTTGGCTTTGTCTCTCAAGCATGGTATCTTTTTTGGTCAGATGAACAGCTTAGTTTTAGCATGGTACTGTATCACGGTATTTGAATGACTATATCTTGATTTTTAGCCTCATTTGTGTAGGAGCAAGCATAGAGAGTAGACTCAGGAAGGAAGGTATATCCTGCCTACAGTCTGGATAGGGATGGACCTCTATGGCAGAGTCTTCTGGAGAATTCCAGCCCCCATGTCTGTACACTTGCATAGTTTGCCATGAGATCACGAAACCCTCTTCTCAGTCCACCAGCTAACTATCTATAGTGCTTCTCAGACAGGCGGAGCTGATCCATGCTGGACTACGAAGCTTCAGCACTAAACCCATCTGGAGCTGTCAGCACCATTATGGTAGTCATCACTCAGGGATCTTGCCATGGCCTTGAGCACCCCGCCCCCTGTTTCTCCACTCACCATAGGTCACACTGACCATTGACTGCCATGGCCAACTTTGAGAGTCTCTCACTGTTGCTCTTTGCTCTGGGGTGGGCAGATAGGGGTTGAGTTCCTTCTGTGACCCTGATACCATAGCTCCCTGAGTCTGCCCAGCTAGTAACTGGGTCCCCTGTGCACTGCCCATGAGGAGTCCGTTCTTCTTGTCAGTTCTCAGGGTCAGTAGATTCACATCTCTCCCCTTTCCTTTCTTTGCTTGTCTGTTCCTGTGACTGCCCTTTCTCTTCACCATCCCCAAGGGGTGGGTGTGGTGTTAACAATGCTCCTGGCTCCCAGCCTAATGAGTTGGGTGTCTTTTGCTAGGGCTCAGAACACCACAGCAGTTTTGGCTTTGTCTTTTTTTGCTGAGTGTTTTGAATGAAAGGAGACCTGAATTCCTTAGAATCCAGGTTTCTCTGCCCTTCTGGCTTTCTGTTTCCCACCTCATAATCCTCCCCAAAGTAAGTCACAGAAACCAAAATTTCCCTTCTCTACTGCAGGTCGTAAGAATCAGACCTCCTCTTCCCCACAAGAAGTCATGAAGCATACATAGGTAGGCCATTATCTTCGGTCTTTCTTCCCTCAAATGCCCTCATTACAGAGGAGTCCTGCCCCATCCACATCTGCAGGCTGAAGGAAGGAGGGCTGCACAGAGCTATCTGGAAGAGTTCTGGTCTGAGCAGACGTGCCTGGCTGGGTTTCTGCTCCATCTCTTTTTTAGCTCAAACTCCCATCTGATCACATCTCAACACAGTGGTCTCTGCTTCCCAAACTTAAGCATAAATGGATTATTTCCCCCAGCCTTTGGGTCTTGGCTTCTGAAGGGCCAATGTCATGTATGTAGTCATGAATCTACCATGCTTCTCTCTGGCTAACCTGTCCTGTGTTACAGGAGAGCCAGATGTGACTCCGGTGATGAGTGAGGAAAGATCTCCTTATTGTTCTTGCTCTTCTACCTATCCAGATGATGTGTGTGTGTGTGTGTGTGTGTGTGTGTGTGTGTGTGTGTCTGTCTGTCTGTCTGTCTGTCTTGGAGGCAGAGGTTGTATTCATACTTAGTGAATCAGGAAGAGAGACAAGCCAGGGAGCCCAAGGACAAGCTAAAAAGGAAGAGGAGCAGTGTGCTGGGCCAAGAAGCCTGGAGGCAAGGTTACTAGGAAGGAGAGTACCATGCTTTGTAAGCTTCATGGTTTTCAAGGAGGAAGTTTGCCAGTGTGGGACCAAGGTGAGTCTGAGTACAGAGCAGAGTGAGTGGCTTAGGAAATGTTTCACCCACCAGATGTCTATCTGCAGAAACCAGGAGAAAAAGTCAGCTTTTCTCCAACTGGCTGCTGAGACTACTAGCCGTTCTGTCTGCTCTTACTGAAAGCTCTGTGTAAACAGTCCTTCTGCACTTCCCAGAACTATGACTGGGAAGGTGGCTGCAGAAATGTCTGCAGTGTAAACACACCCCTGCCTCTCTGGAAAGTCTCAGCCTGAAAACAGCACTAGCTTTTCCTGCTGTGACAGAATCCAGGCACCTCTTTCTTTTAAGTGTGGCTTGGCCAGAACTCACCTGGATGTGGAGAAGAGCCCAAGTATCTTCTCAAGCAAGGAACTCAGACTGGGGGTCTCTGGAATACTAAATCAACACACTCTTGGGGGGCTTTAGAGGGTGACACCCCTCTGTGAAGGCTTCTGATGCTAAACTTTTCCTCATCCTCTCCTGCCCTCCTGTCTGCCACCTTTCCTTCTTCCTGTAGTGGTTTGAGTAAGAATGACACCCATATGCTCATATATTTGAATACTTATTCACCAAGGACCAGCGTTATTCGAAAGAATTAAGAGGTGTGGTCTTGTTGGAGGAAGTGTGTCACTGGGGTAGGCTTTGAGGTTTCAAAAGCTGAAGCCAAAAGATCAGGTTGCTGCTTTTCTCCAGCACCATGCCTGCCTATGTGCTGCCATGATAATAATGGACTAGCCTCTGAAATTGTAAGCAAGCCCGTGATGAATCGCCTCAGTCGTGTCTCTTCATAGCAATAGAACAGTGACTAAGGCAAGCTATAGAGAGACTCTTCCCCAACATGGCTCATAGAATCCAGAATCTCCTTCCTCCACAGCTAGCTGCTTGTCCACATAACAGCTGTCTATAAAAAAAATTCTCTGATCTATAGCATAATAATTGATCCCAAGACATCCTCACCCAATTATAGAAAGAGTTGTATTCATACTTAGTGAATACCCCACTTTGTAAGACCAAGGGGCCTCTCTTCCCAGTTATGGCCAACTAGTCCATCTTCTGCTGCATATGCATCTAGAGACATGAGCTCTGGGTGTACTGTTTAGTTCATATTGTTATTCCACCTAAAGGGTTGTAGACCCCTTCAACTCCTTGAGTAATTTCTCTAGCTTCTCTAGATGCCCCACATCTAGGAGAAACAAATGCTGCATAGAAACACCGAAAATCTGGACAGCCAGGATCTGCCAGCCCCTTTCCCCAGGTCTATTCCATCAGCTCAGAATCCTTTGTACAATCACATTTTACATGGCACTTTTCACTTTGCCAACTTAAGCACAAAAAGGGATTGTTCGCCCTGTCTTTCATCTGGAGGCTTCCATGCCGTATGGAAATATGATCAAATAAGCTTGTTACTTCTGTTGGATTTCTGTCTTGGTGACAAATGCATGAGAGAAACCACTAAAGAGAAGAAAAGTTCAGTTTTGCTTATTGTTTCAGAGGTTTCAGTGCATGGTCACTAGGCCCCATCATTTTGGATATTTGTGGTAAGAGAGAGCACCACAGGGAGAGCATGGGGCACAGTCGAGATGCTCACTTCATGAGAGACAAAAAGAGAGATTGATACAGGGTCTAATTACTATGCCAGTCAAAATAAGAATTTCAATGGTCTAACTTCTTCCACAGATTTCATCTCCTAAATAGAGGTGCCATCATTTCCCACCAGAGTCATCAGCTTGGGCATTTAATACTCAATAATACAGTTCTGGTTATTGTGGCAGACCTCCCACTGGGGAAGTTGGGCCAAGAGCTTGTGGTCAGCCTTAGCTATATAGTGATATCCTGTCTAAAACAAAACACAAGATAAAAACTGAAACTAAACAACCAAACCTCTGTACTTGTTTAGTTGTCTTTTGTTATGGAGTGAGACTCACATGGTGGGCAGGAAAGGGGTCTCTCTATTTCCACCCCTACAGTATATTTCCAGCATGCAAATAAATGCTTATGGTGTACTCAGTTGTTCTAGGCTCCTGCATTTCTGAATTCAGTATGTTATTTTGCTTTTTGTCACACTAAAGTGCACACAAACACACACACACACACACAGCAGCACAGTAGATGCTCACAGTTAGTATCACCCCAACATTACAAATGCTGTGTACCCTCATTTTCCGTTCTCAACATTCCCATCCAATCTGCTTTTAAAGACGTCATCCACACCAATTTATGTGCCTGGCAACAGCTCAGGAATAAATTGCCCGAAGTTCCTGATGCTCTAAAGGTAATCAAATTTTCTTTTCTTTTAATTAATTTTATTAGTTTTATTGTTTGAGAATTTCATTCATGCATATAATGTGCTTTAATCAAACTCACCCCATCCCCTCCTTTCCAAGGTGCCCTCTATCGTACCCAGCACTTTCTCTTGCAAGCCTCATGTGCTCTTTTAAAGGCCCATTGAGTCCACTTAGTGCAACTGCCTGTGTGCATATGGATGTATGACTGTCTACTAGAGCATGGGTAACTTTCATGGGCCACTACCTGAAGAAAACGGACTCTAACATCCATCTATTGTCTCTTCCTCAGCTAGGGATGGCACTTCACAAGTCCCTTCCCCCACATGTCCTGTGATTTTGGCTGGCTTGATCTAGTGCAGGCCTTGTGTATACAGTCAAAGCCACTGTGAGTTCATGTATACAACAGCCCTGTCCTGTCTGGAAAACATTCTTTTGTTACAGTCCCCCTCTACCTCTACCTCTTAAAATTGTTCCACTTCCCATTCCATGAAAATTCCTGATCCCTATGGGGGAGAGGATGTGATTTATGTCCCATCCAAGGCTCAGCACCCCACAGTCTCTTGTTCTCTGCCCATTTAAAGTTGTAGATTTCTATGTTAGTGTCATCTTCTTCAAAAAGAATTTTCTGATGAAACTTGAGAGATTCATTAATTTGTGAGTACTAAGATAAGTACACAGGGGGCAGTTATTTCTATGTCCATTTAGCAGAATAATGCTAATAGGTTCTCCCCTAGTTTATGACTTCTCCAGCTATAAGTTCTTGGCCTATGTGAATCTATGTTTTTTTTCTTTAGTCAAATAGTGAAAGATCAAATGGTGACAAAAACTAACCAGAGTGCACAAGAACCGTTCCTAGGAGCTGGGGTGTGGGTGGGCTAGAGATGATGCCTGCCCAGGGCCCTAGGTTCCATCTGCAGAAAGAGGGGGTGGGGTGGGGGAAGAGGGAGGGATTCAGGGATGAGGGAGTGAGGGGAAAAGAGAGGGAAAGAGGAAGATCCAAAAGAGGAGAAGGAAGAGGAAGTAGAAAAGGAGGAGGAGAAGGAAGAGGAAGAAGAAAAGGAGGAGGAGAAGGGAGAGGAAGAAGAGGAGAAAGAAGAGGAAGAAAAGGGAAAAAGTCAGGTATCTTGGATCTCAGCTGTCATTGTAAATAATGATCATAATCAGGTCAACAGACTATAATTTTAGAATCACTTACAAATCATCATGGAGGAAAATCTAACCCACTGAGGAGGTATTAGAGAGCTCCTTTGCTGCCTTTCATTGGATTATATTTAACCAACGGAAGGAACCAGTATCAATGAAAAAGCAGGAGGAGAGTGATGGCAGGTCCTCAGGAGCCTAGAACCTCCATCAGAAAAACTTCAAGTTGAATGTGTCCTACTTCTTTGTCCCTAAGTCCTGAAGGGCGCTGGCTTCATCCGTGCCCATGACAGGTTCCTGGGCTGCTCCTTGTTCATTTCTCTAAGTGATGACCTCACCTTTGTTTCTTGGTTTAAAGGATGCTACAATTGCCTAGGTTGACTGAGTTTCCAAATCTTAATCTTCAGTATAACACCATTGAGAAATGGATTTTTAAGAGGTGATTAAGTCATGGGCAACCTTTCCTCGTGAATGGATTAGTGGCCTGATAATGAGAGTGGGTTTTTCATAAAAGCTTGTTTAGCCCTTTTGATCTCTCTCAGATGTCCCCTTAGCATGCATTGCCTTCTTACTTACATGTTATGATTGAGCACTGTGAACCCATGACCATGGTTTTCCCAGCCTCCAAAACAACAATCCAAGTCAACCTCTGTTGTTTGTAGATTTCTCACTCTATGATATTCTGTGTCAGCAGCTGAAGGACCCTGCTCCACCTTCCCTGGTAGGGACATGTTGCCCTCACTAAGTCTGTGCTCACTGACTCACAGGCTTCCTAAGGGCAGCACTATCTTATGCCAAAAGACCCAAGTGATTGCAAGACAAGATTGTGTTAGGGATCACTAAAGCAAGTCTGATGACTCAGAAGGTACCTGCCAAAGCTGCCTTCAAATGTTGTAAATGCCCTGACTTCAGGAGGAAACTGCAAGGTAAAGTTTTATATGAGTGCTTTAACCCTTTCAAAGGTAGAATTCAACGTACAACAAGTAGGTTTAGATTATCATATAAGAACTGACACCATCCATTTCCCAAACATTTGACCATTCCAAACAGTGACTCTGTCCTCATTAAACATGAACTTCTCCTCCCACACTCCCATCAGCCCCTGACAGCAACCATTCTGTGTTCTGTTGGTGAATTTGACTTTTTCCATTCAGTATTCCTCCCCTCCCCTTCAGTCCCTGCTGTGTTTGGCTTTTTCTCCTCCAGGCTGTAGGAGGAGGAAGAGGAGGAGGAGGAGGATGATGAAGAGGAGGGAGAGCCATCATACTGGGAGAGATGCCATGCCTGAGAATAGTGCAGGACAGAGAGGCATGGCCGCCATGTGAAGGAGCAGCCCAGTTGGGCAGGACTCAGGGTCCAGAGCAGCTAAGATAGAACACAAAGTTAGTAAATTATAACTCGGGATTATCGGCAGGATGTAGATTCTATCAGTAGTGGAGGTTAGGCAGTAGCCCAGCTATTGTGCTAATTAAGGCATGTCAAAATATAAGGACTGTGTGTTTGTCTTTCATTCGGGAATGTACAGCATTGAAGTAGGTAGTGAAATCGTGCCTTAAATAATAAAATTCAACAACCTGTCACCAGAGAGTTGGGTTGTCTTAAGAAAAACAAAACAAACAAACAAACAAACAAAACTTTCCATTAAATTGTCTCATATACTTTAGAATATACCCATAATTTTAGGTATAAGAAGACCCAACCACGTGGTTGATTTAGGAGAGATGTCAGAATATGGGTGTTTCCTGTAGCAGAAATGCCCCTAGATATATGTCCCAGTATAGAAATGTGGGTATTTGAGAAACATGACTTTGTTTTTGTAAGTCTCAACCACTTTTGAGACCATTAACCTGTCTATTTAAAGCTACACCATCAAAAAATGGCTTCTGAGGCTAGGCTAGAGCAAGCAAACATCAGAGTTGTCAAGAAACTGATTTGCTCCAACCTGTGCATGTGGAGGGGTCATTGACTGCTGCTGTTCTCAGGCAAGTGGTAGTCCATGGATGGAGAAAGGCTCTGCCCTCTGAACTCACCCCATGCGCACTCTGCCATGCCACAGCCACAAAACCTGGCTGCATTTCCTAGTTCTGGGGTCAGCCACTGGTTGACACTGGCAAGTAAAGGAACAAGAAGTTGGTGTCTTCTCATCCTTCTGTGGCAGGACTTCTAGTGTGGTTGAGGTATCTATCTATCTATCTATCTATCTATCTATCTATCTATCTATCTATCTATCTATTTATCTATCTATCTACACATATACACATACATCATATACACATACACATATACATATAGATATCTCAGCCTTCTGAGAGGTCACTCAGCAAGGACTCCCCCCTCACCCTCCCTGGTAGTTTCTCCACATGCCCATTGTCTATGTATCCACTGCCCAACAGAACCCCTCCTGCTGAAATTACTTGGGCTGAATCTGTTTTCCTATTTAGATCTCATCTTCCCAGATTTAATGTTAAGGTTTTCTATCTATACCTGTCCATGAACATTAACTAAAAATGAGTTCTTTCTTCCAAGCCTAACTTAACTGACTTATATTTTCAGGTTCAAGCAAACATTGTACAGGTTTTCACATCTGTGGCTTTCATGTCAGTAAATCAACCAGCCTCAGAATAAAACACTTGAGAAGGAAACTTGTATCTTTAACTATACATATACAGACATTGTCACCATTTATTAAACAATACAATCTATATTGTCAAGAACGCAAATGACAATAAATGCTGCCAAGGGTGTGGGGGAAGAGGGACTCTTTTATACTGCTGATGGGATTTTGAGATTGTGCAGCCATTATGGAAATCAGTATGAAGAATTCCTCAAAAAAACTGAAAACAGAGAGAGCACATAACAGAGCTATCCCAAACTGGAAGGAACCTAAGTCAAAATATCACAGAAACAACTGCACATCCATGTTTATTGCTGCATTATTGGCAATAGACAGGAAATAGAACCATCTTAGGTACACATCAACAGATGAAAGGATAAAGAAAGTGTGATACACATATACAATGGAATTTATGCAGCTGTAATGAAGAATGAAACTTTGGAATTTTCAGGAATATGAGTGCAACTGGAAATCGCCCTGAAGCAAAATAAGCCAGACTTGGAAAGACAAACCACTTCGAATCTTATCTCTTAGGCAGAACATAGATTTAAAATTATATATATATATATAATATTATATATTAAAATATTATATATATATATATACCTATATTTATGTATGACCTTGTGTTCTTAAAACTAAAAAGAGAATACTTATGAGAGGAAAGACAAGATCTTAAGGGAGCTTGGAAATAGAGAAGGTAGAGTAATAAGAAAGTGGAAGCTACGACTTCTACTCGGGAAGAAATGGAACCAGCTGGTGGAGAAGAACAGACATGAGACATGAGACCAGCTGGGGAGTGTGGTGTGATAGCACCACCACATCTGCAGAAAATGAACAGCTTCAATGAGAAGGATCATTCAGGTGGTGCTAGTGCATTTCTGACTTCTGTTCCCAACTTTCTATCCATGAAGGACCCACAAGGGCAGTTTTAAAACATTTTATATGTATGAATGTTTTTCCTGCTTGTATGTATGTGCATACATATGTTGCCGGTGTCTGCTGAGGTCAGCATAAGGCATCAGATCCTTTGGAACCAGAATTGCAGATGGTTGTGAGACACCACATGGGTGCTGGAAATCGAATCTTCTACAAAAGCAACAAGTGCTCTTAACTGCCAAGACATTCGTAACAAAGACATTTGTAACAATCTTTTCTTCACTGGAGATCAGAATCCTTTGAACTTGATCCTTCACTACCACCTTCTGGGAATGTATCAGTTAATCCTTACTGTAACTAATAGCAATTAACTTTGAGAGTACCACTCATCAGTTCGTTCATTTGTCAACAAAGGAACTTGCATTGACTCTTGCAGAGTGAATTGAAATGTGCTGCTGTGTTGCATACACCCTATGTACATATTGTTCTCACTGGCTTCTTGTCAGCATAAAGATCATTGCTTCTGGGCTGGGGCTATAGCTCAGCAGCAGAGCACTTACTTACCTAGCATGGGAAAGGCCCTGGGTTTCATCCTTGGCGCTGCAAAAACAATCTATTGCTTCTGCTATAGTAAGAAGTTTCCGGTGAAATTAAGTGTCGTGACTGATTCCTGGTTCTTTATTTGATTTTTAATTCTTCTGTTTTATTTTTAGCCTTGTATAAGTACAGTACAGTCTGGGAACCCTTGACTCCTTTAGGCACAATTTCTAAGAAACAGACAGCCAGTAGCCATTTTCATGTCTCATAGGGGATAATTCTCCAGACTGCAGCGTATGTGCTCTGTAGAAAGCATGTGGCCCAAGTGAGAATGGTGTCTTGGAGACATAGCTAAGCAGCTGTTGCTGTGATAACTAATGTTTATTTTCTGTGATCGTGTCAGAGTTACTCCTGGCACATAACTGGTAACCTAGCCCCTAGCAAGTGCCTGGCCAAGTGCTGATGGAGAGCTTCTATAATTACAGCAGGACAGAAGGGTTGGTTTCCATCCTTTTAGCACTATGAAGGGAATTTAGGAGTAGGAGGGGGCAGAAACTCTCTCTGGTAAACTAATAAGCAAATCATGTAGTAGATTTTCTGGATTTGGAAGCTAGAGATCACCCCACTTGTCAGGTGCTGAGACTAACAGAACCCTCTTACAACTTTGAGATTTGTGAAGATGTGAGAAGTTAAAACCATGTTGAAAAACGCTGTGCTGGAACACATGGGAATTAAATAACAAGAGTGCCAGGATATGACAGTGCCGTACAAACGCCCCTTTAATAGCTCCAAGGGTGAGGAATATGAAGGCAAAGGGTAGAAACTCGACTCTGAGAAGAGGAAGAGAGGAAAACTCTGCAATCTAAGAGGTGGTGGGATCACGGGAAAGCACAGGAAAGCAAAAGGACAACTCAGAACAGACTGGGAAGCATCCTTCATCTCAAAGCCAGGTCCCTCCCAGGTAGTGTGGAGGGTAATTCCACGATGACCCTCAGGTAACCCTGGAGAGCAGCCAGCCCTGGAGACAACAGCCTGGCAGGCTCAGAAGGAACAAGCAAGCCTTTTAGAAGGTTTTAACCCAGGGCTAGGATGTGGTCGGAAAGAAACCCCTCCTGCCTGGCCGGTTAGTTTTAGAGAATAAACATTGCATAATTCACCATAGCATAGAGTGCTATAGCCAGAAGAATCCCGAGTAGAGTCTTATTAAAGGACAGAAATATTCTGGGGATCAGAAGACATGAAATAATCCCAATTCAGGGTCTCTTGGGGGTGATCCTGCCATATACTGGGGTCACTAGGGACAGTTATGGAGTGGCAGGATCTCAAAGATTTGACTAGAAATGTAAACAGTAGGAACAGTGACTGGGAGGACTTGTAGGTTGGTGACCTCCTGGTCTGTGGTAAGACCAAGACCAGCTGATATACTTACTGTAGTACACAGGCAACTCTGAGATGAGCCATGAACAAGGCTCAGTGCTCACACCTGGCCCCACTCCCTCCAATGTAGGACTCAATGGACCCATATACTCTGAGGCATTGGAGACATCTCAGAACATAGACACTCGCAAAACCCCTGAGAGCATAGACTGAGTTTCTGAAACACGTAAGCATGGATCCAGTTTATGTGCTAATGAAGCTCTTCAGGGCTAGCAGCACGTAGACACTGGTCTAGTTCATATGCCATTGGAGCTAGGGCTGGCGGCAGCTACAGGCGCCCCCTCCCAACCTCTACTCCCACTGGAATTCTAGGGATGCTCTGAAGTGAATATAGCCCTGCCACAGAAATTATACATTTAATCACATTGGTGGGTAATGAGGGATAGGGCTCTTTCTACATTTCAGCATCAACCTGTTTGGTGGCAGCTTGAAGGAATTACAATGGCTTCAGCTGTGGCCCAGCACCTGTAGATCTGGTAGATTCTACTATTTGAGAACCCAGGAAGAAGCCTTTACCATCTGAGAACCTCAACTATGAGAATTTAAAAATTTTGTTCTCTCTTTCCTCCCCCTCTCCCTCTCCCTCTCCCTTTCTCCCTCTCCCTCTCCCTCCCTCTCTCCCTCTCCCTCTCCCTCCCCCTCCCCCTCCCAGTTTTGCTTACATGTTTTATTACTCTTTTAGTTGAATCTGTAATGTCTTGCCTTTTTCCTTTTCTTCATATAAAAACCTTGCTTTTTCATTTCACTCTCCCATTACACTTTTCTTCTATTTCATTTCCCCATTATTAATATTCAGTGATTGACTTTATTATGTGCTATATTGTCTGTTTCTTTTCTGTTGTTACTGTTCCCTTCAACATTGGCTTTCTATAAGATGTGTGTCAAAACAGATGTGTTTTGTTTACCTGTGATTGTTATTTGTTCTGTTTTCTCTGAGCAGCACTGGGATCCAGTTCCCACAGGAAGGAGACTCTTACATAAAAGTGGAAGCACTTTCTACCCCGGTGATGTGCAAATTTTGACAGGACACACCAGAAACATGAGGGAAAAAAAGCAACAGGATTCCTCCAAAAGCTCATAACTCTTCAGTAAATGAATTCAAAAATATCAGTGTGGATGGAATTCTGAACAAAGAATTAAAAGTTTGTTCTTTAAGTGATCAATGAATTCAAACAAACAGATGAATGAGTTAAGAAAGCTAATTCAACAAAAAAGATGAAGATTCTGAAAAATATCAAAACAGAGCTTGGAAAAGAACTGTGCACCAAGTCAAATAAAAGGCTCGGCGGAGGGCCTTGCTGCCTCAGTTTCCTTTCCCAAAGATGCTGTTGATCTTTTTATTAGTTCTATTCTTTTAGAGAACTCTAATCAATACACTGTTCAATTCACATAACAGAGTAACTAGTTAACTATGAAGGGCAGATGATGACAGAAGACAGAGTGGAAACTGGAAGGAAATGGTACTTGGAAGCTGAACTCAGGAGGCTCCTGGTACTCCAAGGTTGGTCCGTTCTGAACTAGATACTAAGCTTACCATGCAGATGTGTGGTTTGGATGACCACACAGCCCTTAGCATCAAAATTCAAGGCACTAAATTGAAGGCAGATCAATAATCCATAACATATCGATAATATAATATATTGAAGCCCATACATTTATTTACATAGTGAATATAAACTTGCTTGGGATTTTCACAAATTAGTACTTTTGAATAAGAAGAAATAGAGACCATTTTGGCAAATTCAGGAGACTTCTTAATAATGTTGGGTGTCTGGCGTGAAACTACACTCCAACTTTGGACACTGTAAAAATTATTTACCCTTAGTAAAATACAATATCCTGTCTGGAGGCCTGGGAGGAAGAGAGTCCTTTAAAAGAAGCTTACAAAAATCTTTTAAAAGTATTCTTGGACACAAAGAAGGCAACAGTTGACTGTATCAAGTATGAACTTGGGAGAAACACAGGGATTATATTTCACTTAAAGTACACATGAGGTTCAGCAGTCACAGGAAAGCTAGAAAATGTCCAGGAAGGGAGAGGGATTTGGTTTGGCTAAGCCAAAATCATTGAAAGTTAAATGGTGACATTTGACACAGTCAAGATGTCACCTTATTTGTTATTCTCCCCTAGAAACAAACCCTTCATGCTCAACACAAGAGGCCTTGTTCTCCCGTTTACCCCAAGTACTCAACCGCTCTGATTGATGGAGGTTTCCAGGCAGCACAAAGTGACTAGGAAAACTCTGCAGGCGTGTGCAAAGTGACCCTGGCAATCACGAGCCCCTCAGAGGCATTTTAACAGAGTCTTGGATAGCTGATGCTTGCCGAAGCCGGTGAAGACAGGTTGGCAGTCACTTATATTCCAGCTGGACTTTCACTGTCAGGCTATAAGCTTAGAGTTTAGGTCTAAAGAGGTACAGGTGAAGCAGAGGGCTGTAGGGATGCAGGGGTGGGGAGAAAAATGTTGAGAGGTGTTAGTAGGAATGATAAAAAGACAAGTGGAACTGGTGCTCCTTTCCTGACCAAGGAGACATCCTGAAAGCAAAGGACCACGGGAGAAGATCTCATCTAAATCCCCTTCATGGCAAGGGGTGGATCAGCTCCTCCAAGAACAAATCAGCCAGATGAAATAAATGACAGACTTCCTGTGAAGTGCTGGAGAATGGCTCTTATGGTTCCTTCCTTCCACCCCTGCTTGGTTTTGTACATAAAGGTAGTTCTAGTCCATTCCAGTTGCTATAACAACCTCTCAAAGACTCATGGTTTGTATGCAATGGAAGGACATTTCTTATGTTTCTTGAAACTAGAAAGTATAAAACCAAGTCCCAAGCAGACTGGGCATCTGATTTGTAGATGGTTTTTTGTTCCTCCCATATATGGCCTCTGAAGTTAAAAAAAGCCAAGAATTCCCTTAGATCAGGGCGCTTATCCTATGGATGAGGCTTCCCCCCAATTATATAAGCACATCTTAAAGCTCCAGTTTCAATATTGTCACCTTGGTGTTCAGGATTTCAACATGCAAATTTAGGGAGGTATATGCATTCAGACCCAATCACGTGTTCTGCACTGTCTCATGGAAATGTCCACGGTGGTGCATATGTATTATTTATTTATTTATTTATTTATCTATTTATTTATTTATTTTTAATATAATAATCTTAATAGTATTTTTACATATGTATTTTTATAAGAACAAAAATATGAATCATTTAGGAAATTTATTTTGACTTGATACAAAACACAGACCTGTACAGGTTAAGGGGATATCATGTAATAATATTCAACACATCTATAAATTGCTTAACATTAAATATATTTGCCTCAACACAGAAGTGGATGCCCATAGTCAGCTATTAGATGGAACACAGGGTTCCCAAGGAAGGAGCTAGAGAAAGTACCCAAGGAGCTGAAGGGGTCTTCAACCCTATAGGTGGAAGAATAACATGAACTAACTAGTACCCCCAGAGATCACGTCTCTAGCTGCATATATAGAAGAAGATGGCCTAGTTGGCCATCATTGGGAAGAGAGGCCCCTTGGTCATGCAAACTTTATATGCCCCAGTACAGGGGAACGCCAGGGCCAATATGTGGGAGTGGATGGGTAGGGGAGCAGGGTGGGGGATGCGGGAGGGTTTAGGGGACCTTCGGGATAACATGTGAAATGTAAATGAAGAAAATATCTAATAAAAATGCAAAAAAAAGGCCCAAGAAAACCTCTTAGCTTGCCTGAGTGAGAGCTATCCCCTGTGCAGGATATTCTGCTGTGATACTAATGGTCAATGTTTATTGAGGAGTCACTGAGCAAGTACTTGCCTATATCACCCCTTTCCAGTTTCACCATGTCCTTGCTCAGTCGATGTCATTATTTACAATTATAGAACTCAAGGAACAGGAAATTGCAATTAATGCTTTGCTCAGGTCCTTGGAGCCTACAAAAAATATATTTGCCTCCTCAACTCTTATTACTGTGAAATTTTTCAAAATCATATATATATATATATATATATATATATATATATATATATATATATATATATATATTCTATAAATTCACAAGACACAAGATTTACTTTCTCCCTTTTCCGAATCACTTATTTCTGTCAGGAAAAGATGACAAGGAAAAAGACACCCTAAACATGTATTCTTGTTGGGACAAAAATAAACCAGAGAGCTTCAATTATGGAGGCAAAAATTAATCTTCTATTGTGAGATGCACTGTTTAAAACCTCTAAGCTGGGACTGAGCGATGGCTGTGTGAGTGTGAAGACCTGGGTTGAGTTCCAATCCCCAGTACCCAGTAAAACTGGGCCAGTGCTGTTTTTTGAGGCTGGGGAGAATCCCAGGAGAATCCCCAGCAATTCATGGGCCATCTAGAGAGATGTATATGGCTACGAACAAGACAGACCCTTATCTTCAACAGAATAGAATGTGAGAACCAGAACCAAAGTTGTCCTCTAACTTCCTTGTGCATGCCATGCAAACATACACCTGCATTCACACACACACACACACACACACACACACACACACACACACACACACATTTCTAAGGTGGTGGGACGTACAAATAGGAGGTTTTGAGAAAAACAAAACCATTATATCTCCTTATTTCTTCCTTTTTCCTTTCTTTTCTTTTGGCCCTCTCTCCTTCCTTTCTTCCTTCCTTCTTTTAAAATCACTTTCCCTAAAAGGCAAACCAGCATGTCATTGGATTTAAGTATATGAGGACAAGGGTTATTTACAAGAGGGGTTAGAATCAAATATGGGACAGATAACTGACTACAAGATGGTGTCTGGCCACAACAGATGCTCCACGAATGGATGTGCAGAGCCCGCCAGCTCTTTTTTCTAGGCACCTGAAGGCTAGCCAGTCTGCTTCTGTGTGTGGTAGCACATTGTGGATGGGAAAATAAAGGTATTAAAAGGGGTAACTTTTCTTGCTTTAATTTCTTGTTTTGACATGGTTAGGCACAATAAGAGAAGGAATGAATGCCCCAAATGTCATTGACTGTTATTTAATGGGTAATAACTTTCAGCTTGGCTCTGTTCATGAGTTGAAAGGGTCAGTGACTGTAAACTCCTTTAGCTTCAGGAATTTCAGTCTTGATTCCAGAACTAATGGATATATCTGAAAAGAATGTGTGCATTGGATGACCGCGTCCCTAGAAAAGCCAAACAAACAAATAAGCCCAAGTTAGGAATGTCTGTGGCTTCCTGCTTATCATGTCCTCTGCTTCATAAATCTGGATATTTATGGGAAGCCAGCTTTTCTGAGTAGGCTGTTTTCAGTAACATTCCAGAAGCAAGAAACTCAAGGTCTGTTTTGCTTAAATTGAAAAGAAAAAATGTAGGAGGGAGAAAGAAAGAAGCCAGAAGTGGGAGGAAAGAACCAAACTTAGAAGAACCACAGTTGAACTTCAAGGCTTTATCTGGACACCTTCTCCAGCACCTGCTAGAGCCCAGGCCTGGGCTGTTAGCCTGATTCTCTAGGGCCAACTCTCCTTCAGGGCTGCTCAGCTGCCATGGTCACACTGAATGCTGCTGCTCCCGATGACTCTGTCACACTTGCTTAGGGTGCCTCTACCCACCCCGATGTCCTCATAGATCTGTGCCATATGTAGGCACGCACTTGGTTCTGACAGTTGCACAAGTCTGAAAGATCTTGACCCTTCTTAAAAGCTTGAGATTGAGGGATGAGTTCATTTTTATCAGGTTTCAAGAGGACACAAAAACGGAGACAGGAAAGAATGGGACCCTAATAGCCCTGACATTGTAGCCTATCACATTCCAGGCTGACTATACCATGCGGACCATCAGGAACTCCTAGACTGCTCTGTCTTGAGGCACAAACACTTGCCATATTTCTTAGAAGGTCTTCGGACAGGAGCATATTGCACAGTTGTTCTGGGCTAGACTCTCCTATAACTCAGAACAGAACCTATCGCCTCTGCCCCAACCACTACAGCCACACAGCTGTGCAGCACAAGTCTACTGGAATGTGCACACATTTCTCTCCAAGGAACCCAGCCTTTGGTGACACTCATAATTCTGTTTCTTTTATGAAACTGAAGACCAGAGTGGAGGTTGTGCCGCCCAAGACTTTGGTAGAGAGCAGTTAATGGCAGGGCAGTAATTATGACTGAGCATCAGGCTCTGAGTAGAAAAGGCAGAAGAAAGGTCCCTTGTACTATCTGAGTGTTGTGGGGGTGGGAGGAGGGCACTCGTTCTTGTGCCATTATGTACCCTTATAGGTTAAGGAGGTGTCTTCTAAAGTTGTCTGCACTATGATTGATTTACTATTTCCCCAAGAGAAATCCTAGTACTAACACTTAAGATTATTATTTTTCTCTCATTACAAGTAATGTCAGAAGTTAAAAAAACACCAGTGTTCTCACCATTCAGAATTAGCCATTGCTAATAGTAAGGTTTATTTCTTCCTGTTAAATAAAATTCCCAGGAGCCATTGTTTCTCCATCAAACCAAACTACAAACCAGAGTGAAGCTATTTGTGCTAGGTGCCATGAAGTTAAACTAAAAGGAGAGGCCAGTTTCCCACAAAAGCAGATTCACAGCTATCAATCTACAAGGGCCTGGTGTCTTTAAGCCCACCATGGTAAGGAGGTCTCCTCAGTTTTAATCATATATTGAAGGTGACTTTGTGACACCACCATGATGGTTAGAAGTGGCAGACTCTAGATAACCTGGAGGATGGACCTCTGGGCATGCCTCTGTGTGTGTGTGTGTGTGTGTGTAAGCATGTATGTGTGAATGTGTATGTGTACATATGTGTGTGTATGGTGTGTATATGTGTATGGTGTGTGTGTATATATGTTTGCATGTGTATGTATATGTGTGTATGGTATGTGTGTGTGGATGTGTGTGTGTGATATGTCTATTGTGTGTGCATAGATGTGTGGATGTGCATATGTGTGTCTATGTGTGTGTGTATCTTACCTACACTAACTTATGCAGGAGACCCATCTTAATTGTGGGCAGGTACCCCTTGAGCAGAGAATCTTGGGCTGTGTATCATTTAGAAGTGAGCTGAGCACGTATTAACCATTCTTATCCTGGCTGTGGTTGGAGAGCAACTGTTCCCTCAGTCCCCTGCCACCTTGACTTTCCTACCATGATATACTGTGTCTTAAACTATGAGTTAAAGTACACCCTTTGTTTTTTTTAAGTTGCTTCTCTCAACAGGAACAGAAACAAACACCAACCAAATACTTTGTCTTTGTCTCTGCTTTCTTTCACCTTTCTCTGCCTATAAAGCCAGCCTCCTCCTCCAGCTCATGGAATGTCCGTCTAAATCTTCAGATATTGCATTGCTGACTTAAGAATTGCGATGAGAAATCTACCTATTGTTAATAGATTTTTTTAGTCTAATTTTGATGAAACTTTTTCTAAGTTCTCATCTTTTTTTCTGACACAGAGTAAGATACAATAATTAATATTCTATAATAGATGCTGCATTTCCACATGACAGCTCATCAATTCTCCCCTTCCTTCCCTCCTTTCTTCCCCCCTTTCCTTCATCCACTCTTCTTTCCTTGCTTCCCTGTCTCCTTCCATCCTTCCCTCTCTTCCTTCCTTCCTTCCTTCCTTCCTTCCTTCCTTCCTTCCTTCCTTCCTTCCTTCTTTGGTGGCCACTGGTAAATCTGAAAAACAAATAGAAAGGTTGGGGATTTCTTGGGAAAGATAAAGCTTCAGAAGCTGTTTAGAGTAAAAGCTCACTGATGCTGGTGTTGTTGAGGGACTGGCAACCTACATCAGCCTACAACCGAAGCAGGCTTGTTGGTGGTCTAGGCTTGGGAGAGTCCTAGCCTGTGAGTCCAGTGTTCTCACACAAGCAGTTAGATGTCCTTATGCAGCTGGCTGCTCTGTACCACTCTAAAATAAGCCATCATTTGGAAAACATTTTGCGGTCGTTTCTGCTTAGGGACAAATCATGCATGGTGGTCTCTCTCCATGCCCTTTCTCAGCAACTTGAGCCTTAAGTTTTATACAGGAAACCATTTGGGATCTGACAACTTCCACTGTGTCTGCTTGCAACCTCCAAATCACTCCCAGTAGCTTCCAAGTTGATATCTTGACTGCTTGGCTTGAGCTGGGAGTCCCCATGGCCTGTCCTATAGACTCCCTCACAGGCAGTATAAAAACGGTATCAGAAACTTTTTTTTACCAGCACCACTTCCCACAGCTGTTTAGATTAACTACCCAGGATGCTCTGTAGGTCTCATGACTGCTGACAGAGACTAGATGGGGACAGGGGGTGGGGAAGGAAGCCAGTAGAGAAGCAGCCTCCATGTGCTCTGTGCTATCTCCTCTGGATACACAGGCTCGGTGCTGCTAACTCTTCCTATCCCCCTCCCCCAACTCTCTGGAATTCAGGAAGGCTAGCTTCTGCCTGCCAGGTTTCCAGACATCCCAGGTGATCTAGTATTCTCTCCAGTGCTCTTATACCCTTATAGTCTCCCAGGGAGACTCTGTGGAAGGCTTTCTTCTGAGCGGGACTTACAAGACTTTAGCTAAACTATTTTAAAAATAGTTCCTAGCATTTTTCCAAGTCTTCGGGGAGCAGATGGCTTCCAGATAGCCCAATGTCAGACAACATTCAACAGGAAAAAAAAATTATTTGTGACAACTCAGTTCTATTTTTGGTTTGGGGTCCTCTGGTCCCCTCCTCTTTTACAAACAATTCCACCCAAACACTGTGGAGGAAGGTGCTCCTCGCCCAGCAGCAGCGGAGAGTATGCACACTCTTTGGGTTGGGAGTGTGTGTGCAATGCAGAGAGAAGAGGAAGCAGCTGATCACTTAATTAGAGTCCTGTACGTGGTATCTGGGACACAATCAAGGCAATCACAAGCAGAAACTGACCTGTGCCAGGGTTCACTTTCATAAGCAACAGTGGTGTCCTAAGTCATGAGGAGATGTGGAAAGGTGGTATGTTCAAAACCTCTCAGGCCCAACATCCAATCAGCATGCCTACATCTGTTCATGTGTCCATGTGGACAAGTGGACCCACACCGACTGAAAAGGGCTACATAGTCACTTGCCTTCCATTCTCTATTCCTGCTGAATGTTGGAAGACCCCTGAGATCAGAGGCTCCAGGAAACGAGAGAAAGCTATTTACCACAGTCCATGTGCAATAGCACACAGTCCACAAGCAAGAAACACATCGGTATGTGGAGTAGGCACTAGACATGCTTCCATCATCCTGCTGTCTTTAACTATGCTGGA
The DNA here is from genome assembly GCA_902729485.2 of Mus minutoides. Lineage (NCBI taxonomy): Eukaryota > Metazoa > Chordata > Mammalia > Rodentia > Muridae > Mus > Mus minutoides. The sequence goes on along the minus strand of LR754530.1, from coordinate 8,833 downwards.
GTTTGAGTGTGTCCTCTCAGAAGCATGTACTTCTCAGGAACCTTCCTAAAGCAACACTATTGAGAAATAGGGCCCAACGGGAAGTGCGTCATGAGGATCCACCTCATCAAAGGGCTTGATCACGTCTCTGCTTTTGTCCTCTATGCTTCAGCCATGGGATGAAGTGGCAAGAAGGTTATGCAGATGTGGAACAGGTACTGGACCAGAGGCATGGGCTGCCTAACCTCCAGAACTGTTGGTCAAATGGGTTATAAATGACTGAGACTCTACTCTTCTGTTACAATCAAAGCACTGAAGCATCAAGCCCAAGAACTCAGAAGAATCTTTCCCACATTCACTGTAGTGTAATTACACTAATTACAGACAGGAAGCCAGTGAATAGTGCTTACCTTTCCCCACATCCTTGCAAGCATTTTCTGCCATTTGTTACCTCACTGTTATGCTACCATCCTGCCTGGAATGAGATAGTACCTTAAAAATGGTTAAAGATGTCGAACACTCTTTCCAAACGTCTATTGGCTATTTGTATTTCTTCTTTTGAAAACTCAATTTAGCTCATTAGTCCATTTATTGATTGAATGATTAGTTCTATGTGTATTTAGTTTCTATAGTCTTTATATATCCTGGATATTAGTCATTTTTATGAAGTGTGATCTATAGGTATATAGTTTTCACAACCTACTTTAATCAGGGTTCAACCTCCCCTCTCACCCAGCATCCACCAGAAGTAGCGAAAAAGAAACATTATATGGGGGAAGTGGACCAGCTTAGAAATAGTGATTTGGGGCAAATCCAATTTTCACTGTGCTCAGTCCAGTTCACTAGCACACACCAAACATGAATCAGCAGCTGCTGTCCAGCCCACTTGGCAGACACCACACACGAATCAGCAAGGGCAGTTCAATCCAGAAGAAGCCATGGGGCTCGAGTGCCAATCAGCCTGAGTCCAGCGAAGTGGCAAGAAGCCACAGGAATCTAATGCGTTCTTTGGTGAGTTTTTCTCTATGAAGTCACCACAAGCAAAGCTCAACAACATAATGTAAGGTCTCATCAGTGAAGACTGTTGAGGCTGAACAAAGTGAGCTAATGCTCGAACTTCCACTGTCTGTGGGATATATATATATATATATATATATATATATATATATATATATATATTCTCTCTAAACATCATGCATCCTTTCATGTATTTGCTATCATACAACAACATCCTTTCACCTGTGTCTGCTTCAACAAAACATTCTTTCATCTGACTCTCCAAAGAAACCAGAAATTTCACTTTAGTGATCACCAATTATTTTCTCCTATTCTGTAGGCTGTCTCTTTCTGCTGACTGCTGCGAAGAAGCTTTTCAGCTTTATCTAATCCCATTGTTAGTTCTTAGGATTATTTCCTGAACTATTGAAATCCTACTTAGAAAATTCTTGTCTATTTTGTATCTTGATGTACTTTACACATGTCTTCTTTGAGTAGTTCCAAAATTTTAAATCCTCCATTAAGGTTTTTGGTCCATTTTGAATTGGGTGTAGTGCAAGGTGAGAGATACGGATCTAGTTTTCTCACATTTGAAAAAAGAGGGTATCTGTTCTTCTGTCTTATGGGTGTTTTATGGCTTTGTCAAAAATTAGGTGGCTGTAATTGTGTGGGCTTATCTCTGTCTCCTCTAGTATATTCTCCAACTTTTGTGCTTTTGTGCCAATACCATGGTGTTTTGTTTCCTAATCCAATAAAGTCAACAGTCAAAGCTATCAGTTACTACTGTATTTGGTCTCAGGAAGCCACTGTGTGTTCTTGGAGTGTATTCTCCTTGCATGAGGGGACACTACTATCACCACAACACAAATTGCAGAAACAGAAACTCAACCTGAGCCTCTCTGGTGACCACCTCTTCTCACATGTAACAGCACAATAAGAACGTTGGTAAATTGCCTTTCACGTGGGAAGGCAGCTGGTTTTGCCTTCATGAGTCACTTTATTGAGATCAAGAGAATCTGAGTTTACACATGGGTTCCTGGGGGGGGGGGGGCAGGAAGTTTCATTCTTTAAGTTTTATCCAGGAGTTCACACTGGCACTTTCAGGTTGTCTATGACTTCTCTAGGGACCTATATATGTTGGGCATTCTTTCAGAGAACCTCCACTATTCTTTGAAAGAGCCCATTATTCTTCTTCAGGCCTGGCCTTTAGGTCAAACTAGAAGTTCTTTCAAGTTCCAATTTTAGAACAGAACTGAAACAGAAATAATCTATCCAGAGTACCCTGAGCCAAGTAACTAGGGGCCATTATCAGTATTTAGGAGCTCCCCCCAACTCCTGCTAGCATAAGAAACCCCTTATAGCACTGTTCACTGTTCTCTTTTAGCTGCTTTGGCTGTCTAGTGTTCACGTTTGGGTCAGTGAAACGAGGTGAGAACAACTCCAGGTAGACTACCAAAAATATACAAAATGTTTGGTTGTAGAAAAAGTTTTTCCAAAGCCATAGGATATAAAGTTAGACTTCAAGTTCATTTTTGAACTTGTGATCCTGAGATTTTAATTTTTATAAAACACATTCTGGTAGATTGGGTCTTACTATTCTCTGTCATTGAGGAGAGCAAGTGCAGAAGTTGTTGCCTGGGGCAGGGGAATGCCTGGGGCAGGGAAAGGCCTGGGGCAGGGGAAGGCCTGGGGCAGGGGAAGGCCTGGGGCAGGGGAAGAAGATGCCAGTTCTGATTAGTTTCACTTGGCGACTGTTCACCTGGGGAAGAGGATGTTGCATTGTGGGTGTTTAAAAACATTTCTAGGAACTTGTTGGCAACTTTGACGACTGCCATTAACCATTAACCACATTCCTCAGGTTCAGGAACCATAGAAATGCATGCAAAAATACCTTTCAGTTTCCCCCAGAGCAGGAAGGAATTTTTGGAGATGGAAAGAGAGGATCAACCTGAGCTTGCTTTGTGTTTTTTTTTTTTTAACCAGAACGACAAACATGCAGAAAACTCCGCTTTTCTAACTTTTCTTTACCGAGTGAGGTAAAGGACATTTTTACAGGAAAAAAAAAAAACAACATGAAATTGACCCTTCTGTTTTTAAGAATGTAGTTCTTTGGCATTAGAACTTCATAATGCCACACACCCTCATTCCTCCAGCTTCAGGACCCTTTCATCCTCCTGGACTATGCCTGCGCTCGCAAACACCAGCTTGAGTGTTTCAGCCATTGACTTTTCTGAGCAATACTGCTAGGAACAAAGGAGAAAGAAACCAGAGTCCCGCTTTCAGTTCTTTTTGAAACATTGACCAAGGTAGAATTCTTGAGTAACATATAATTCTATATTTAGATTTCAAGGAGCAGCATATTGTTTCCCTCAGTGTCAGCTCTGTTTTACCTCCACACCAGCAAAGCACAGGGTTCCCATTACTCGGTATCTGAGCCAGGAATTCTAGCTTCCTGTTTTTAATATAGCCGTTCTGTCAGCTCACTTTTTGTTGCTACAATGAAATACCCGAGGCAGCCTTAATAAGAAAGGACTTATTTTCCAGCTCACATTTCTGGAAGTTGAAAGGCATGCCATTAACATCAGTTAAGCCCTGGTGAGGATCTGGTGGTTGATGACTTACTATGGCAGGAGAGCATGAAAGAGATAGGGAGAGCATTATAGACCATTGAGAAGCTAATCAGGAGCTGTACAGGCCTGTGGCCACAGCTGCTTGGGAGGTTGATCCAGGATAATTGAAAATTCAAATTTTTCTTGGGCCATGGAGTTAGTTCAAGGGCAGCCTGGGCAACTCAGTGAGACTTGATCACAAACTAAAAAGTAAGAGGAATGTTAGAAATCAGCTCAGGGTTCAAAGTTTGCCTAATCGTGTATGAGGCTTTAGGTTTCACCCCAAGTCACACAACACACACACACACACACACACACACACACACACACACACACACACAAGCCAAGGGAATGAGAGGAGCCAATATCACTGTAACCACCCTCTTGACACTTAACCAAAGTCGCATGATACCAACTTCAATCCCTACCAAAGGGATTCCCAGTGACCTAACCAATTCCTCCTCAGACTCTGCCCTTTTGTAATCCTACAACCTCTTAAGCTCACTACACTTGAGTTCAAGGTTCAACAGCATACTTATAAACTACATTCAAACCACAGCAGGCCCAGGCATGGGTGTGAAACCTCAGCTTTCCACAGAAACCTTTTAAAAGGGTACAACTTGGAATGTGCCTTCAAGTGATTTTGAAAGAATTTTCTAGTTTGAATCACAGAGATGTGTTTATGTAGTTAAATAATCATTTGCTTAGTGACAGGCTCTCACTATGTAGCCTTGGCACCTGAAATGAACTATGTAGACCAGGCTGGTCTCAAGCTCATAGAAATCTACTTGCCTCTGCCTACAGGGTACTGATATCAAAGGTGTGCACCACCAGATCACCTGACTCTCATATCACAGAACTTTGTGAACATAGCTCTAAAACAATAAAAATGGAAACAAAAACTAAATAACTGGATGAAAACAGAATGAAATGTTAAACCAATTAGGAAGAAAAATGCAAATATATGAACAGCTTGGTCTTGGACCCTTGAGTACAAATGCCAAGGGAAGGAAAAATGGCGGATATGCACACAGACACAGGTGGAGAAAGCCAGAGCCCACAGCTGGGCCTGCTTTGCAGAAGTGACACTTACTGCACAGTGACAACCTGAAGCCTCAGCCCTGTATCGTGTGCATCACAGAGGGGAGTGGGCGTCTATGGGTGAGCAGTCTACAAACATCCACGAAGACGAAGCTGCAGTTACTGGGTTTTGTATACACTGGCCAATTTTCATGGCCATACATACCTGTCAACATTGTCAACATTCACCCTTGGACCAGAGTGTTGGGGGATGTTTTTGTGCACTGTTGACTTTTGTCACATCATTGTCAAATAGTTTAAAGTGAACCATAAAGGAAAATTTTCAATAGAAAAATATAGATATAGATATAGATATAGATATAGATATAGATATATTCATTGTCTTCAAAGCAACAATAGAAAGACCAGTCTACATATTAAAAACAGCAACAAAAGAAAACAGAAAATTAACCCCAACTGTTGATGGTTTGTATATTCTTGGACCAGGGAGTGGCACCATTTGGAGGTGTGGTCTTGTTGGACTAGGTATGACCTGGTTGGAGAAGGTGTGTCACTGTGGGTGTGGGCTTAATACTCTCACCCTAGGTGCCTGCAAGTCAGTCTTCCACTAGCAGCCTTTGGATGAAGACGTAGAACTCTCAGCTCTGCCTGCACCATACCTGTCTGGATAATGCCATGCTCCCACCTTCATGATAATGGACTGAACCTCTGAACCTGTAAGCCAGCCCCAATTAAATGTTGTTTTTTTATAAGACTTGCCTTGGTCATGGTGTCTGTTCACAGCAGTAAAACCCTGACTAAGACACCAACATAGAGGTGGGAACAAAGAAACCCTTACACACAGTTGCTGGGAATGAAATTTGGTACAGCCTAACGGATAGTAACATGAGATTCCTTCTGATCAGCTTCCATATGCTGCAGATGTAGCAATTCTGAGTGCCTGAAGGATCTTAAGTCAGCACACACAGACACATGCATGTACATGCTTAGCATATGCTATTCACACCAGCCAACATACAGGAGCAGCTTAGGTGTCCATAAGTGGAAGAGCAAATAGATAAAATATAGTGTTATGTCCAAGTCACAAGGACCCCAAAGACCACCAAGGAGCTATTTCCGATGCAAACACATAAGGATTACAAGCTCAAGAGTAGGGACTCTTATGACTCTCACTGTCACTGTCACAGTGGGTCAGAAGTGAGAGCAGGATAGCATTTAAAATGTAAATGAAGAAAATATCTAATAAAAAATTCTTAAAATATAAAAGCAGCCAAGATAGGAAAGAAGAAGAAGAAGAAGAAGAAGAAGAAGAAGAAGAAGAAGAAGAAGAAGAGGAGGAGGAGGAGGAGAAAAGGAGGAAGAGGAGGAGAAGGAGGAGGAGGAAGAGGAGGAGGAGGAGGAGAAGAACAAGAAGAAGAAAGAGGAGGAGGAGGAGAACAAGAAGAAGAGGAAGGAGGAGGAGGAGAAGAAGAAGTGAGAGCTTGAAGTTTAGGGGTGCAGGACATATATTGTTGTTACAGCAAACTTGGAAAATTTCCAGCTATGGGTCAGAAAGTTAGTATTTTTAAAATGACATTTCTAGTATAATCTACAGGAACCAAACATGGGGCCAAACCCACCTGACACACAGGATGGCTAGGTTATCTGTTTTCTGCAGGATGTCTTAGGGTATCTATATGTAACTGACCTTGCTGTTGTAGCCTGACTGGCTGTTGCTAGTGGGTGGAGATGCCATAGGATGTTAGCTCAAGTGGACTTTGTGAGTTTAGCCCTTGGAGCTTCTTCCCCAAAACCGAGTTCACCGGGCTGTGAACTGAGAGTAATCCTACCTAATATTTGGGAGGCTGGGGCAAAGGGATGAGGAGTTTGAAGCCATTCGCACAAGAAAATCAAGCAGAAGGAAGACTAAAGTGTGGATACTTCATTCCTCCTTAGAATACGGAACAAAACACCCATGGAAGGAGTTACAGGGACAAAGTTTGGAGCTAAGACAAAAGGATGGACCATCCAGAGACTACCCCACCTAGGGATCCATCCCATAATCAGCCACCAAACACAGACACTATTGCATATGCCAGCAAGATTTTGCTGAAGGGACCCTGATATAGCTATCTAGAGAGAGGCTATGCCAGTGCCTGGCAAATACAGAAGTGGATGTTCACAATCATCTATAGGATGGAACATAGGGTCTCCAATGGAGGAGATAGAGAAAGTACCCAAGGAGCTGAAGGGATCTGCAGCCCTATAGGTGGAACAACAATATGAACTAACCAGTATCCCCAGAGCTCATGTCTCTAGCTGCATATGTAGCAGAAGATGGCCTAGTCAGCCATCATTGGGAAGAGAGACCTCTTGGTCTTGCAAACTTTATATGCCCCAGTATAGGGGAATGTCAGGGCCAAGAAGTGGAAGTGGGTGGGTAGGGGAGTAGGGCGGGTACTTTCGGGATAGCATTTGAAATGTAAATAAAGAAAATATCTAATAAAAAAAGAAAAATATGTTTGAAGTACTAAAAACAATTGGGGGGGGGTAAAAAGAAAATCATTTTAGTAGGAAGTACATACAAGTGCCTACTTGCTTACCCGTCCACGTGCAGCCCACTCTTCCCTCAGCTCGGTGTTACCTCAGGCAGTGCATGTCATTCCCCTCATAGGGAGACAACATTCGGGGCTAAAACTGCCAACTCAGACACCAGAGGATTTGGAGACAAGGAAGCCTCTGAGGTCTTAGAAGTAGGGATCTCGTTAGGTGGACACTGGACTAGGTATCTCATCCTTCCCTGACTAGCATCTGCCCCGTTCCCTGTGTCTCAGTTTCTTTTTGAAGCTGAAGTGCTGGACTGACAATTGCTTCCACTCTGAAAAGGCTAGAGTTGTGTGTTTCTTTTCTTCTATCTTGGGCACCCATCTTCTCTTATAAACAGATTCTAGATTACTTCTCTGAGTGAGGTGTCGTGTTCCAGAGGAGGTCTACAGATCAATCCTAGCTCATAGAGTTTTGTTTGAGACCCTGGGTCTTTAAAACATGTTGGCAGCCTTATAAGATTCATATGAAAATAAAGCTTTCAGTCTCTCATGAAATGACAGATTTGGCTATCCTAGAGCAGTTCAGCACTGGTGACTGTAAGCTCTCAGGGTAAGGAGAGGGAGAACTTGCCAGCTTACTCCAGTCTCCCTCCACTCCTTACCCTGACACACTTCATCATCTCATGGTGTGCCACTGTGACCATCTGTCTGAGGGGGTTCAAGTTTAAAAAGATGGAAGGTTTTTTGTTTTTTGTTTTTTTGTTTTTGTTTTGTTTTTTCTTCTTCTGGCAAACAGTTTAGTTCATGTTTGGTTAGCCTACAGCTTCTACTTTTAAAACATTTTTAAGCATTTATTTATTTAGTATGTGTGTGTGTGTATGTGTCTGTGTGTCTTTGTAGTGTATATGGGTGTGTGTGTCTGTGTCACTGTGTGTATGTTTGTGTGGTGTATTTGTGTTTGTGTGTGTTGTGTGTATAGTGTGTATGTGTAGTGTGTATGGGTATATATGTGTGTCTATGTGTGGTGTGTGTGTGTATGTGTAGTGGGTATGGGTGTATGTGTATGTATGTGTGTCTGTGTATCTCTGTGTGACTGTGTGTATCTGTGTGTGTGTGTGTCTGTGTGTATGTGTGTGTCTGTGTATGTGTGTGGGGGGGTGTAAGTGGTGTGTGTAAGTGGTGTGTGCCTGTGTGTGTTTCCCGTGTGTGCACCCACATGCGCACCCACATGCACCATGGCACATGTTTGGAGGTTAAAGGGTGACTGATGGAAGTGGACGTTGGTTCTCTCTTTCCACCAGGTGGGTTCTGTGGGTAGAACTCAGGGTACCAGGCTTGACAGGAAGTGCCCTTACCTCCTCAGTCATCTCTCCAGCCTCCTGCTACTTTAAGAGTCCAACAGCACAAAAGCCCACAGGCTGACCCACCTTCAACACATAGACCTCTAGATGACAGAAACCACAGCTCTTTTACTACCAGCCAGCTGCTGAAGGGTGCATCCTCACTCCCTCAGGGTGAGTCCCTGTGGAGTCCCACTTTTACTACCAGCCAGCTGCTGAAGGGGGCATCCACACTCCCTCGGGAGTGAGTCCCTGTGGAGTCCCACTTTTACTACCAGCCAGCTGTTGAATGGGGCATCCACACCCCCTCGGGGGTGAGTCCCTGTGGAGTCCCATTTTTACT
>LR754529.1:28250-49930 GCA_902729485.2 Mus minutoides | reverse complement strand
ATATATATATATATATATATATATATATATATATATATATATATATATATATATATTCTTCAGGAGCTTGCAAAGCATGATTGATAAAGACTAGAAACAGACTTTTTTGTAGCACTGCAGATGGAGAGATACTCACATACAAATTTAAGCCAAATAACACATGCTATAAAAATAAAATATATTAATATATTCTTTAATATATTCTGGAGCAATGGAACACTTGCCACCTTAAGTTGAATATTATATTCATTTAAAATAAAAGCATTATAAAAATAAAAAATATTAAAAGATTTATATATTTTAAGTGTGTTTGGCTATAATACTAAAGAACTCTTTAAAATATAAAGTAACACAAAGGATTCTGAATATTTTAGAATTTTTATATAATACATATACATATATATTGGTTTTTCAAGTTCAAAACATTTCTACTAATTAACATTTTTGAAGATCTAAAAGAATTATCTAGACATTTGAAGTGTAAAAGAAAACTAAAATATATTAGGACACTAGATTGCTGTTATTATATTTTATAGACATTCATTCCTATAACAAAACAGGTTACAGAACAGATTAATCATATGCTTCCCCTTCAAGAGAACCAGATTTCTAAGTGTTTCTATAGCAACTACATGCAATTTCAATGATTAACATTCTTATTACAGAAAAAAAAAAACCAATAGCTACATAGATTGTTTAAGATAGTATATAGATAAATATTTATTTAGTCAATATTATGACAGAACCCATTATGTTATGGAAAGTCAAAAGCACATACATTGTGTGTTAAATGAATACATCAGCAGTAGAACAAAGTTTATCAGAACTTACCTCCCTGCCTTCTTCTTAGTGGCGTTAAAACATGCACGGACTAGTTATGTGTAACGTGCACTGTACCCTGGTCAGCCAAGCCTGGAGCTTCAACCATAAAGAGAAACTAGTAACCTCTGCATTCTCCTTTCAAGTTAGAACAGCGGTTAACTTTCTTCAAGTTCAAGCTAAATGTTTCTGGCCGGAATTATCTGGAACGAGGTTAGCATACCTCAACATAGATCAATGAAGTTTTCTCTTTTCCCCAGAAAATCTCTCCAATTAAACTTTTGTATCGTTGGAGATTTACCTAAACATTTGTTTGATCTATGTTACGCCCGGTAACAGGATTAATTATTGTGGTTTTCATTTCAACACTTTAGTTTTGTCTCTCAGATTCAAATGCCTTTTGATTTGAAGTTAAACAATTAGAAATGCTTCCATAGTTGTGAGAGAGGGTTAGAAAAAAGCAAATGAAGTTCTAAGGATTGAGAAGACCTTGTTTGTACAAAATAATTATCAGCCGTTTAGCCTCAAACCACTTAGGCAATGGCCTCTGTGTCTTGTATAAAGTGAGAGAAAAATGCATAATTAAAAACTTTTTTTTCTCACTATTTATCCAAAACTTACTTGATAACCTAAAACAAGTTGAGTTTTCTTTTTCTTTTTTCTTTTGGCATGGAAATAGAGTACAATCCAAATACTGACTTACACCATCATTCATCCTCTTGACCCCCCGAAGCATAAAATCAAAAGGGAAATGTAATCATATTATTTGGCTCATTCTTTTTCTATCTCTCTGTTTTTTTTTTTCTTTCTGTAGCCAAAGGATAGACATAAAAAGGCAGCTGCATGACATCCAGTAGCCAGAAGGGTTCATGGTTTCACATGGAAAATGGGTTTCAGGCTTTAGATGTGAAAGAATGACTCAGACTTTTATCTCAGCCTTCTTGCCTTCTGCATGAAACAATAGCATCAGACATTTGGCTTGAGGTATCCAATCTTTACTCTTATTTCAGCCTTAAAGAAGAAATGGGCAAGGCATAAAAGCAAAGTGGTGAACTGTGCTACAATACTCTGAATACCCTGATCTGGAAGACCCAAGGCTGACAATATTATTTGGTTTTTATTGTGATAGTGGTAATGCATAAAGAGTCTTACCAGATTCCATTTAAGCCAATTTACTGGTTAATCAAACTCACTCAGATGTATGTGAAGCTATTTTAAATAAAGACTATGGTTTCTAGAGACAGAAAATTGACCTATGATGACCTCCTGTCCAAAACATAGCTCCATGTTCTTAGTATTATCCATAATCACCTGCCTCTCCATGATTCCCCAGCCTCTTAATTATTTATTATCTCTTACGCTATGGTACCTTAAGATGAAATAATCAAAATAATACATAGCAAACTATTCAGGCATACCTTAATGATTGCTCCAGCTACATTAAATATAGTTTCACAAATGAGAAAGCCAGCAATAATTATATCTAATTAGGAAATGTAACTATGAGTGCACACATCATTTCCACATGTTTCTACAGACTTTCACACCATTGTTCCTGTTATCACAGCATCAAGTGAAGTTGTCCTATCACTGGCAGATCCTGACAGATGATGGAGATTGAGGCCATCACTGTGCTTATATCTAGTGCTTATATACATTATTACAGAACCTAAAAATTGCTCTTAAATATAGTCAGTGTGGCCCTATGTTAGCCTCACTGAATTCTTGTTAATATAAAGTTGCCTCCTAATACAATTATATTTAGTTCACTCTTGTGGATCTAGCATAGCCCTCTTCATAGTTTACCCACTTTAGAAGTATTGAATCAGAAGAAACTCGTTCCTTATGCAATCATACAATAAATATATTTTGCATAGATTTTTCAAATGGTAATGCTCTGCTGATCATTAGGCTTATTCTCAACTATCATAGATGCTTGAAGATCAATATTACCCTCAATCTAAACAGTCATATTAAACACCATGTGAGCACACTGATGTTTCCGCTTTCATAGAGGAGTATAAGTTTTCAAATGGGACTGTGTTCCCATTTACTTTGAAAAGTCTAGTGTAGGTAGAGCCATATTGTTAATAAAGTATCCTGGAAATGTAATAAAGAAGGTTATGCCCATATCTGCAAGCTAAGCTCAGCTAATGGCAGAAGAACATAAACTCTTTTTGCTTTGATTTCTTTTTTTAATTGTCAGTCTGAACTTCAAAAAAGTATTTCAATCCCATCCTCTGTTGAGTTTGTGAACTATACGTCCTTAACTTGGATATATAATCATCTCAAAAGAAAAGGACTATGAATTAGAGATTTTCTACAGCTCTAACTATGATCAGTATCTTTCTGTTTTTCAGTAACTTTATTAACTAATTTATTTATACTTTTGTATTCTTGCTTTCTTGAAAACAGCTCCTTTCTCATACAATATATTCTGAATGTAGTTCCCTCTCTCTCTACTCCTCTAAATTTCTCCTTCCCTCCACATCTCTCCCATCCAAATCTACCTTTCAGTCTCTCATTAGGAAAGAACTGGCTTCTAAGAGATAACAGCTATACATGAAAAAAATTAAAATATAATAAGGTGAAGCAAAAACTATCAATTTGAAGTTGGCATGGCAAACCAATAGGGATAAAAAGTCAGGTGGAAGAGTCTGAGACCCACTCATTCTCACAGTCATGAGTCCCCTGAAAATAATAAATGAGTAGCTATAGTATATATGCAGAGGACCTAATATATATCCATGTAGACCCTGTGCTTGTGCTTATTTCTTCAGTCTCTGTGAGCTCATATAAGCTGTGCTGATCTAATTCAGAGGGCCTTGTTCTTCTAGTTTCTTCCATTTCTTCTCTTGGTTCTTATGCTCTTTCTGCCTCCACTTCCAAGGGAATCCCTAATCTCTGAGGGGAGGGATTGATGGAGACCACAAACTTAGACTTCTTGCCAAACAATGTCTGTCTCTGTGTGGGTCTCTGCATCTGTTCCTATCTGTTGCTAGAGGAAGCCTCTCTAACAATGATTGATAAGGCACTGATCTATGAGTATAATAGAATATGATTGGGAATCATTGTACTGATTTTTTTAAGCTAGCAGTATTTGCTTTTACCCTAGGTTTCTGAGCTATCTAGTCTTAGTTCTTGGTTACTCAAGGAATATTGAGTATGGGTTCCTTTTATAGAGTGGGCCTTTGTTCAATGAAGACATTGGTTGGTTACTTCCACAAGTTTATGTCCTGGCATTTTATACAGGTAAGAAGATTGCAGGTAAAAGGGTTTGTGGGTTGCCTGATACTTACTTTTCTGTTTTGGTAACTTCCTCCACCAAAAACACTAGAACACTAGAACACGGGGGTGATGGATCCATGTAGCCACCATCTAGACATTTTTCTTGTTCAATGAGTTGTGTGGGTGTTGTCTAAGGCAACAAATGTCATTTTAAAGAGAATAGCCCATTGTTTTAACAACAGCCTGGTTGATTGGGAATTTCCATGTTAGTAAATATCAAAACAACAACAATAACAAATAAGCAAACAAAATACAAAAATTAAAACAAAACTAATGCAATTAAAAATGGGGTACATATTTAAACAGAATTCTCAATAGAGAAATTTCAAATGGCTAAAGAACACTTAAAGAAATATTCAATATTCTTATCCATCAGGGAAATATAAATTAAAACTACATTGAGATTCCATTTTCCACCTGTAAGAATAGATAATATTAATAATATAAGTTATAATTCATGTTGGTGAGGATGTGGAGCAGGGGACTCTCCTCAATTGCTGATGGGAGTGCAAACTTGTACAGCAACTATGGAAATCAATATGGCACTTCCTCAGAAATTTGGAGATCAGTTTACCTCAAAATTATGTTATATCACTCATAGACATATCCTTAAATATGATGCTCCATCCTACTACACACACACTTAAATATACACAGATAGACACAATAAATGATAAATAAATAAAAATATAAGTCAGTATATAGTTCTTTAAAAAGTAAGATGGGCCAGCCCCTGACACCTTCTATTTGAGGCCCATGGGGCTCTTCTGGACTTCTGACCTGAATACTATGCAACAATAAAATACACGTTAAGATTGTGATAATCTGTTAGTAGCAATTAGAAGCCAATGCAGACAGTGTTTTCTTTTAGACCCATGTCAACACGTTAAGGCAACATTTTCTTTCCTTTGAATTAAGAAAACCTAGTTTTAGAAATATTGAGTATATTGATCAAAGTTCCAAAGTTGCAAAATCAAACAGCAGAGATTAGATTTCAGATCTGCCACCAAAGACCAAAACCTTACCAACTGCTCAATTGTGCTTCCCGAGGCAAGCATTCCAAGTTAAAAACAGCTCTACCAATTTTATTTTAAATTTTCAATGATATTTTCTAAAGGATTTGGGGCAATTGTGAACCTCATACTATGATTAGAATAATATAGATGAAAAATAATCTGCAAAGAATATAGGCAGGAAAATACATAGCCTCTGTTTAAATATTTTGAATTAATCCTGATTCAAAACAGCTGCAAAATATGATTATAAGTCAGAGGTGTTACCCAGTTGGAAGGAGTACAAACAAAACAAGACACTCCATGTTTTTAAGATGAAAATGATAAGAAACCTAATGCTGTATTTTATGTAAAGGGATCCTTCCTTCTAGCCCTCCTTTATCTTATTCAAACCAAATACAGTTTAAATTTTTTGAAAGCAACATCTCAATGCAGAACACAGTTTCATAAAATGGACACCTTAAAAAGAGGAGCATCGGCCATGGTGTTGTGTGTGTTAGGATATCTTTTCTTCATTCCTTAGGTTTTTATTTAAATCAGTAATGGTACACAGCATGTTGTGGGTGGACTTTTGTATAAATATAATTGTAGTTAATTTGGGGAGAGAAATTTGCAAGTGAGCAGATTAAGGATCAAACAATTTTAATTTGCATACATAGATTAGAGGAAAGGAAATGCTACCAATGAGAATTTAAAAGATGAAGATGAAAAAATGAAATATGCTGGCTACAGGATAATAATCTGGGACCAGCTGTCACTGAACAAACATTTTTTTATTACCATCCATCTGAGGTTTAGTAGAAAATAGAATTTCCAGAAAGACACGGAACAGGAAATGTATATTTGATAATCAAATATGCAAAGCTCTAACTCCATAGGATAATTGTTTTCCACGGAAAGCCTTAAGCTTATTTAAGTGACATATAAATAACTCAAATGTTGCATTAAATTTTTTTTAAAACCGAGAGAGAATTGAGCTCAAACCTGTGTGTAAGCAAACCAAGAAATAAAGACTATATTATTTTTCCTGGAAAATTTACTAGTAACCTCAGTTCTTCCCACTTTGTCTTAAACCCAAAAATTCATGAATATTTTTTGCTGATTCATGCTTGCTATATGAATATAACCCGTTTCCAGTATCTATTGTATTAGTTTTTGAATGCTATGTCTTCTCTTTGTTTACCTTTACCTTTCTAGAATACACCAGCCTTGTCAGTCTACACACAGAACTTTAAATATTCGTCTACTCCTTTTCTGCACGCCTCCCACTGAAGCTCTGTTCATGCAAAGCTAAAATCCGAATCTGCTTGCTTTTCACCATCCCTAAAGAGGAGACTCACCTTTTCCTGCCTGAAATCAGTCTCTACCACCATCTTTTGAATATCTCTGTTTCAAAGCTTGAGTTCACTTTATTGCTCCTCAAGCAGGTCTGGCCTCTTCAAAATAAAGTTTCTTTTTATTTTATTTAGGCATTTCTAGGGCATGTCTGTAAGGGATTTCTGCTTAATTAAATCATTTGAAGTCGAAATCATGGTCTTCTGAGGAGGGAATGACCCACCTCTAATGTAGGCCACTTTTTCTTGAATCCTATATAAAGATCATGGAAGAAGAAATACTGGCTCTTTGCCTGCTTGCCCCCATTTCAGCATATACTGAAGACCTGCTAAAACATACACCCTCATGGACTGAACAACTACTGCATTATTGGACATTCTGTTAATAAGGGCACTCTAACTTTCACATGTCTGTTGCATAAACAATTCCAAACAAGTGGAGCTCTTAGCAGCCTCAACCACTCCATATTTGTGTATATATAATATATATATGAATGAGAGATTCATATTATAAATATTGTTACTCTAGAGAACCATGACCACAACATATGTGAAGGGTCCTAGGAAATCATAGAAGTGCCAAATATGGTATAGTTAGAGATGGCTGTGAACCGCCATGTGCATGTGGGGAAGAAAACTGATGCCCCCTCAAAGAGCAATGTTCTTTGCAATTAAGCCATCTGTCCAGTCCCTGGACAGCGTCTTTGATCATTTCTTCATAGGTGCAATTTACTAGACATACAATGATAACCATGTCTAGAATTGATTTTGTTAAAGCTTTTATAAACAAAAATAAGGCTTAAATGTGATATATTTATCAAATCCTCAATGTATAATAAATATAAAGAATTATTTTCCTTTCTACATGTGGCCTTACTCACACTTCATGTGCCCAATATCATATGTGGATAACTGTTTTGACCCTGCATAGACTGAATCTGGAATAATCTTGAAGAACTATAACATCTGAATACATTATTTCAATTTTCTGACATTTGATTTGTTAAAAAAATGAGCAAAAGATGCTCAGTGTTCCCATCCATGAGGCCATGGAAGCAGTGGAAATGTATAGTTCATCCTATCTTCTCCTTCATCCCAGGCTTCTTTAATACACACTATAATCTCTCTCCCTTAGGAGTTCATCATTTTTCAAATTGTGCTCAGTAACTCACTGCTCGGGGCTTCCCCCTACAGGCCAAGCCTGAGTAAATCCTATAATTTTCCCAGAGATCTTTCCATGTGCCTGGGGTCTTCCAAGAAACAACATGGAAAGAACTGACCCTCTGTAACAATAAATCTAGATTTGGGCATGCACATTTTACATGCAATTTCTGATGTTCTGTAGCACACTAGCTAAGAACTCTTAGGATAGGTTAATAAATCCTAGAAGTCTTGATGGATTCATTCAGTAAATAAATTCAGTAAACAAATCTTGAGGAATTGATTCAGTAAAATAACCCCCAAAGCCCAAATTTCTCTAACTTTCAAATGTTTGCTGCACAAACAATTCCAAACAAGTGGAGCTCTTTATAGCCTCAACCACTCCATCATATGTATTGTTGCTTTCTCTATTCCCTTTTGAAATTTAGGATATATGCATATACATTTTTCAAGACTTTTACTTTCAAATTTGTTCTTGACTGCACTCTAATTTGCAAGTTCCTTTTACAGCACTTTAGCAAATATTTATAGGTATGTTTGCATAACTGTGTCCTCATTTTATAATAATTTTTAAAAATATATGTGAAGGTGCCTGCTCATCACAGATAGTTTCTTATCTCCTAACAAGGTTTGTGTTTTCTGCACTAATTTTCTTCACAATCCATAAATTGAATTTACACTACATAAGATGACATATAAGGCCTGAGATTATTATTAGCAAGTGGCAATAAGCATTGTGTGTGTGTGTGTGTGTGTGTGTGTGTGTGTGTGTGTGTGTGTGATACATACCCACCGTCTATGGCCTTTACCAAGTCAGAAGTAATTTTCCATGAGATTTTCTTAAGAGACACTTTAAGCCTCTAAAATTATTTTATAGTATGCAACATGGGATAGAAGTATTTGAAAACTCTTATTTGAAAACTAAAATTCTATGGGAATATCCATCAATCATATGAGTGATGGGCATTCATATAATGTTATATGAGCATTGGTCTGTAAATCTGTGCTTTCCAGCTTCCTGTCTAACTGCATTAGAAATGTCTCAGAAAGTTAAAATACAAAGAAATGGGATGAACAGATAGCTAGGTGATTAAGAGTTGTAAATGACCATAAAATAAAATACCACTTTCTCCTTATTAGAATTTCTATAATAAAAAGAAAGAGAAGAAAGGAAGTTAGAAAAAAAGATAATGATTTGATAACAGGAATGGAAAGTAATCAGATATTATGGACAATGGTTAAGTGAGTCTTCAAAGATAAATATGGGACTATCATATAATCCAAGAATCCCACATTTAGGTGTATGGCTAAGAAATTGAAAATAGATGCTTAAACAAATGTTTGTGAATGCATTGTTCAATTAAGCAGCATATTGCAAACTAAAGTACAGGTCACCATAACTGCATAACAAGGAGATTATGTACAACTATGATGTTTATAATATTCATTCATAATAGGGGTGAAATCTTGGCACATGTTATAATGGACATTCTATGTTCAAACAGTTTAGCCAAGAAAGATTGATATATCGCTTGCCAGTCTTCACTTTTATATAAATTTTTCTACCTTGCTAAAACATTCTCTGCTTAATTTTATTTAATGAAAGAAGAGGAATAAAATGCTGGGTGTTTGTTTGTTTGTTTGTTTGCTTGGGTGGTTGGTTGGTTGTTGCTTTGTTTTATTTTTTTCTGGTTTGTTTCTGATTTCTTTACAAGAAATTAGGTGTTAATAGTATGTCTAGGTCCTCAATTTATTCTATTGATCAACATGTCTGTTTTGTGCAACAATGCTATGCTTATGTTATTACTATAGTTTTATAGTATAGCTTGAAATCATAGACAATGATAAATCCTACAGTTCTTTTATTATTCTGGTTGTTTTAGCAATCATATTATTCTACCTTTTGTATGTTTGTATATGTTTACACATGAAGCTGAAAATGATTCTTTAAAGATCTGTGAAGAAATGTATTGGAATTTTGACAGAAATTGCATTGAGTCTGTAGATTGGTTTTGTAGTGTTACCATTTTTATTAATCCTACCTTTTCATGATTTTGGGAGATCTTTCCACCTGCTATTATATTCTTCAATTTTTTTCTTCAGTTACTTGAGGTTTTTATCATACAACTCTTACTTCTTTTGTTAAAGTTATCCCAAGATGAACTGGATGGCTGCATGTAGGAGAATGCAAACAGATCTATACTTACCATGATGCACAAAACTCAATTCTAAATGATTCAAAAAGCCTAACTTAAAACCATATACATTGAACCTGACAGAAGAGAAAGTGGGAATAGCCCTAAAATTATGGGCACAGGAAACAAAGTTCTTAACGGAACTTTGATAGCACAGGCACTATGATCAACAATTAATAATG
Source organism: Mus minutoides (assembly GCA_902729485.2). Classification (NCBI taxonomy): domain Eukaryota; kingdom Metazoa; phylum Chordata; class Mammalia; order Rodentia; family Muridae; genus Mus; species Mus minutoides. The sequence continues at coordinate 39,938 of LR754529.1, read as the reverse complement.
GAACCTCATGAAATTGAAAAGCTATGTAAGGCAAAGGATACTATTAATCAACAAAAGCATCATCCTAGAAAACTGGAATATTTTTACCAACACCACATCCATTAGAGGACTAATACCTAAATTATATACAGAACCGAAAACATGAAATATAAAAACAAATAACCCAGTTAAAAATTACGGCACATAACTAACCAGAAAATTCTAAATACAGAACACTCCAATGACTGAGAAAAACTTAAAGGAAATGTTCAACATCCCGACTCCTCAGGGAAATGAAAGTAATAACTACTTAGAAATACGCCTGTTAGAATGACTAAGGTCAATGTCACAAGTGACAGCTCATGCTAGCCGAAACTGCAAACTCATACAGTCACAATGGAAATCGATGTGGTGATTTCTCAGAAAGCTGCAGATTACTCTACCTCAATATCCAGCTTGAGCACTCTTGAGCATATAACCTGAGGTTGTTTCATATTACTAAATAAACACTTGCTCAGCCGTGTCCATTGTGGCTCTGTTCAAAATAGCTAGAAATTGGAAACAAACTAGATGTCACTCAACAGAAGGAAGGATAAAGAATGTGTGGTATAGTTATACAATAGAGTATCACACAACTGTTAAAAAGAATGACATTATGAAATTTACATGTAAATAGAACTAGAAAGTATCATTCTGAGTGATGTATCATAGACTTAGAAAGAGATATTATATGTATGTATTCAATTATATATGGAAAATCTTTTTTTTAAAGATTTATTTTATGTGAGTACACTGTAGCTGTCTTCAGACACTCCAGAAGAGGGAGCCAGATCTCATTACAGATGGTTGTGAGCCACCATGTGGTTGCTGGGATTTGAACTTATCACCTTCGGAAGAGCAGTCGGGTGCTCTTACCCACTGAGCCATCTCACCAGCCCTGGAAAATCTTTTAAATCACTGATATGCTACCATCAGTAGAATAATATGAGTTGTTCTACTAGCAAATAGAGTAATGAGTTAGTGTTTATAGATAGATCTCCTTAAGAAAGGAAATAAAATAGATAGGTATGGATGGATAAATAACTGGAACAGAAGGATCAAGCAGGGGTGAGGAGAGAAAAAAAGGATGAAGAGAATACAGGGATAGGCAGAAATAAATAAGGGCCACTTGAGAAAGTATGGAAATTTAATACAGTAGAAACTCCCTAAAATATAAACATATATCCAGGCAATTTTATCAAAATCAACAAATAATAGAGGAGACAGTCTCAAATGACCATCTCATGTCACCTTATGAGATTTCCAGTCTAAGAACTAGATACATATAATTGAGTTGTTGGCCAAAGGAGTCCCATGGGAATCCCCAAACAAGTGAGGCCATTGACAAGACTATATAGCTTACTCTATGCAAACCGAGAGCACAGCCTCATGCTGAATACACCTGCACAACTCATTGAACATGGAGACATCAAGCTGGTGCCCACAGAGGGCCTTCACTCATGTTCTAGAGTCTTTAATTCAGCAAGGTACTCTGCAGGCTATCAAAAGAGAAACAAACATTAAGGCAGCCACAAACCCTTTAATCTACGATGATGTACTGTCAAACATGCCCCACCAATGGTGGCATATATATATGGATTCCAATTTATCTTACTATATTTTATTTTTTTATACTTCATTGTTACTCCTTATATGCCTGTTTGTTTTTAATGAAAGACAGAAAGGCAGTGGATCAAGATGGGAGTTGGGGGATCCAGGAAGAATTGATTAGAGTAGAGGGAGGGGGAAATTGTAATCAGAATATATTTGTGAGGAAAAAAATCCTATTTTCATTAAAGGAAGAAATATAAGAATTTTGTTTCTAGAACAAGCACCAAATATTCTTTAAATTTTCTCATTAAAGTGATTCTCTGATTAAGGGTTATTGTGCATATTTTGATAGTTGAAACTCATTTCTGGTAATGTGCATATACCTGTTTTTATAGTAAACTTGAGGGTAACCAAAAAAAAAAAAGATGAAGAAACTGAAAGGGGTGGAGGCAGTATGATTTGGTGGGATTGCAAGCTGGTACAATCACTATGGAAATCAGTCTGGTGGTTCTTCAGAAAACTGGACATAGTACTACCTGAGGACCCAGCTATATTACTCTTGGGCATATACCTAAAAGATGCTCCAACATATAATGACACATGCTCAATTATGTTCATAGCAGCCTTATTTATAAGAGCCAGAAGCTGGAAAGAACTCAGATGTCCTTCAACAGAGGAATGGATACAGAAAATGTGGTACATTTACACAATGGAGTTCTACTTAGTTATTAAAAACAATGGCTTCATGAAATTTTTAGGTAAATTGATGAAACTAGAAAATGTCATCCTGAGAGATATAACCCAGTCACAAAAGAATACACATGGTATGCACTCACTGATAAATGAATATTAGCCCAAAAGTTCAGAGGACCCAAGATTCAATTCACAAACGACATGAAGCTCAAGAAGAAAGATCAAATAGTGAATGTTTCAGTCATAGTAGGGAGAACAAAATACTCAAAGGAGGAAATATGGAGACCAAGCATGAAGCAGAGACTGAAGGAAAGGCCATCGAGAGACTGCCTCACCAGGTGATCCATCTCATATACAGACACCAAACCCAGACACTATTGTGGATGCCAAGAAGAGCTTGCTGACAGGAGCCTGATATAGCTGTCTTCTGAGAGGCTCTGCCAGAGGCTGACAAATACAGAGGCAGATACTCAAAGCCAACCATTGGATTGAGCATGGGGTCCCCAATGAAGGAGTTAGAGAAAGGATATAAGGCACAGAAGGGGTTTGCAACTCATAGGAAGAACAACAATATCAACCAACCAGATCAGCCAGGCCTTCCAGGGACTAAACCACCAACCAAAGAGTACACATGAAGAGAACCATGGCTCCAGCTGCATATGTAACAAAGGATGGCCTTGTAGGACATCAGTGGGAGGAGAGGCCTTTGGTTCTATGAAGGCTTGATGCCTCAAGTGTAGAGAAATGCCAGGGTGGGGAGGTGGAAGTGGTTGGGTGTGTGGGAGAATACCCTCATAGAAGCAGGGAGAGGGAGGATGGGATAGGGGATTTCCAGAGGGAAAACAGGGAAAGGGGAGAACATTTGACATGTAAATAAATAAAATAGCCAATAAAAAAAGAAAGATTGTTCAATGACTTTGTACTTAGTTTTTCAGCAAAAGCTGGGAATTAAGATTAGAACCCTCTATTTGGTTTAATAACAAGGAAGGCATGTGTAATCAGTTGTTTAATGGGTGGGTGCCCCTCTGATTTCCACATTAGCTGAAGGAATTCTAAGGAATCATAATAGTAAAAGTAAAAATTTCCTAAGTTCTAACACCCAAGATTACAAAAATAAATCTGAGTGGAAATGTTGATGGATTTAGAAAGATAGCTACAGATTTTCCAATTTTTACAGCCAAGTAAGATTTTCCATTAATATTCTTCAACTTATGGAAGAAACAGATTTCTCTAGTTTTCCTGGAATGTATGTGAATGTGTAGGTTGTTTGTTTTGAGATGAAGATGTCAAGCTATGGTTTGCAAACTTCTTTCAGTTGTAGATTCCTATAATATCATTTAAAAGCATTTATGTTATTGCTTAAGTACCTCAACTTATTAATAATGGCATCTAGTAAGTACTTACTAGAAACTAAACAGGGTTAAGTGTTTCAAATGATTGATCTAAGATGTAAGCTGTACCCTCTGTTTTCTCTTCAGTGTCTGCATCTTTCTCTTTTACTAAAATGGAAATTATGTTCAGAAACACAAAAGGGAATTATGTTTTTCAATGCCTTACCTATCATCCAATACCTGAGATACACCCTGGAAACTCATTGTGTCTAATATCAGGGCAATTTCCTATTTCTTTTGCAAGCACATGATGTGCTTCCCAGTTAATCTTTGCTGTAAGAATGGCATCCTCAACTTCATCTACGGAGAAAGCTAGAGGGAGCCAGGAAAGGACCAGGAATAGTTTCAATGAGGCCTTCCCTGCCATAGTCTTAGAATAACAGCTGAATTATAAATGAACCTTGGAAAATCAGTTGGATTCTAACTCCAAGTCTCATGCTGTGCAGTCTTCCTGGGTGAAGAAAAATCCCCGGTTGACAAGATTAGCAGAGGAAGTCTGTATGTGATCATGGCAGCTGAGATGATGTGTAACTCTGGCCTGGCTTAAAGTGGATTAGCAAGACTTAAAAGATGGAAAATTGTTTTGTGCAAAGCTCACCATGCTTTTGAAACATGAATGAAATCGCAATCCTATGAACGAAAATCTGATTTCTATTAGCTCAATGTGGTGAAAATCCTCTTCTAAATGTTTAAACAGAAAAGGATTCTGGCTTGCCAATATTCACATCGGCTAATGATTGTTACACATTTGAAAACCATTTCTTGGGATTGTTTTTATCGGCTTCAGATTCATCCAGAGAGATGTCAGTTCATGTGCTCTAAGAGATTGTGCCGCAAAAAAATGGAACACTAGGCCAAAAGTAAAATATAATATGATTCTGCTTTTAATCCAGCGTCAACTTTCTGGTGAGCTTTAATTAAACATGTAACCTTCCTTTGGCTTGTACACATAACTAAAAATGTGAGGATATGTACCTCATAGCCCTTAAAACTTTGCAGGGCACATCAATCTATATTCTGTATTGGACAAAGGAGTAAAGGCAATGGGGTAGTTCTCTTCGTATTACTCACATTCTTGCTTGCTGCTGATAATTGTTGGTGCAATCATATAATAAATACATTGACCAGTATATTATAAATCCATTTTCCCCAATAACAATGAAAAAGACAACTAAGGATGATATATTAAACACAGTGTATTACCTTACAGTGTTGTGGTTCCCTTCTTCCATCAACACAATATATCATTCCATCTCAGCATGCAATGCTGCCCTCACTTCATTTCTCACAAGGATAAGAAGACAAAAGCTATACCCATTGTTTAATGGTGACCTATAGATCTCCTTACAAGATACTATGTCTTGAAAAGGCAAGAGTTCCTACACTGAAAATTTTGTTCTTTTTTCTTCTTTAAAAATCTTTTCTATAGGCCTTCCATGTATCATCATCTGGAACTCTCTTCTCTGTCAATCTTTACAAAAAGGAAGATAGTTTTAGCAACTCATCAAAGTCATTAAGACTATAAATAGGAGCCTGCCATCTGTTTTTATAGCCTCGTTTTTCTCCATTGACTTTTGACAGGTACTGAGAGAAAGAAGTATTTGAGTGTCTTGATTTTTTGTGTGTCTGAAAAATAAAGTGTATTGATATATTGCTTATGTATTCTAGGAGAACATTAATTTTTCCAGGTTTATAACTGTGGACTTCAAAAGATAACATACCCATTCTTCTGGTATCATTTCTCCAGTTGCAGGGTTTCTACATAGAAGTCCAACCCTTAGTTAAATCAATTTTTAGGTCTAGAGTTATAGCACAGTGGTGGATCTAAGTGGATACAGCAATTTGTTTCTGGACATAGTAAAGAGTAAAAGGAAATATATCTTTAAGAAGAGCTCCTGAATAAAACAGAAGACCTAAAATGATAGAAACACAGTATACTAAACCAACCACGACATTTTTATAAAATTATCTTTTTTGAACTTTATACAAATCTATACATTTTATATATCTACCAGGTACAAAGAAACTATTAAGAGTCTACATCTGAATGATAGAAAAATGCATATCTGGAAATATTTAACAAGAAAGAAGGAAAAGATGTATACCACATTAATTTTTTTCTCCAGTAATCTTTTAATTCCAAAAATTCTTTGCTGATTTAATAACAGAGTATGTATTTAAGGAGATTTAATTAACAGAGCTGATATCTGATGTCTATAAATATAAACTGACAGCTTATCCAGAGTCACAGGAAACAAGTTAGAGGAAAATATCAGTTGCTTTCAGCAACCAGTCCCTTAAGTTTATAGCTCAGTGGCAGGCAGAGCATGTAAATAGCATAAAGATCTGGACCAAAACCTAGAAAGTAATGTTCACTGATATTAAAATACATTTATAACAGAGTAAACACAAAAACAAAGCACCATAGTTAAAAAGCATTGTATCAGCTACATGTGCTTCTCGCTCTCTCAATATACTATAGACCACAGACCAAACTTTGTTGAGAGAGTTTTTATTTTGTTCTAGATTTAAGGACCTAAAATTTGTGATTAACTTATAGGAATCCTATGTAATCAAGTAGGAAAGTCATAATAGTTTGCAAGATAAAGATTTTGTGGTGGATGCTGGAAGATTTCCAGTGATTCAAATAATAGGGGTTGCTGTACTTAAATCACCTAGAGCAATGTGAAACAGGTTCAAGATCTTCTTCATATTTATGAAGCAGCAATGATATCTGGCTTGCACATTAATTGTGTGCCTATAAGTAATTACCATATGCATCTGAAAATTTATCATCCTACAAAAAATTACAAGAGACTAGGTAGTGCTAACGTTACCATAGCCCATATGGTTTCACCACACATAAAGAGAGAAGAGTTATTCATAGTTTCTCTGCTAGATAAGTCAAATAAATGTTAGTGAAGATACTCTGAACCATAAGAGTCTAGAAATGTTTCAATACATGAGTATAAGGTTTAAATTTGTTCTGCCAATGAGTACTTAAAAAAAAAGAGCTTGCTGTAATAAGTTGTCATTTTGTTTGTAAATAGGTTTGCCTTACTGAGAAAAACTATGATGATGTAAAGACAAACAGTATCACATATCAAGAGAGAAGAAATAGCTATGATGAAAGTGAACAGCAAAGAACACACTTGAACACTTTTTGAAAAATGACCAGGGCTGGGGCTGGGGTGATGTTGCAGTCTGTAAAGTGATTACTGAATAAGGATGAAGACCTAAGTTTGGATCCTCAGCAGCACCAATAAATAAATCCACACATGCTTATAACTTCAGTGCAGGTGCAGGGGATGGGGGTGGATGAAGTTTGGGGAACCAGCCAAGCCAAAAAATTCAACCCTGTGGAAAGAAAAAGGAAAGGAATATAGGAGACACCAAGCCTTCTCCTCCATCCACATGGAATACCTATATGCACTCATGCACACACATGCACACACATGCACACACACACACACACACACACACACACACACACATGTACACACACACATAATGTGGAATAAGTGAAAAAGGGATCAATATAGATTATGCTGCTATTTTCTATAGTATAGTATAGTATAGTATAGTATAGTATAGTATAGTATAGTATAGTATAGTATAAAAGACATTTGCATCAGTATAGTGTTAAAGAGTGTAACCAAGAATGAAATCTGTTAGAAGTAAATAATAGCTGCCAGGATAGTAAAACTTCCAATCAAAGTGATTTGTGCCAATTTAATATTATGCTAAAATATTCAAATGTAGTCAACCTTTAGGCTAGCTCCAGATGGGAAGTAGAGAACTAATAATATTTCTTCTCAGTTCTCATGTGAATTTCTCAATAGTTACAGGATCCTAGAACAATGCCATTGAGGACCTAGGCTATTGGCCTGCAAAATCTATGTAAGATTATATGATGTAAGTTACATCCTGTGCCATTTGATCAATATACATAATAGCTTAAAATCTTACTTAATGGTAAGATAGTGGGAAGGGGTTTAAAAGGATTGATATTACCCCAATTGGACCTTGCTAGACATATTATTTCACATAGGATTAATCTTATAGCCACATCTATTCAGGGAATACACATAGAATCATCATGTTGTCTTCTTTTCTTAAGTTGTTAGTTGGTATTTCATTCATTGTCCACAGTCAATCTCATAAATGCTAGATTCTTATTTGTAGTAATTTTAAAAATTAAAATATAATTATATCCTTTTTCTTTTATTTCGTTACCTCTTCCCAGTCTCCTCATGTGTCCTCCCCATGCTCCCGCTAGAAATCATGGCCTATTTTCATGGATTGATTGTGTGTGTGTGTGTGTGTGTGTGTGTGTGTGTGTGTGTGTGCGTGTGTCTATGTCTGTGTGTGTCTGTGTGTCTCTGTATGTGTGTGTTTAAAAATACAACCTTCTTGGTCCATTTAGTGTTACCCAACCACTTTTAGGTTTATCCCTGGGGAAGATTATTTCATGTGTTCTCATCATTACTTAGTTACATATAGGCCTTTGTATTTCTCTTTTTATTGGATATTTTCTTTATTTACATTTCAAATGTTATACCCTTTCCTAGTTTTCCCAGATGACTATGTCTATTGATGCTGTCCTTGTTCAGGTCTTGTTTAGGAGGACATAGTATAGAGATATCATAGTTGAAGCTCCTCTGTCATTTCTAGGAAACATACTCTCATAGCAGGTTTTAAGGTCTTTTGACTTTTACAGTCTTTATGCCCTCTTTTCTGTAGTGTTCCCTCACCCTTGGGTGAAGGATCTATATTGTAGATGCACTCATTAAGCCTGAGTTTCCCAAGATCAGATAAAATCATTTAGATATCTTTTCTCATAAAGCTCACATTCTTGATCATTGTATGGCTGAAATTTATGGCAATGGTACTTTCTTTGTATCAATCAGGTAAAACTATAGTTCAGTAAGGGCTACAAAGAGACTAGAACTCTGAAATCATATTCATTAAAGACAGTAAACTGAATTCAATTAGTCATAAATAAAGGAATGATTTCTAAGCAAAACAAGATCCTCAGCCATGTGAACATTTAAAACTATTCTAACTTCTAATAGAAGGTTTTCTGTGGCTTCAGAAAGAAAGCATCCAACTATATACATAATTATTGATATGATACAAGGATGAGGTAGGTTCTCCTACAGTTTTGATCGTGTGTGTGTGTGTGTGTGTGTGTATGTGTGTGTGTGCACATGCAAGTCCATGTGTGCTAAGAATGAGGGGGGTGTCTCAGCAAATACTACATCCAGCAGAGTGTGAATCTATGAGAGCAAAAAAGGAAGTGCAATTCAATACTCCTCAGTACTTGGCTTTGGTTCAGACATTGAGAGTCTGAGACTGTGCACTTTATTTTAGGCATAGTTAAACACAGAGTAATTTGGAAATAAAGTTTCTTAATGATGATTAACTCAGTCATCCATGTACAATAATGATTAAGACATGATTTGGTCAGAGATCTTGTAAAGCACAAGTGATATCTTCTATCAAGATGGGTTCTATAGGTTAACTGATGAAGCGGGTTCAAGGCAAACAATGCTTGGAACAAAGGTCTAACAGAAGATAATGCTATAGATTGGAGAAGCAGAAGAGTCTGGGGGAGCTCTTTTGCCTGGCCATTCAGATAATGCAGAGGTCACCAGGCTATTAACCTCCTCTGCTCCCAGCCATCTTGATGAAAAAACAGGTTATACATCTCTTTCCTGGAAGAGACAACCCTACATGTTTAACAATCCTTGGTGCTATCTATGAACACAAGTACCTAGGTGCCTCCTGTACTCACTGCTCTGACTCCATATTTCCAGTACTTTTCCCCATAGTAACTCATTCATTCACCATAAGAACTTGAGGTACACCAGGAGTGGTGGCGCACACCTTTAATCCCAGCACTCAGGAGGCAGAGGCAGGCATATTTTTGAGTTCAAGGCCAGCTTGGTCTACAAAGTGAGTTCCAGAACAGCCAGGGCTACACAGAGAAACCCTGTCTTTAAAAAAAACCAAAAAAAAAAAAAAAAAAAAAAAAAAAAAAAAAGAACTTGAGGTACACCTCACTATGGATGCTTTCTTAAAGAGAATCTCACGATGGACTATGCAACTTACCAGTGGTCTCTCAGCTGCACCCCCAATTTCATAACTGTTCATTTCTAACATCAGTTCAAAGTACTAAAACATTCCTACTTGTATAGTATCTCCCTTGTGAACTGGGAAAGAACTCACAACATTATACTTAAACAAATTCTGGGATAGGAACTTGTTTGCTATCTTCATTCTGGTTACCATTGTTTTCAAGACATAAAATTAAACTTAGAGACCAGTGTACCACACATCAAGTGCTATCAGATTAATGAAAATTAATATATGAGACATCACTTATAAGCAAAGACTTTTGTTTATTTATTTTCTCTCTCATTAGGACTAGCTCCACTGAGCTCCTGAACATGGTCCATTGTTGCAAATTACAGCCAATGCCACTTTATGAAATCATTCTCTGAAGCAAAAGGAAATACACACATTTCTCACAAATAACCAGGTTTGACTGAGAGTAGACTGTGTAGGATGTTTAGACACAACTGAAACCTCATTTTGCTATCAGAATGCCAATAAAAGGTTATCATCCAGCCTTAACTTTACTAGCTAAATATAACCATTATATACCACTTGCTATATACTGTCCATCCTCCATATTCAAAAGTCCAGCATTAGCAGCTCAATCAACTGCATATTAAAAATGTTGCAAAGCCAAAATTTTGTCTGTATGTTCAAATTTTTGTTTGTATGTTCCTGTGGGGTACTGAATTTGGTTGGGCAAGAGAGTGGGACTATTAAGAGGTATGGCCTGTTGAAGGAAATGTGGCCTTGTTGGAAGAAGTGTGTCATGGTGGGGTGGCTTTGAAGCTCTGCTCCTTGTGGAAAAATCAGTTTCTCCTGGCTGCAGTCAGATCAAGATGTAGAACTCTCAGATACTCCAGCACCAGGGACTGGAATACTACTATAGTACAACTGACCATGCTTTTGCATGGAGGAATGTTGATTTGGAGACTTTGGAAAGCAGTAGAATGCTTTAAGTGGGGCTTAATGGGCCATCCTAGTTGAAATTTTGAAGATATTCATGGTAAAGGTAATCATAATTCTAGGGGCCTGGCTCAAGAGGTCATCTCAGAGACAAATTTTAGAATATGGCCTAGAAACTCTTCTCATGATATTTTGGTGAACTATGTGGCTGCTTTTTTCCCTTGCCTTTGAATGTGTCTGAGGCTAAGATGAAGACACTCATCAGACTAATTGAATTGGCAAAGGAAGTCTTAAATCAACCAAGTTGAGAGTCTGTGCTGTGGTTTAATCTCATAAAGAGTGTTTGGTATAAGCACAGCATGGTCAAAAAGGAAAAATACAAAATGTGTGGTTCAAAGAGTAAAGGGGAACAAGGAACCAAAATGAAGCTAAATCCTGTGTTAAGGATGTTATATAGAATTAAAGGAGTGGCAACCTTGGGGAAAGGTCTCACCCAGCTAAATTTATGCATTTGCAGCTATGCCAGGGAGGGTTATATCATGTTAGGTATTACTATGACCTGGTTATTGTTTAAATTTGAACATAAGGAAATATCATTATGTCAAACTGGTAAGGGATGAACTGGGATGGCTATTCTCAGTTGTCAACTTGACTAAGTTGATAATGAAAATCTTAGGTCTAGGCATGGTGGTAGATTCTTTTAATCCCAGGAGACAGAGAAAAACACATCTCTGAGTTTTCAAACCCATCCTGATACAGAGCAAGTGACATGCCTTTAATCTCAGGACTCAGATGACACAGGTATGCAGATCTCTGAGATCAAGGTCAGTTTACAAAGCCATTTCCAGGACAGCCAAGCTTAATGAAGAAGTTGGAAAACAAAGCTGGTGATAATAAAAGGAGCTCATGTTCTAGCTCCAGTAAGCAGCAGAACTTGGCAGGTTTAGTCATATGGCTCTGGATTTAGAGTCAAGAATAGAAGGGACTACTGGGAGAATTAATGCTGGTT
>LR754529.1:0-22093 GCA_902729485.2 Mus minutoides | reverse complement strand
AAGCTTTGCAACTTTATGAGGTCCCATTTGTCAATTCTCCCTCTTACAGCACAAGCCATTGCTGTTCCATTCAGGAATTTTTCCCCAGTGCCCATATCTTCGAGGCTTTTCCCCACTTTCTCCTCTATAAGTTTCAGTGTCTCTGGTTTTATGTGGAGATCTTTCAACCACTTAGACTTGACCTTCGTACAAGGAGATATGGGGCTGGCGAGATGGCTCAGTGGGTAAGAGCACCTGACTGCTCTTCCGAAGGTGATAAGTTCAAATCCCAGCATCCACATGGTGGCTTACAATCATCCTTAACGAGATCTGGCGCCCTCTTCTGGAGTGTCTGAAAACAGCTACAGTGTACTTACATATAATAAATAAAATAAATCTTAAAAAAAAAAAAAGAAAAGAAACCATCACCACAGAGAAGACAGAAAGCAACTGTATTTTTAATTATTAAAGACATTGACTTTTTTTTCCTCTGTATATTTTTGAGTGTGTGTGCATTGCTGTGCGTTCATGTTTGTCTGCAGTGTGGCATGTGCATGCATGCATGTTCATAGGGAGACCAGAGGTCCACCCCTATGTTGTTGCTTGGGGAGGTCCGCCCCGGGTGTTGTTGTTTGGGGAGGTCCACCCCGGGTGTTGTTGCTTGGGGAGGTCCACCTCGGGTGTTGTTGCTTGGGCAGGTCCACCCCGGGTGTTGTTGCTTGGGGAGGTCCACCCCGGGTGTTGTTGCTTGGGGAGGTCCACCCCGGGTGTTGTTGCTTGGGGAGGTCCACCCCGGGTGTTGTTGTTTGGGGAGGTCCACCTCGGGTGTTGGTACTTGGGAGCCATCCACTCTGCTTTAGACACAGTCTTTCATTGGATCTAAGGCTTGCTGATTATCGTAGGCTTTCTAGCCATGGAGCCCCAGTGACCCACTGATCTCCCTGTATCCTGAGTGATGGGTTTAAAGAAATGTGCCACCAGACAATAGTGTTTACATGGATGCTGGAAATAAAACACAGGGCCTGTGTGGTGACCACTTTACTGACTAAGCTATCTTTCCAACCCCAAGAAATTGGTTTTTTTTTTTAAGCTAGAAACTACAAAATGTAGAGCCAGAGTATATTTATTTTCCTCTACTTAACTCATTTTTTTTCTTTTTAAAATAAGTGAGCACCTAGCTACTAACTTTGGTTTTCTAGAAACACATCTTGTCTCACATCGGACAGACAAAGCTTGCTCCCAAGTAGATACTGCATGAAACACATATAGGATTTTCACTGAACTATTCTTACCATGAGGATACCATTTCATTTCTCTGTGTCCCAGGATGCATACTTGAACACATCAACCAAACCCATTTACTTGTACCTTCTCTTTCTTTTTTCTTTTTTCCTTTGTGAGTTTTATCTTTTTCCAATTTTTATTAGATATTTTCTTCATTTACATTTCAAATGCTATCCCAAAAGTCTCCTATACCCTCCCCCAGCCCCTGCCCTGCTCCTCTACCCACCCACTGCCACTTCTTGGCCTTGGCGTTCCCCTGTACTGGGGCATATAAAGTTTGCAAGACCAAGGGGCCTCTCTTCCCAATGAAGGCCAAGTAGGCCATTTTCTGCTACATATGCAGCTAGAGACATGAGCTCTGGGGTATTGGTTGGTTCATACTGTTGTTCCACCTATAGGGTTGGAGACTCCTTCAGCTCCTTGGCTACTTTCTGTAGCTCCACCATTAGGAACCCCGTGTTCCATCCAATAGCTGACTGTGAGCATCCAGTGTTTGCCAGACACTGACAAAGCCTCACACTTGTCTTTCAACATCTGATCCTTTGTATGGATAGAATCTCACCAGCTTAAGAAAAATCATCATTCCTCTAAACATTACTTGGCTCTAAGTTAAGGTTAAACACTAATACTTCCACTGAATCTACCATACATACTCAAGATTGCAATCACTGCTCACTTCTTCATTTACAACAAATAGCACTGACATTGAGTTATTTTAAATAATTAATAAACATGTTTGCAGGATAGATTTTAAAATAATTAATAGACATTATTATGCTCTCTCTGTATCTGTGTCTCTCTGCCTCTCTCTGTGTCTGTCTGTCTCTGTCTCAGTGTATGTAAGGAATTTTAATTTTAAAAATAAATTTATGTACCTATATAGTAAAGCTGTCCAAGCAGATTCACAGAAACTGGAGATTAAGTAATTTACCAATTGATTAGAACTTTCTGAGATGTTTCAACATGATTTGGCAATCTGGTGTGGTTGCTATTTTCAAACTTTAACTACACAAAAAGACATAAGCATTTTACTTTCACGGTTTAATCTCAGTGTCTGTCTCTGTCTTTGTCTCTGCTTCTCACTGTCTCTCTGTCTTTGTGTATCTCTGTGTCTCTGTGTCTCTATCTCTCTGTCTCTGTCTCTCTTTCTCCCTCTCTGTCATAAACCTGACAAATATTTTCCAGCAGTTGGAGAGAAAGCCAAAGATTAGATCTAAAATGAAAGTCACTGAGCCATTTGGAAATTCAAAGCCATTGAAAAGGGTAAGGGAAGCTGTTGAAATGAGTCCCACTTTCAAGCAACTCTGAAGTAGCATATGGCCAAATGTGCCTTTGTGATGTTAGTTTATGGAATCTGTGACTAACCTTAGGCTTTACAAGTACACATCAAGATGTTATCCCAGGAGATGGCTAGATGGCTAGATGGCTAGATAAGATGGCCTGTGGGTAGACCCGTAATTGTCAAGAGCTCAGTTCAGATCCCTCATTGCCCATGTTAAAGAGCAATCAGACATGGAATCATGCCTAGGATCCAACCCTCCATGGATTCCATTAGGCCTGCAGCCAAATCAGGGAGCACTGGGTTCAAATGGGAGATTTTGTCTCAATATATGAGGTCTAGATTGATTGGCAACATTATCCTATGCCAACCTTATATACCTGTACATATACACACACAAACACAGACACACACACAAACACACACACACACACACACACACACACACACACATATAAGCATACATGCATTCATTCAACTCACATACATACAAGTCATGCAGTAATTGGATGAACATGAAGGATAGTCATGCAATATTTAGAAATATTAGTTTAGGAATTCATATAAAAATGGAATATATCATTGGAAATATGTATTTACCATTAATGGATACACCTATTTATTTAATAACTACAGAGGGACCCCCCTATGGTATGATAAAACAAAGCTAAAATAGAGAGCAGCTTTGAAATGTTTCTGAGCACAAAAAATAATTAGACCATAAAAGTCGCCTTAACTGCACTAAAATTTCAAATATAAGCAACATTAGCTTGTGTCATTTCTGGTAAAGGCTTATGATAGACAAAAAGAAAGTTTAAAACTGGCAAGCATAAGCAACCAATAAATACAGTTGTCATTATGTGACTGAAGGCTTTCCACTAAATCTTAAATGGCAAATTAATAAATATGAACAGTCACCTAGACCTTTCCATTTCTTATCTGTCCTGAAAATTGTTTCCTCTGGTGCTTTCTTCCTGACCTAAATTCCTCTTTTGGCTCCATGTCTCTTAATTTGTGAATTTTCTCTGAATCAGATAAGTCTTTTAAACCATTGTTGTGGTTCAAGTTTTATCTCTTTTATACATATTGAAGAAAAAAGTTAGCTATTTGCTAAGTATACATCAGTGAACAAGAGAGATACTAACTCTGTGACTTACAGGCCAGATGAATAAGAATACAGTCACAGAATGAGAAAGACAAAGATAAGGTAAGGAAAGTTTATTGCAAGGCATAAATAATAATGTAATGACTTAAAGAATGGCTATATTCCCGGAAGATAATCTCTGAGGAAAAAAAAAAAAAGGAAACAATTTAAAATCTGAGAACAACAAGATTATCATGCAAACAGATAGTTTTCTTTTATAATTTATTTCCTAAATATAATATAATGTTTTCAATTTTCTGAAATTACATCCCAGATCAAAGAGTCTTCGGCAAGGTGATTCTTTCCTGTGGACTGCTATTATTGGATACATTTGTGCATGTCTACGGGAATCCAAAACCAAAAATGAAACACTGAGGAATATCTGACAGAAGAATTACAGAACAAATGCAAGCCATCCTGGCTCATGATTCTTTTCCTACCCTAATCTGTTTCTTCCCTAAAACTCTCCAATTCCTGTAGAATGAACTTTATTTTTCTAAAAGTGGCACAATGCTTAAAATATTAGATACAGTTGTTGCACCAACTAAGAAAAATTATCTGTGCTAGAGTGTTTAAAAACCAAAACTTTCCTTTTGAAAAATTGCATTGATCAGTCTTTCATTACTGTAACAGAAAACCTAGGGTAGATCAACTTATAATTTTAAAATACTCATTTTAGAATAGATTCTAGAGGTTTCAATCCATGACTGACTGGACCCTATTACTTCCAGACAAAACAATTGATATAATACATAATGACAGAAGACTTGGTGTGCTGATTTAAAGAAGAATGGCCCCCCAAAGCTCATAGCATTGAATGTCTGGCCACCAAGCATTCAAAATGGCACAATTTGAAATGATAAGGAGTTGTGGCCTTGTTGGGTTGATATGGCCTTGGTGAAGAAAGTATGTCGCTGGGAGTTGGTTTTAAGGATTCAGAAGCCCAAGGCAGGCTCTGCGACTTGCTTTTTTCCTGCTCCCAGAGAATCTGGATGTAGAATGTGCAGCTACCATGTCGACATATATGTTGTGTGCTTCCTGTCATGAGGATAATGAACTAAACCTCTAAAACTATAAGTAAGTCACCCCCCAATTAAATGTTTTCTTTTATATAAGAGCTTTCATGGTCATAAAGTGTCTTCACAGCAGTGGAGCACTAAGTAAGACAGAAGATGGTACCAAGGATCAGAGTATTTCGATGACAGGCCTGACCATGCTACTTAATGATGGAATGTGAAATTTGAGACTATGGGTTAGGAGATTAGAAGGCTATAGTGGACCATGCTAATAAAATCATTGAAGACAGTGGTACTGAGAGCAACAGAAAGTATGAAAGCCTGGCTCAAGAGGTTTCAGAGGAAAAAACTATTAGTAAGTACACTAGAACCCATTCTTGTGATATATTGGTGAAAAATGTGGCTGCTTTCTACCATTGTTCAAAAAACCTGCCTGACACTAAATTTAAGAGTTTTGGATTATCAGAAGTGGCAGAGGAAATTCTAAGACAGCTAAATTATTGACTGTATTGCTTGGTGGCTACTTATGCAGATGTAGAATGAAAAGTACCAAGCCGAGCAAGTGAAAATACAAAATATAGAGTTTAAGGAGGAAAGGAGTACCAGGAAATGTAACAGAGCTAAGTCCAGTGCCAAATTGGTAAAACATTTGAAGAAAAGGCTTATACTATTAGAATAAAGGAGGTGGTAAATTCAAAGAATGACTCTAAACAGATCACCTTCCCACTGTGAACAGGAATTTAAATAAAACAAAACAACAACAACAACAACAACAAAAAACAAAACCTTAGGCAGAATAGGAAATGATGAACAAGAGAAATCTGATGCAGATACAGTTGAACAGGGTAGAACTGTATCTCCCAACAAGCAGCAGAACCTGGTACCCTTGGCCAAGTGGTTCTTGTTTTAGAGTCAAAGGTACAAGACAGGTGTTATGAAATGTCCTTCTTTAAGGAAAGCTGCAGAGGCCAGGTATGTGTCAGAGGTATCACTGAATGAAGACCCAGACAAGGCGTTTTTTGAAGCTATCGATGTAAAGGCTGGATTGCCTTGGAGCTCTCAAGGTGTTGGGCATGTTAGAGCTGAGGGATGCCTGTGGAGGAAAGCTTTCACCAGGGAGAGAAGTAGGTCACAGTCAACAAAACAGAAGGACTTCGAGACCTGAAAAGTGCTTGGTATCAGACATAGAGAAGCAGAGTTTGAAGTTTGCCCTGGTAGTTTTAGGTTATGCTTTGGTCCAATACTTCTGTACTATGAATCCTTTCTGCCCTTTTGTATTGGTAATGTATATTCTGTCATTGTGTATTGGAAGCATGTGATGTGCTTTTTTTTAAAATTTTGATTTTGTGGGGGTTACAGTTAAGAGATTACATTAAGTCTCCTGAATTTTGGACCTTAAAAACAGTTTTGAGACTGTGATGGACTATGGGAACATTTTAAAGTTTCCATCATCTCCTAGTAACACTACACATCGTGGCCACATCTTTCGTACAAGGTCCTTTGGGGAAACATTCCAGATCCAAACTATAGCAACAATAGAACTGCCTATCCTTATACAGAGCATGATCCTTAGAGTTTTCCAGGCTGTTCCCCAAACACTGTGATTCTTAAGATAGAGAACTACCCAGAGGGAGAGATTAAGTTTGGAGGAAGAGGATGGGTGTGGAAAAGAGTGCTGGAGCATCAAGAGTTTTATATGACACTACCCTATACCCATAAAGAAACTGAACTGACTATATATTTTTCCTATTTCAGTGAGCTGACTGATGTTTAATGAGAACAGATTCATTAAAAATGTTTAAAAAAATCTATAAACCAGCATTATCATTGGTTCAATTACCTAGTGGACTCACATATTTCAAAAATTTGATGAAAAAATAAAATAATTACTTTAAGAAGAAATAAAGGAATTGAAAACGATAAGATGTGCCCGGCAGTGGTTGTGCACGCCTTTAATCCCAGCACTTGGCGGATTTCTGTGTTCGAGGCCAGCCTAGTCTACAGAGTGAGAACCAGGACAGCCAGGACTACACAGAGAAACCCTGTCTCTAAAAACAAAAAACAAAAAACAAAACAAACAAACAAAAAAAACAGAAAGAAAGAAAATTATAAGATGCAGGTGTCTATTATGACCGCCTTAACTTTCTGAAACATACATGCATACATACATACATACATACATACATACATACATACATACATACAAACTAGTCTCTTTTATATAATGAAGGTTGGGACGAGGGACATGCAGAAAGTTTAATGGCAATCTATATCTATGTGCTACAACTGGACACCATTACAATATGTACCAACTTCCTCCATGAAGTTATTGTGTTTTCACCCTAGCCATTTCAGACTCCTTGGGGAATCACTTTACCATCAATTCTCCTTGAGCTCAAACTTTCCTGGATCATCCTAAACACAGTCTTGAGTTTTATTTTGCCATTTCTTTTCAAGTTATAGCATGATATCATCTTATTGATAATGGTCAGCACTGTGCCTGAGATTTTAGAACATTATGTTTATACAGAATTTGTTCACAAATATACAATGCCTTATTCCTACAATATATGGGGATGACCAAGCTCTACAAATGTTCTATGAATATAAATATCTATTGTATATGGTTCTTGCTAGCAAAAATGGATAATCATGACTACTTGTGCTTGCTGGTCTTCTGTAAGATAATAAAATGGCAACGATGTAAATGAGTTCTGCCATTAGTGATTCCCCCTCCAGCCAAATTAGGAAAAATATGTACATAATCTAACAAGATTTCTGGCAAATGAGACCTAGTCAAGCCTTTGATGTAAAACAAGTTTCCTATGAGGTGTCTGCTGTGTGTGTTTACACAACATTCAGAAGCATGGAGTATAAGATAGATAAGAAAATAAGGAATTGTTTATCTTTGAAAATTTATTTACTGAAGTATTTTGAACCAATTTATTCTCCAGGAAATATAGAACATTATGTTTTCTTCCTCAAGCTATAAGAAGTTTATCTGGAAAAACAAAACAAAACAGAAATGTTATCATGTTCACATGAGCCCTTAAGAAACATCCTTCCTTTAAATGATTTTTCCCGAGTTGAATTTAATTAAGTTTAGAGTAGTGAACTTAGGCACAAAAGTACGAATGCAAATCAAATTATTGTCTAGACGAAGGCATCATAATATTTCCCCTTACAGCTGTATCTTGCTTTCAACATTTTCAAGAAGAGAATCACCTAAATCAAATTTCCAATAATCAATCACACTGCAGAATGCACAGAGTGACTTTGTTATTTAAAGGACTGTCCCAGAGTGACTTGCAAGAATAATAATCTTTGGTGACATCGTAATCTTTAACTGCTTTCACTGTTGCATAAATCTGCCTTTACATATGACAAATCTGCCTGAAGAGATGCCTACTCAGAAATGTTGAAAAGTGTGTTAATATTATCAAGAGGGTTGTTTATCCTCCCTACTCTGACCCACCATTGCCAAATACTCTAAATAATCAAAATAACATGAGAAAAGGTATACTATTTTATACTTCAGAGATTTTAATCTATGCTCCAGAAACACCCTTAATTTTGTCTCTGGTGGGGCAGATATCAAATGATTGGAGTTTATGATATAGCAAAAGCCTTCTATAAAGTGGTTATTATACAAGCAGTAGGCATGGAATGGGAGTGGAGACCAATATCCCCAAGTATATGCACGCAATGATAGTAAGTTCCCATTAGGTATCTCTCATTAGTGACAAATGATGTCAAACCAGAACCAAAATCTTAATCAAATGTAAGTGTTTGGGGGACATTTTGAACCAAAATACTTCACTCTCTTTAACTATGCAAACCCATGAGAAACACAGCTCCAGATAAAAAGAGTTCACTTTCTAAATCATAGCAGTTAAGAAAACATTAGAAGGAACATGTTACAACTTCAAAGTTATGTGATTTTGGGGAGAATTTCAGGAGGCAAGGACTTGCTGAGGGTTGAATATTCTCAGAAAATTGGGATAATTTTGATTTTGTTTTGGGAATATTTTTCTTACTCTTTTAAGTAATTTTTGTTTTTTATTAATATTAAGTGTATGGGTGTTTTGTCAGTGTATGTTTATCTGTATAGAACATGTATGCCGTGCCCCTGGAGGGCCATAAGATCCAATGGAACTGAACTATATATATATGGGTGTTAGCTGCCATGTGGGTACTAGGCACTGGAACCCAGGGCTTCTAGCAGAGCATCAAGAGCTCTCAACTACCACTGAGTTGCCATTCCTCTTATCTAGAAGGCTAGATCTAAACTGTGATGCACAGGTAAGAGCAGCAGGCACACACTAGACAGGAAGAGAAGTACTTGACAGATTGGACAGAATTATGTATGGTATCAGAATGGTCTTGATGTTGTCTTTCTTTGCCATGAGCACATAATGAAGAGATGCTGGGAGAACGGCTTAAATCCCTGATGGAAAAATCAAGTCCTGACGGAGACCATAATCAGCAGAAACAATGCCAAGTGTTTACTGGGGGATCATACCAGGCCAGCTCCTGGATGCCAGTAAAAAATTTTCTCTTTATCACCTTAAATGTGTGAAATCCGATTAGCATTTCACTAAAATATTTTGCAACAATTAATTCTGTACAAAATATGATGGAATACATACTATCGTATTTATATTTATTTTTATTTACTCATGTTATTTATTTACAGACAGGGTCTTACTATGTATCTCTGGGTGGTCTGGAATTTGCACAGCTCCACCCATCTCTGCCTCCAAACAAAAACACACTATCATCTTTAAAACATAAAGTTTGCAAGTTTGTGTGCTTAGTTTATTTGTGCAGGACACTCAATATGACCCCCGCTGTTTTATGCATTGATGCAATGCATTTTCATCCATCTTACTCCTGAATGTCTCATTAATTCTGCATTTTCCAAGACATTCTCACTTCACAAATCCATCTTCTGTCTTGCGCAGACCCTAATTTCTCAAGTTGGAAGTTGTGAGTTACTATCACTCTAATTATAAATCCCTTCATTACAAGGTACCTTAATTCATAAATCATCAAAAAATATTATATCCTTATTTCTTGTAAGGTATATATTTTTGTCACATTTTAAGCAACGTGATTTCCCCATGATTAATATCATGTTGTTTATTTAGAAATTGTTCACATTTATTGAGTACTATGTTACATGCCCCATGCTAAACTATAATAAAAGCTCTGAATCAATCCTTTCATTCTACTCTGAGTGATCTAGGTTGTGCTTAGAGATACTATATAGAGCTTCAAGTCTCAAAAAGATAAGCAAGAATAGAATTGAACACAGAGAATTTCCGGAGCTCAGTTCTTGAAGCACTATAAAATTCTGAAACATATACCCTGGGGAACATGCAAAACTATAATTTTCCATTTATTTATTTCCTTTCTTAACATTTCACTAAAATTGCCTTATGGTCCTTTTGATAATACTTACTTGCCAGAAACTATGATAAAAATAAGGAATGCTTTGGAAGCATAAGTGTTGTCCTTGTACAGGAGCTATTGCTAATCTTCTCTGTGTTGCTGCAAGTAGAGTATATGTACTGTAAATGGAAGCATTATTATCCCTAGATTCCAATATTTTAAAATTTTATGTGCAAAGTTATATGTAACAGACACCATCAACTTCAAGGCTTCCGAGAAAAGAGGAAGTTTGTTTG
Source organism: Mus minutoides (assembly GCA_902729485.2). NCBI lineage: Eukaryota > Metazoa > Chordata > Mammalia > Rodentia > Muridae > Mus > Mus minutoides. The sequence goes on along the minus strand of LR754529.1, from coordinate 11,701 downwards.
AAGAAGAGTACACTAAAGTGCCTTCCTATGCAGAAAATGAGAGAGACATTGAAGGTTTGCATAATTCTGAACTTTCTAGGTCAAAATTCACACTTGCCATTCCAAGATAAAGATTAACTCAATCAGAAAAGAAGGATATTTTGGATTGAGAAGAATGTTCATGAATTACTGCATCCAGAATCAATGTAGAAAATAAACATAATATAAAATCACGTGGACACAACAAAGATTGTCCTAAAATCTAGGGGAATAAATCAAAATTCATGCTTAGGAGAACCTCTGATAAATATGAATACAGAAGATGCTCTCTATGATACATTATAGTGAAGATGTTAAGTACACAAATAAATAGTAAAGGCTGTAAAGACAAAATGCCAATCTACCTACAAAGGCAGAATATCAGGTTTGTCATCAATAAAGACAATCTCAATAAAAAGAGCAAAGAAAGGATGAAATCCCATCAGAAGACTGGCTGAACAAAAGACAGGAAGGAGTCTATTGTATTCAAAACACTAAACCAGAAATCCCCTGAAAATTTAGGAGAGACAGTTTAAAAAAATGAAAAAAGCAACAACAAAAACACCAACCAGAAACTAGACATCAACCAACCAAACTTCAGAAATTAGTAAAGAATCTCTCAATAGCAATCCTACCACAAATGGTCTCAATCCGCCACTCAAGAAACACTGGTTGGCTGGCTCGATTAAAAATACATCAGACTTTCTATTATCCCAAGTACATACTTTGTTGGTAAAAACATCCACAGACTGACAGGCAAAGTACAGAAAACAAGTGAAAGAAAGGTTAAAATACTCTGAGGTTACCTTTTTTAGTGATAATGAGTTGCTTCAAACCCCCACTCTAATCTCTAGTTAACTCATCCAAATGAAAAATCAGCAAAGAAATCTCTAAACTATGTATCACTTTCTTGAGGATGATTTTTTTTTATCACATATACCTTCCTTCCCCTTAGAGTAATGCCTAAGTTGGTGATCTCTACTGGCTCTATACTACCATATCTAGTAGGAGCAGAAAAAGCCACAAAGTCAGCACAGCTGTTTGACAAGGTTCCAGCAAAGGTGAGCCAAATGATGTGTTCACTTTGTGCGTTCCTCCACACTTTATCTTGGTCTCTATGTGTTGCTTGCTTGGAACTTTAAAAAGTTGCACAACTTGGGGATATTGTTTGATAGAAAATTTCTGATTAAATCATTTGGACCTTCTCCCATGAGTATGAATCTAAACTTCCCGTAAAAAGTCCTAAGCATATTATCCCTCCCACTTTTAGGGTTATATCCTTATCTGGCATATTTGCAGGTCTTCCTTATGCCCTGGAAGTTATGACTCAAATAAAGACACTAGAGATCTTCTCATGAGGCTCTGACTCCAAGAAACTCTTGGAAATCTGCACTGTACTTACTCAGTAACAAGATAACCATAACAAAGTAAACTTCAAAGGGTAAAAAATATTCAGTGGGCTATAAGAGTTGGAAGCACAGAGTTGGGGCTTTAGCTCAGGTGTAGAGCACTTGCCTAGCAAGCACAAGGCCCTAGGTTCAGTCCTCAGCTCTGGGGAAAAAAAAAAGAGTTGGAAGCACGTCAGATTAAAAGCCTCTTCTTACTATACATTAAGGCAATTACTTGTCATATAAGACTGGGTGCCGCATATGGCATGCTCCACCACAAAAAAGAAAAAAAAAAAACATCAACAAAGTTATATGGGCAGGAGTTATCTTTGCCCTACACAGGGGATTATCCTGATAAGTAAAGTCTAGTATGGATAAATGATAAAAGAATGAAGTATTAAGACCTATTTTCTTAGAAATGCTATCTCATTCAGAGCCACTGTGCTATTGTATGGTGAAGGAACAAAAGAATACCAAGATTAGACATGGAAATAAATTTGACCAAGATATAAATAATGTAGTAGGGCAGAAATTGAATAATAATTGTAGCTTATTTGGTCTGAAAATTTTTTTGGTGGTGGGGGGCTGATAACAATTATCACTTTGACCATTAAAAATTAATAACACACTGCTTGGAACATGGCAATCTGTCCAAACTGGCTTAGAGATTTTATTTCTGTCTGTTGCCGTTGAAACCACAATATTATTAAATATTGGGCTATGAGTTTCACAAGGGAAAATTGTAAAAGATAACTGTTCTATCATGATTTATCAATGATGACTAAACTTATGACCAAGAGAATGTTAAAACACATATCTGATATGATCTATGTTTTGGAACAACATGCATCTATGACTGCCTACTGAGATCCATATAAATAAAGACCTCCAAGCAGAATAAATAAATAAATCCAAGCAGAATGACCAGAGTACAACTTTGGTGCTCTGTTCGGGAACAGCATTGAAGGGCATCTCCAAATAAATAACACCAATGTCTTCATTTGTCTCATTAATATCAAATAACAAAATGTTTGTGCACTGTCTACTTCCCCACTCTGTTTTACTTTGTCTTTCACTTTCTGGTGAATTCAATCAGCAAGTTCTAAGGGCCTGTTGTTGGGAGTTAGTCAGGAGTATCAGCTAACTCTTTGTATGTGTTGATATATACACTCATCCATTTACTCTTTCATGAGTACAGGAGAGAATGGGAGATTCAGTGTTAGTTCTTGTAAAATATATGTGTAGTAGACAGAGATTGAGGCTCTACAAACACATTCACATGCATTCAGGCTGTCTTCAAAGCCATGGAACAAGTGTGCTTAGAATTGTGTAAGGTGGGGACTGATGTTTAATCTCTAACCAACATGGAGAGGGTTTTAGGCTTTTGGAACAATCAGTTAACTCTCCGGATGTGTTCAATTTTTAAGGTTATATTTATTTAGTTATTTCTTTAAAAAAAAAAGTCAGCAAGTGGTGAGGCTTCATGCTCACCATTGCTCTCTATGCAGGAATTTTATCTAGCTTGAATTTGCACTTGTCTTATGCATGCTAGCAAATCTCTGTGAGTGCATGTGTGCCTGGAGAAAACTGTTTCTATGATGTTATCCACTTACCTCTGGCTCTTACTTTTTTTTTTCTGCTCCTTCATAAATATCTTAGGACTTAGTGTATGGGATATGATATTACTATATATTTATGACAAGAAGCTACTTTTCTATTGCTATGATAAAGCATTATGACTAAGGCAATTCATAAAAAGGCAGTTAATTTAGAGTTTACAGTTTCAGAGGACTAGAGTCCAAGACCATTATGAAAGGGGTATGGCAGCAAGTAGACATGAATAGTGCTGGAGAACTTACAACTTGATCCACAGGTAGCTGTGGCACAGAGATTGGAGATGGTGGACATCTTCTGAAAACTTACACCCTGCCTCCATTAACATACATCATCCAACAAGACCATGCCTCCTACCTCACCAAAATTTCTACCAACTACCACCATGTATACAAAAGCAAGATCCTCCAAGGGAATGTTCTTATTCATATGACCACAAGGCTGTGCACTCCAGAGTCTCCTCTTCTCTACAAATGCACCAGTTAAGGTTATCTGTCTTAATCCTTTTGAAAGGATTAGCATCCTTTCCTTTCCTTTTGAAAAGAAAAAGAAAAAAATCCTTTGGTGAGGGTTGACATATGCTCTAATATATGGGTATAGCAATAATTCATTGGGAATTATTTTAATGCCATGTTCTCTTAGTAGAATAATAGTATTGGGTTATCCTCAAGGACCTATGACCAATTAAACACAGTGGCAGGCATGAGATTCATCTCAATAAGAGGATATTACATCCAAACAAAAATGTGGTTGATTAATCCAATAGTATTAATAAAACCATTGTATCACTGGGTATATCTTATCAGATATGTCATTGTTGTAGTTTCTAGTACCCACATCTGGGATTTAAATTATGACTACTTTGATGGCTGGACAAAAAAAAAGTTTAGATATTTACTTAAGTTCTGATTCAACAGAAATAACCATCAATAAACCTTGAGATTTTCAGAGCACAGATTATTTTATTTACAACTTCCAAAAATCTTCTTATCAAGTGGGAGAAAAATTTTAATCAGTACACTAATTTTTAACTTCTTGAAGTACAACAATTCAGTCATTAGAATACCACTTAGTATACTTTTTTATGATATTACATATGATTCATACATCCATGTTGTAAATGCAATTATGAGTATCCCACACTATCAACAAACAAAAGTAAGTTGGTAGGAGAAAGGGGAGTCAAATGGGTAACATCTTCTTTAACAAGACTTACAAAGTCTTCACTTAAACACAGAAGGGAAATGAAAACAGAGAAAAAAGATATCTTTCTCACAAACACAGAGATGCTACTATGAAATTGATTAAATGGAGGATTTAGAACTGTGAAACAAGATTGAAAAACAATAAAAAAAAGATTCATCCAGAAAATTCCCCTGTGGTGCTGTCAGTAAGAGCCAATAGGAATAAGTGGTATTATCTTACCATTCAACTGAAACTAACAGCTTATTTTTCTAAATATCAACAGTGATAAATATTGAGTAATTCTGTGTTTTGGTGACAGAGTGCATAAATAATTTTTCAAAATAAAGTTATTTTTCATAGACAATATTTATATATTTTTATTAGTAATATTTCATTAAATACTTGAGAAGACTTTGAAGAAGCAATTGACTTAAGTTCTTATTACTTGAGTGTATAAATAATCGTTATTTATATCATATAGTAGATTTATATCAAAGAAGTAGAATTTGGAGATAAACTATGTATTATAATCCTTAACCTAAGCATTTTTATCTCTATCAATTTGGTTATTAGTAGTATTTTATATAATACTTGAGAAGATGATGACTTTAAAGAATAAGTGGTATAAACAAGTTATAGACTTATATAATAAGACAAGTTATAGTTCTTATTACTTGAGTATCTAAATAATAGCTATTGGAAATAATTGTATTTTGCTAAGAGCCATATAAGAAAGGAAAGGCTAAAGGCAAATAATTAAGTTTTCTGGAGATGGCCAAATATTTTTCACATGGCTAATGATAGGAATGCTATGAAAGATTCCAAGAGACTTCTTCAAAGGTTTGCTTCTTGCTGCTGATATGCCTTTTCCTGTCACTATTGCATAACCTAATGATTCCTGGGTGTCAGCCTACTCCATTGAGCAAATTTCCTACAGATCAATATGAAGGAGAGCTTTCACAAATTAATGCTGTTTAGAGGAATTAATGACTTTATAAGAGTCCTGATTTGATTCAAATAATTTTAAGAAGAAAGTTTTTAGGAGATTGTTTCAGTTATTTTGTCAAAAAGATGAAATACATTAAAAATCAAGAATAGAATATATCCACTCCTAAAGAATAATAAGAAAAGCTCTATAATAAGGAACTAAATGAGCTTTCACAATTAAAGTAAAAAGAGAAATAAGGTTGGGACAAATTTGTAATCAAAGAAAAACATTTGTTCTAAGCCAGGTCCAAGAATGAAGCCACAGTTGTGTACTATGATAAAACAAGGCTATGTGAAACTGTTGCTTTGAATTTACAATGAGCTTTTAGGATGAAACATTGCTTTGAACTTACTATTGACATCCTTCTGTAACTCCCATTTTATGTAACATTTTATCTATAACATAATTCTTTCTTACATACAAAACTTTTTGTCTAAAAGTTATAAAAAGATAAAAGCAATAGTAAAATTTGGTATAGCCATGTCTGCGACATCCAGAATGTGTGCATGGCTTGTGAGGCTCTGCTTCATCCATCAAAATGTATGTGCGTGGCTTGCAGGGGCTCTGTCTCATCCCCCAAATGTATATATGCATGTGTCTGTTTGTCTAGACATACATGGTAGGCATGTATGTATGCAAGTATGCATGAACACTTTTAAGATTGATGAGACAGGTGGTTGAGCCTGACCAGAGTGTGTATATGTATGAGAGAGTGTGTGTATGTACATCTTATCTGTATAAATGACTTAATTCATTTTTTTTCTTTTTTCTATGGTTCATGAAGAGTTAATGAGTTTCAAGCCTCTCACCTGGCCAATCTGACTTCCTTGAGGTAGACAGAAGGGAACCCTAACAGTTATAAGCTTTCTTTTATTCTAATCTCCTGAAGCTAACAGAAAAACTTTATTAGCAGAAGACAACGACTTTTAGACTTAAACTAGCAAATAGTTATAGACAGAAGCACTGCCAAAGATATATAAACTTTGGCCTTGCTACTGACTCTACTATACCCATTGCTTCTTCCTCAAATAACTGGTGCTGGTTGGACCCTGGCAATATCTAATACAATGTATACTTAGAGTTACAGTTACAAAATTCTCTGCTTATTTTCACAGACTTCTTATTTTCTGTCCTAAAAGTATTGCTGTAGAGGGAAAGAGAAGATATCCGGTGGCTGAGTAAAAACACCAGGGACTGTCTGCCAAAGGCATGAGAACTCATTTACACTGTTATCTGACATCAGAAGTTTCAAGCGAATCAGGTACAATAGTATAGTTCTGTTTTTAAGACATCAAGATAAAAAAGACACACACAGACCACTGTACTTAGAAAGCTAAGGAATGAGGATGATGTATGAGTCCATAAGGAGACAGGGGAGTGGGGCAGGGACAGGAAGAAGGACAGGGGCTGAGAAGCACTTGAAAAAAGGCTCAACATCCTTAATCATCAGGGAAATGCAAATCAAAACAACCCTGAGATTCCACCTCACACCAGTCAGAATGGCTAAGATCAAAAATTCAGGTGTCAGAAGTTGATGGAGAGGTTGTGGATAAAGAGGAATACTCCTCCATTTCTGGTGGGATTGCAAGCTTGTACAAGGACTCTGGAAATCATTCTGGCAGTTCCTCAGAAATCTGGACATAGTACTACCAGAAGATCCAACAATACTTCTCCTGGGCATATACCCAGAAGATGTTCCAACTGGTAATAAGAACACATGCTCCACTATGTTCATAGAAGCCTTATTTATAATAGCCAGAAGCTGGACAGAACCCAGATGTCCCTCAACAGAGGAATGGATATAGAAAATGTGGTACATTTACACAATGGAGTACTGCTCAGCTAATAAAAACAATGAATTTATGAAATTCTTGGGCAGATGTGTGTATCTGGAGGATATTATCCTGAGTGAGGTAACCCAATAACAAAAGAATTCACTTGATATGCACTCACTAATAAGTGGATATTAGCCCAGAAACAGAGTATCCAAGACAATTTGCAAAACACAAGAAAAATCAAGAAGAAGGAAGACCAACCTGTGGATACTTCGTTCCTCCTTAGAATAGGGAACAAAATACCATGGAAGGATTTACAGATACAAAGTTTCGAGCTAAGATGGAAGGATGGACCATCCAGAGACTGCCCCACTCGGATCCATCCTATAATCAGCCACCAAATGCAGACACTATTGCATATGCCAGCAAGATTTTGCTGAAAGTACCCTGAAATAGCTTTCTTGTGTGAGGCTATATCTATTGGATGGAACACAGGGCCCCCAATGGTGGAGCTAGAGAAAGTACTCAAGGAGCTAAAGGGGTCTGCAACCCTATAAGTGGAACAACAATATGAACTAACTAGTACCCGCAGAGCTTGTGTCTCTAGCTGCATATGTAGCAGAAGATGGCCTAGTCGGCGATCATTGAGAAGAGAGACCCCTTGGTCTTGCAAACTTTGTATGCCCCAGTACAGGGAACGCCAGGGCCAAGAAGTGGGAGAAGGTGGTTAGGAGAGTAGGGCGCGAGAAGGGTATAGGGGACTTTTGGGATAGCATTTGAAATGTAAATGAAAAAAAATATCTAATAAAAAATTGAAAAAAAAACTAAAATCCCTATTCATTCATTGTGTAGAACAGAAGAAGAAGAAGAAGAAGAAGAAGAAGAAGAAGAAGAAGAAGAAGAAGAAGAAGAAGAAGAAGAAGAAGAAGAAGAAGAAGAAGAAGAAGAAGAAGAAGAGCATTTAACTTGCAACCTAACATTTGGCCTGTTATGATGTGATACTAGATTATTCTCCATGCAATGACTAGAATGGGTTGGACTCTTTTAGAACATTACTATACATCAACTACATGACAAGGTATGCAAGTCTATACCATCTTTTAGGAGAAGCTTGAAGTTAGATTGATATTACCAGGAACTTTCCAGATCGTTCTTGAAACACATAACACCAAGTATTCAGATGAGCACGAGCAGAAGTGGCAAGCAACAGAACATCTAGAATATCTCAATATGGTAGAAATTACTTAGAAATGAAACTTTTCAAAAGATGTGGCTATTTAGAAATGAAAGAGTGCCTAAACTCCAAGAAATAAAACCAGCTTAGGCTTCCTGAAAAGCGCAAGCACAAAAAAGTCATAAAAGAAACACAGGGGCAAATACGTTAGTCTCTATCATAGATGGGGCCAAGTGTCAACAAACAGCCACAGTTTACTGAATAAGGAAAATTATCTGTGGAACAAAGAGAGTCTTCCTTTACTCTTATGCTCCACATATTCCTGCTATTCTTTTCGGAAAAATGTGGTAAGATAATGAATTAAAGCACAACAACTGAGAGAATCAAATTGACACTCTTTGCACATGGTGTGACTCCACAGACAGCAAGACAATACAAATGATAATCTCTACATTAAAGCCCACAAAGAATAAACTCCGAAGAGAAATCTTTGGAGCAGTCAAATAAAACTTAGTACTATTGCTGGCTGTCAACAGTGAATTAAGTAACACTGATATCAAAACAAATCTCACTTTTAAAAGGCACAAATAAAAACATCTAATCTCTCCCTCTTTATACTAGCTATAAAAATTAACTAAAAAAATAAAAAGTAAATGCCCACAATGAAAATAATATAACAGTAACAAAAAAAAGGAAGAATATTAAATTGAAGAGTACAAAGACATCTCATGTTCAGGGTGGACAATGTGAAATTATTAAGAGATTCATATAACACAAATCTTTTTATGAATGTACTATAATTTAATATAATGTCTATCAAGATACTAATAAAATTCCCTACAAAATCTGGTAAAAAAAATTCATATAGAATTGCATAAATACATACTCCTACATCTACACCAACACAGAGAGAGAGAGAGAGAGAGAGAGAGAGAGAAGAGAGAGATGCACAGATATATGCACACACACACACACACACACACACGCATGCCCACATAAAAAGGAAGAAATAATTTTTCCAATGAAATAAGCTAGAAGCATTACACTACTTGACTTTAAAATATACCACAAAGCTTTAATATCCAAAACATCTTGATGCTGACAATAAAAACAGATGCAGGTCAATGGAATTGGATAGAGATTCCAGAATCAAACCAATTCATTGACAACCGAATAATAGCCAAATGGCTTTGACACATTTGTTGAGAATATAAGCTGGAAAAGGAACAATCTTTTCTACACATGGCAGTGGGAAATTGAATGTATCCATGATAAAATATAAATGGAGATCTTTCTATATCCGCAGCTAAAAACTCAAGTATATTAATAACTTGAATATAAGTCCTGAAATTAGTCTAAGAGAACATAAGTGCCACACCCACTGCAGTGGGTCAAGTCCAAAAGCTTGGCCACAGTCCTGAGGCAAAAAGTTTCATGGAAACTGGTCTCCTGGAGGTCCTTGGTGTCCCACAGATATGGTCCAGATTTGTCCTTGCAGTAGTCAGTAGAGGGTTTTGCATGCTTTCTTTCAGTATTGTTTTATCATAGGTATAGAGATTTCCCCTAAAGAATGATTTGACAAATAGCCAAGTTAGATTGGACATTGTTTCCTGGGTGTCCTGGGTTTCCCAACATCCTCGTCAATCCTTGAGCTGACCCTGGGCTTTGAATTTCGTAAGAATGTTACTTATTCAGACAAAAGGCCTCCAGTATATATAGATAGTGAAAGAAAACAGGCATTGCAGTTTACTGGATAAGAGTTAGAAATTTCAGAGCAAGTTCAACAAAGAAAACTTAGAATTCTTATTACAGTCATGTATGGCTCCACAAATACTTAGAATAACAACTGAGTCACTCCCATATACAAGAATTTAGGATGGCCTAGGAAGAAGGTGGGTTGTGGTTTAAGAAGGAACTAGAGTAAATACTTTAACAGCTGAGTCACTCCCATATACAAGAATTTACAATGGCCTAGGGAGAAGGTGGATTGTGGTTTAAGAAAAAACTAGAATATTGTATAATTCACAAAAAGGCTAGCAAGGATGGAACTTCACAAGCCCAGAAAAATAACATAGTTAGGTGTTTACTAAGGGCTAGCTAGTGGTGGGTTATACAATAGACTAGAATTGAAACTCTAGCTAAGGTGTGAAGCCCTTGCCCGGGCTTCTAAAAATAAACTGACTTTAGATAAGGCTGATTTTTTTATCTCAGTTGTAAATGCTACCTGGTTCCTGCCTGTTTTCATATATGAATTTTTCTGTTTTGTTTAAAAAGTCATTATGCATCAGATGAACTCAGTGTACCTTGGCTGATGCATTACCTAACTTCCTTGTTTTCTTCTGTAATGACTAAGTAAGTCTGATGCTTGCTTTGAGAAATTACACTCAGATTCAGAACTCTTTTGTGTTCTCCTCTGTTTGTCACTCGCCAACTCCTTGCCCACCGGAGTACCTGAACCCCGATTCTCCCTGGGTTGAGGGACCCCATCTGGATCTGGCCACAGCACATAAGGTCAATGTTTTTCAGATTTTTCTTTTTACAAGACCAAAAAAAGCATAGAAACAAGTAAAAATAGACATATCAAGTTGCACTAAATGAGAAAGGTTTTACAAAGCAAAGTCAACAGTCAACAGGACAAAGCAAGAACTGCAGTGCAGAAGAAAACACTTACAAATGGAAGCTTTTAAAAGAAGTTATGTTTAGACTCCTAAGTAACTCTAAAAGCTCAGCAGGAATGAAAGGTCACCAAAAAGCAAATCAAAAACAAAACTGTGTATCAATTGAACACAGCAAGACTGGCCCGTATCACAAAATCTAAAATAACCTGGTCTGGTAAACCTATGAGGAAATATGAGAAATGGCAGAAAGGAGGGTGAATATGATCAAGGTTACCTATAGGCACAAAAATGTGTCCTAATCGAACTATATTATTCTCACATTGTACATATATTAGTGATAAATAAAAATAGGGCCCATTGTAGAATATCATTTGAACTATAAATTACTTTACCCATATACAAAACAGTATGTAGTTTTCTCAACCAATTTAAAATGATAGACCCAAGAATCCTGTCTTGGTGTTCTAACTAAAATAAATCAATATGTCAAACAGAAATCTGTATTCCCATGTCCATAGCAATACTCTCCACAGCAGACAAGATGGAAATAACTTCATGGTCCATCCAAAGCCAGTGGATTGAGTTTAGACCATCCTGGGCTAAAGAATAAGACACTGTCCAAAAAAGAATAAAACAAAAAGTAAGTCTGGAAAGAAAGCTCAATGACTAAAGTGATTATTGCACAGAATGAAGACCAGACCTGAGGGCACAGAATTCCAAGTATATTCTCGGCAGGTATGTGGCCCACCAGTTATCTAGTGTGGGAGGTAAAAGCAGAAAATCCTCAGAGCAAGCCACCTGGTGAGACTAGCCAAAACATTAATCAGAATTCAGAGAAAAGTACTTCAGTACATAATATGAGGACTGATGGACCTAAGTCCAAATGAACAGACAAATATACTCATATGCACCTATCTGTCCCTGTCTCTGTCTCTGTCTCT
>LR754527.1:21281-43173 GCA_902729485.2 Mus minutoides | reverse complement strand
TTTTTTTTTTTTTTTAAGATTTATTTATTATATGTAAGTACACTGTAGCTGTTTTCAGATGCACCAGAAGAGGTCATCAGATCGCGTTACGGATGGTTGTGAGCCACCACGTGGTTGCTGGGATTTGAACTCGGGACCTTTGGAAGAGCAGTCAGTACAGAGCAGTCAGTGCTCTTACCCGCTGAGCCATCTCACCAGCCCCTGATGCTTCTGTCTTCATCTTCCAAGTGCTGGGATTACAGGCGTGTGCTACAACCTAAACTTAAACTGAAGTTTTAAAGAGGCCATTCCAAAGTTCATTAATATCAGACTTCTGAGCTTCCTACTGAGTACTGGGGGGGGGGGGGGGGGGAGCACTTTGATGAGGGCCCTTTGTGGTAAAAACAAAAACTATATAATTATCAAGCTGCAAATGACCCAGAAAGCCAAAACCATGACACAGACTCTTTGCAAGGGCTTCAAGAGTATGGTTGGAATCTACTAGTCAGTCTGGAACAGAAATGCTGGACCTGAAAAGGTTTCAACACCAGGGAGGCTCTGGGGATAGCTATGTGAGGGGGGCGCATGGTCTGGCGTGGTAGCTCTACCAGGAAAAAGATGGGAGGGGCAGGAGTGTCAGCTCATGGTATGTAACCACTTGGATGGCATTTTCACAGGTCTGCCTAGTAATCACCGTTGCATCATAAACATGGCACTCGATGACACATCTATGTGGTGGCTGTTGCCAGGTGTCCCAGAATGACGCACCTGAGCAATGCTGATAGCAGTCTTGACTGGCAATGTGACAACAGAAGGCATATTCTACATGGGTGACCCAGATAGTTCAACAGACTATGCTATCACATTTTGTAATCCCAAAAAGAAGTGGTAGGTTTACCAGTCTGTAGTGTTTCTCAAATAAAAACTGGGTCTGGGCTGGGCGTGGTGGCGCATGCCTTTAATCCCAGCACTTGGGAGGCAGAGGCAGGCGGATTTCTGAGTTCCAGGCCAGCCTGGTCTACAAAGTGAGTTCCAGGACAGCCAGGGCTATACAGAGAAACCCTGTCTCGAAAAACAAAAAAAAACAAAAAAAAAAAACCAAACAAACAAAAAAAAAAAACCTGGGTCTAACCCAGAGATGAGTAAACGCCTAACAGGCTTTAGCAAAGGAGCTATCGGCCAGGGCTATAGCAACCGCCCTGAGTTCTACACAGCTAGTTCAAAGTAACTAGCTCTACAGGAGCCTCCGTTGAGGAAATGCCTCCATGAGATCCAGCTGTAAGGCATTTCTCAATTAGTGAACAATGGAGGAGGGCCCAGCCCATTGTGGGTGGGGCCATCCCTGGGCTAGTGGTCCTGGATTCTATAAGAAAGCAGGCTGAGACGGGCGGTAGTGGTTAATCCCAGCACTCAGGGGCAGAGGCAGGCGGATTTCTGAGTTCGAGGCCAGCCTGGTCTACAGAGTGAGTTCCAGGACAGCCAGGACTACAGAGAAACCCTGTCTCAAAAAATACCAAAAAAAAAAAAAAAAAGAAAGCAGGCTGAGCAAGCCATGAGGAGCAAACCAGTACGCAGCACCCCTCCATGGCCTCTGCATCAGCTCCTGCTTCTAGGTCCCCCCAGTTCTGCTTGAGTTCCTATCTTGACTTCTTCCAATGATAGTCTATTATCTGGAAGTATAAACCAAATAAACCCTTTCCTCCCCAACTTGCTTTTAGTCATGGTGTCTTGTTGAAGCAATAAAAATCCCAATTATAACAGAGTCATTAGGTTGTTGAAACCCAAAAGCACTAGCCCTTCCTCCTCTACACCTCCCTTCCAGTCATTCGAATCACCCCTGCACTTACAAACACTCAAAGTCTAGACACACTACCAATCACACATACATGTGGTGTGGTCATTTGAGTAGGTTTGGCCCCCATGGGCTCCTGTGTTTGAATGCTTGATCCACTAGGAGCAGCACTGTTGGGAGGTGTGGCCTTGTTGGAGTGGGTGTGTGGCCTTTAAGGTGTGTCACTGTGGGAGTGGGCTTTGAAGTCTCCTAGGTTCAAGCTCTGCCCGGTGTGGAATTCCAGTCTCATCCTAGCTGCCTTTGGATCAAGATGTAGAACCCTCGGCTCCTTCTCCAGCACTATGCCTACGGTGTGGCACTATACTTCCTGCCTTGGTGATAACGATTTAACCTCTAAAACTGTCAGCTAGTTCCAGTTAAATGTTCTCTTTGATTGGAGTCTCTAATCATGGTTTTATTTCACAGCAATAAAACCCTATGACACATGGAAACTACAATCCTACACAAAACAGGCCCAAAGATCCCCATGCAACAACAGCATACTGATTGTCCTTCTTCACAGTAAATGCCACCTGAATGCCATCAGATGAATCCAGGTGCCTACCTCCCAAAGGGAAGTTAGTGTCTTGAGTGACTATAATAACGCCCGGCTTCATCTTCATTTTCTTTGTTTTTTTTTCCTCGTTCCAGACAACCCTGCTCGCTCCGGTCAGTCCCACTTGCTCAGTCCCTGCTCTCTCCGGTCCAAGGATTCATTTATTATTATTCATAAGTACACTATAGCTGACTTCAGATGCACCAGAGGAGGGCGTCAGATTTCATTACGGGTGGTCATCGGAGTGAGCTCCCAGGGTCTGCAGAACTCCCAAAGGTCTGCACTGAACGCCGTTCCTTACCACTATTGCTGCCTTAAGGATTCCCTGTCCTACAATCCGTCTTTCACGTGCTCCGTTTCGTGAGCAACAATGTATCATTTAGACATCCTGCTTCCTTCCTCCTTTTCACTAACACACACAGTCCCTAGTCATTCATTAATCAACCAGCAGGATAGTGGGGGATCTGTATTTCCCTAACCCCGATAAATGGACAGCATTTACTTCTAGATCTCAGAAAGTTATCTCATCTCCTATCTGCCTTGTGGCACCATTACGTTCCTCCTCAAGGTGACCATCTGTCAACATCCCATCCTTATCATGAGGGTTGAGAAGCAGCTGAGATTTTAGCCTATTTGCAAGCTAAGACATCAGCCTGATGCTGGCAGAAAACAGGAGCTCCCAGTATCTAAGACAAAGGACTTTGTCATAGCAGTTACCAAAGTATTAAGATGTTCCTGTTCTGCTTCCCACAACCCAGTTCCCACAGGGCCATACAAATAACCAGATTACATCTTTACAACGAGTTGCATGCCGCTCAGGGCTCCTCTCCTGTCTTTCATGAAGGCCTTGGCTCTAAAGATTACCTTTTATCCTCCTAAGCTCAAAGCAAACCTGCCCTTTGCTCTGATGGGAAACACAGGCTGTTTCTCCCTCTTCCCTATTTATCTCTAAAAATGTTAGTCTAAAGGCAATCAGTACCTCTCCCTGAGAGATACACAGAAGGACAAGCAGGCATGGAGAACTGCCTAATGAATCCTGAAGTAAAGAAAGTGAAATAGCCGGGCGTGGTGGCGCACGCCTTTAATCCCAGCACCCGGGAGGCAGAGGCAGGCGGATTTCTGAGTTCAAGACAGCCAGGGCTACACAGAGAAACCGTGTCTCGAAAAAGAAAAAAAAAAAAAAAAGAAGAAGAAGAAAGTGAAATTTGTTATTTAAGGATAGACACTTGCACCAGTTGGTAAAAATGTATCTCCCTGAACACTTCTCAGTGCCTGCACTCCTCTCTCCTTATAACTTATAACTATCTTGTGTGAGGCCAGCGTTTATGCCAATCATCAGCTACACAATGACAATTTAACAGCAAGGAATGAGGATAATTAAAGATTTCTGATTGGATGGTCAGGTAGACAACCTGGTACTGTGAGACCCCAAAAAGCGTTTCCCAGGCCTGAAATGTGTTTCCGAGATCCCTAGCAATACAGCTAGTAAAAAACTCTTTGTTCTCTATAGCAAGCAAAAAAGCCTTTTTGTTTCTATACCTTGCAATAAGTGTAAAAAGACCTAGCCAGGTGCTTGCTTGGCTTCCTGTGCCAAGAACACGGAGATAAACTGGACAAAGAAGAGCTATAGCTCACTCCCCACTGCTCATGCCTTGTAATTTTGACAAGGACAACCCCCCCCCCAGAAGAGCTGTAGCACAGCTCCTCCCAATTCCTCACTTTTTCCTTACTGCTGTTACTGCTGGGGGTCCATCTCCTTTGGCCTGCGCGCTGATAGGAGCTCGTCCTCAGCTGGCTGATAATAAACCCTCCTGCATTTTGCATCAAGTGTGGTTTCTCTTGAGTCTCTGGGGGCGCCAACTCATCCTGGGACAGGAGTGACCCTGTTTCTGGGGTCTTACAGTTCCAGTCTAAAAAGGAATGATTCTCACCTTCTATCTTTAATTTGCTAGGGGGACAGGAGACACCCTCCTATCAGCAGTTCTTAACGGGCAAAAAACGAGCATTAGCTGAACAAATCCTAAGCTAAATGTTTGCATTCATTTTTTAGTCTGAACACACCCAACTTTTAACTATTTTAAACCAAAGTAGTTAACTTGAGGCTGGGGAGAAATGGCTCAGAGGTTAAGAGCACTGACAGCTCTTCCAGAAGACCCAAGTTCAATTCCCAGCACCACATGGTAGCTCACAACTGTCTGTAACTCCAAGATTTGGCACCTTCACACACATACATTCAGGCAAAAACATCAATGCATATTAAATAGATAAATAAATAAATTCTTTTTTTTTTAATTAGCAAAACTTGCCAAGCATGGTGTGGCACGTGTCTTTAATCTTTGCACTTGAGAGGCAGGTGGGTCTCCTAGTTTACAAAGAGAGTTCCAGGACAGCCAGGGCTGTTAACACAAAGAAACCCTATCTCAAAAACCAGAAAGAAAAAAAAAAGCAAAACGTATGCCAGAAGGAGCTGGAGAGCTGGCTCAGAGGTTAAGAGCACTGGCTGCTCTTCCAGAGGTCTGGAGTTCAATTCCCAGCAACCACATGGTGACTCACAACCATCTGTAAGGGGATCTGATGCCCTCTTCTGGCCCACAGATATATGTGCAGCAGACATCTTAGAACATTCAATAAAATTCAAACAAAAACAAACAAAAAAAACAAAAAACAAAAAAAAAGAAAAAAAGAACTTATGCTAGAAGACATTTTAAAATCTACAATACCTTTTCTAAGTACTATAACTTTTGTGTTCAGAAACATGCTAAAATGATTACTGCATACCCAAGCCCCAGGAACCAACCACAAAATAACTACTTGATCAATATTTAACCATAAAAGAGACTGCTACATTTTTCTTTGAATTTAATGAGTTTACATCAAAAAAAAATTAAGTAGTCATTTTACATCTAAGGAATAAAAACCGTTTTAAAAAAAATACAAAGAGTGAAAGGATTTTTGAGCAAGTTTACATTTCTTTTGGCTATGGTTCTGAACAATTCATCTCATTGTGTCTTTATCACAATGTGCAAATGTATTTCACAACACCTGTTACAACATCAAATTAACTCTTAAGGGTATACAGGGTCAACACTGCCTCAGAGGAATCTGATATGCCTTCTATGAAAAGCTCCACGGTGTATCTCAGCATCATACAAGTCGGCCACCAATCACCCAAACTCACAGGAATCATCAAGGTTGGTTGGAAATAAGTCCCCATAAGAATTTAATATCTAAAAGGTGAAATGTTCCTTGTATTAATGTTAGCAAGATCTTTACTTTTTCATTACTAAGAAACACTTTAATAGTTTTAGAGCAAAAGCTGTTAAGAATCTAGGGAGCTAAAACCATACTCCTGAGTTCAAGCTTGCAGATAAATCTTTTGTAAGCAGTTCTCAAAGTATCCTCCCTCCCGTCCCCAAATTCTGTATTGTTTCTTACAAAACTTTGGTCAATAGAAATATATCCAGGCAGATGTATATGCCATATGATAGCCAGAACAGTAAAGCCCAACTAATGACCTTAGGTTTTAAAAATAGAAGGCAATTGAGATGTACTCAAAGTTACATTAAGAAAAGCTTTCACTGGATAATATTGAAACAGTCACAAAGGTTAAGAAAATACTGATATCAAAGTACAAATGACTACAATGTTAAAATAGATAAAAGCTACTATATAAGAGCCTCTGTTAAAATCAAAAAGAAATAACACAACACATGAGCCAGGATGATTTTTCCTGTTCTACTCATGAAGTTTTTTTTTTTTAAGTCTTTGTATTTATAAAGTTGGTCATGTGGACATCCGTAGCGCATCTTACATCTGATGAGGTCTCATTCCAACTTCACAAGGTAGATCTCCCCCAGGAACCTCTGGATCCTGGTCACATCTTCATCACTGTACAATTTCAAAGTAATGCAGTATAGCCATGATGTGCTGGGGCATGAAGACATAGCCAGTGTACAGGGCCATCCCCACCACGGAAACCAGCATTGAATCTGTGTGATGGTTAAGGAAACTTTTTTTTTTTTTCAACAACCATCAATATCTGGTCAAGTATTCATTCGCATAGTGTGTTTTTGTATTTATCAACTACATATAAAGATCTAATAGTGAAGAAACGAGGTACTCACCATGACAACCCCCTACCTGGTCTTTAGCTCATTTACCCTCTACCATGCAAAGTCAGCACTGTTACTCTCACAATGAGATAGAGGTGAAACAGCAGATGGCTTAAAATTAATTAATTAATTAATCTATAGTGTTCAACCTAAGAGACAAGAGCACACTGGCGCTGGAAAATGGCTCAGCTGTTAAGAGCACTGGCTGCTTTTCCAGAGGACCTGGGTTCAACTCTCAGCGCCCACAGGAAGCTCACAACAGTCTATAGCTTCAGTCCCAGGGGATCCAATGCCCTCTTCTAGACTCTATGGTCTGTCTATACACATACATGAAGGCAAAATGCCCACTACACATAAAAGGGAAGAAAAAACCGAGGGGGGGGGAAACGTGCACAGAATATAATTATACTTCATAACTTCATAAGATCTACCAATTTAAGTAACAGCAAGAAGGGATGTATGATCTAAGGTTTTTAAGTTTAAACTTCCGTGTGGCAGAAGGCACCAACTCTGGCTCACCAGCACAGGATTACAGATCATCACGCACCAACATGCATGGCTTTTTACGGGGGATACGAGGGATCCAAACTCAAGTCCTCACGATTGTACAGCAAGCACTTATTCACTGAGCCTTTCCTCATAGTTTGGGTTTTGTTTTATGAGAAGGTAGGGTTTAAATAAACAATGTGCCCACTACAAACTAATATTTGTATAATAGTTCAGCTGGCAAATCTCTTGATCAAGAGCTTTTCTATGGGATGTTTACTGCAGTTACTACTCATGAGACTGAGAAAATAACGGCTTACCCAGAGCCAAACTGAAAGCTGTCATTAGAACCCAGAGGTCAAACCAAGACTCGAAACCTATTCATTCACGTCATGGAGCAAATGTAATTGAAAACTCTCGCAGGATGGTGGTGGTGCACGCCTTTAATCCCAGCACTTGGGAGGCAGAGGCAGGCGGATTTCTGAGTTCGAGGCCAGCCTGGTCTACAAAGTGAGTTCCAGGACAGCCAGGGCTATACAGAGAAACCCTGTCTCGAAAAACAAAACAAAACAACAACAACAAAAAAAAAAATCATCTACCTTTCTCTTCGTTACCTCATTTCTCTAAAATGAGCAAACAAAATGCTCACTTACTGACTCCCTATCATTAGCAACTCGCTTCCACCCATCGCTCTAACTACAGACATCCCTAGCATCCTCCCAGTGGCCTCCTAGCAAACACAGCAGCTCTTTAGGGCGCTGCGTGGTCCTTGCTACACTAACCATCCGACAGGTCTGAGCTGAGGTGTCTCTCTGGGGTTCTCATCTCCACCACCACCTCCTGTGTTTTCCCGTCCGTCGCTGCTGTGTAGGATGACTAAGAGCGGATTCTGCTTCTCTTCCAAATATCAATTTGGGGTTTGATTTGTTAACTTGGGGGGGGTTGTTGTTGGTTTTTTGGTTTTTTTTTTTTGGTTTTACTTGCAGATCGAACCAGGGCTTTGGGCATGCTTGTTCACTTGCACTGAGCTCCATCCCCAGCCCGTGAATTTTTGCAGTACACCTATCTGCCTACTCATCCAACGAATGCTGCATTCCAATTAACTAAACCTTCCCAGGTCTTCTCCGGTGCCTACAAATATGTCCCATCTCTCACCCCTCCTTTCCTCGTCAAAGGTAAATGATGCAGGCAATTTTAGTCCTTACTTGTCTTGAATATTTGGATCTACTACAGGTCATAGTGCTCAGAAATAGAAAAAGCAACCATCAGTTCTGGCAAAGGTAAGCAGAACTATCGAAAGTCATCCGAACTTGCCCTTTATAGGATAAGTTCTCTAAAAAAAAAAAAAAAAAGACTTCTTCTGTCACCTGCTGGGCGTGTGATGACCCATGCCTTTAATTCCAACATGCAGGAGATAGAGGCAGCCCGATCTCTGAATGTGAGGCTAGCCTGGTCTACATAGTTCTAGGACTTCTGAATCTCACAGAGAAACCCTGTCTCCAAAAACCAATGTTGAGAACTGGTAGCAAGTGCCTATAATCCCAGCACTCAGGAGGCAGAGGAAGACGCAACTCTAAGCTCAAGGTCACTCAGGTCCACAAAGTGAGTTCCGGACAACCAGGTCTACACAGAGAAACCCTGACTTGAAAAACAATAACAAAGATTTGTTTTGTAGCTAGAGACAGAGGCTGGCAAAACTCTGTGAGTTCAAGGCCAGCCTGGTCTATATAGGGAACGCCAGAGCAGCCAAGACTGTACAGTGAGACAAAAATCAGTGTTTATGTATTTATGTTTATTGGGCATCAGTTATCAGCTGCCCAATGTGAGTGCTGAGATGCTGAGATTCAAACTAGGACCTTTACAAAACCAGCTTGTGCTCTTAACCACTGAGCCTTCTTTTTAGCCTGTTTTTAAATTTTTATGTTATTCCTCTCTCTCTCTCTCTCTCTCTCTCTGTGTGTGTGTGTGTGTGTGTGTGTGTGTGAAAGAGAGAGAGAAAGAGACAGACAGGCAGACAGACACAGAGGCAAGGGAGAGGAAAGCGAGGGAAGAAAGCAATTGAGCATGTCAGTCAGGCATATGCACAGAGAATACAGAGGAAAACTTTGGGGAATCAGCTCTCCCCTTCAACTGTGGGTTCCAGGGATGGAGCTCAGACTGCCAGACCAACATGGAAAGTGCTTTTGACCCCCTGAGCCATCTTGCTGACCCAAATCATCTGAATTGAACTACATAGTCATAAACTGCTTTGAAATTTTAAACAAAATTAAACCTCTATAAAATTTAATCTTTATATTCCACAAAAAATGTTTCTGTAAGTCCTGACCTCATTTCTTCTAATCTCCAGAATAATATTAATATTTATTATTATTATTATTATTTATTTTAGCATTACAAAAGATGTTTCTAAATTAAATTTCAAAATTACTCCAAAACCTCCCTAAATCTTCAATCAAAAGAAAATACTTTGAAAATACTTTAAATATTTAGGTATATATTGACACACTAAGTAAAAATATAACAGAATATAACAGAATATAACATAGAGCTTCTGCTAGACTGAATAATCAATCACTTTTTGTTTGTTTTTATGCTGGGATTAAAGGTGTGCTTCACCACGCCCAGCGAAATGTTGGCATTTTTGATCTCCAGTTTCTTGGGAATCACCAAGATGGATCAATATTGAACACATATAAAGAAAAAAAAAAAAACAAAAACAAAAACAAAACACTAGAAACAGGGTCTTATTTAGCCCAGACTGGCATGGGTCTCATTTAGCCCAGGCTAGTCTTAAATCACTAGGTTAGGATGACCTTGAGCTCCTAGTCCTCTGGTCTCTACCTTCCAAAATGCTGGGATTACCAAGAACTACCACACCCAACTACTTTTGATAGGTGACTTGGCAGATCTATGTGACTACAGCCACCAAGTTCCAACAGCTCCAGTGTGCTGCTCTGAGCTAAGCATTCCCTGGGGACGGGGACACTACTGACACCATTTAAACTGGCAGATCCTTTGGTGCTAGTTTGGGTTGTTGGTTTGGTCTCAGTTTGGTCTAGTTTTTGGTTTGTTTGTTTATTTGTCCATTTGTTTTGAGTCCATGACCTCAAACTCGCCATCCCTCTGCCTCAGCCTCCCAAGTGCTAGCACTACAAGTGTATCAGCGCACATGACTGAAAGTGTGAGCTTCTACCAATACTGCCAGACACTGGTTTTATTGAGAGTTGTGAGGCTGGGAAAGATGACTTCATCTCCTTAATGGGTCCTTACAAACAGCGCTAAATATGTACCATTTAGAGTGAGTTGGCTATCATTTCCTATCTGGTGCTCAAATGGATCTCTCAGTCTGTCCCAAATCTAAGTATAAATGCTTTATAGGCTAGGGAAACAATACAGCAGGTAAATCAATACCCACCAATCATGAAGATCCAACTTCGCATCCCCAGGACTCACAGAAAGCTAGGCACAGTGGCACAGGTCTGTAATCCCAGAGCTCCTCCATCAAGGTGGGAGACACAGACAGGAGACTCCCAGGAGGCCTGCAGGCCAGTAAGCCTATCTTAAACGGAGGCAAATAAGAGAGCCTGTGTCAAACAAAGTAGAAGGCAGGGGCATAACATATGAGGAGTTCTCTGACCTCCACAAGCGTGCCACGGCATGGGGGCATCTTGCACACATGAACACACACATAGTTTTAAAAGGACAATAAAGCATTCTTGACGCTGTAAAGTACAAATAGTGAGTCCCAGAAACAGGAGGTCCCTGCATAGCCCTGCCATCCTTACCAGTACACTACTATAAAATGTAGGCACATCACCCACCTGAGAGCTGACAGGAGAATGAGGAAACCAGTCTGCTTTACAGCATCATTAGATCTGTTCAAGGGGTGAGCATTTACCGCCCCAGCTCAGACCTGTTTGGCACTTCCCACGGCTACCCTGCTACCTAAGAGCTATGATTTATACCATAACCCTGGGGTGCCACTGACCTTCTGAAATTCTACAAAAAAAAAAAAAAAAAAAAAGAGATTCCTCTTTCTTCATTAACATTTTAGGACCCCATTTATTGGAGAAGACGTTTAGTTACCACACCTGAATTATCCTTCCAGTCATCTACTGGAGACACACCAAAGGGGAAAAAAAAATGTAAATCTATCTGATTATATCTGACACACAAATAAAACTGGTAATATACAAATAATCTTTCTACTTACCACACCTGTATAGTTGCTTATTTAAGTTCTTGTAGCTATACAGACAGAAGTCAGATTTATAGAAGAGCCTCCTCTGACTAGGGCTACAACCCCCAAAAACTAAAAACAACAACAACAACAACAACAAATGCAAAGCTGAGCTCTGCCAGCGAGTTTTAAGTGTTGTGAGCAGGACCAGGCCTTGCTGAGCCTCCGCTCCAGGCTGTAGGAAACCACCATAGAGCTGCCCCATAAATCACTCCAGGACCAGCAGGCAGTATGCAGGCCCTGCAGATAAATGTTTATACAGAGGCTGAATGAAAAACAGGTTCCCTATACCCAAGACGTAACATGAATTGTAACATGGTACTATACTAATGAATAAACACAATGCAACCAGGCATGCAGGCAATACACCTTTAATCCCAGCACTCAGGAGGCAGCAGCAGGTGGATCTCTGCGAGTTAAAGGCCAGCCTGGTCTACACAGCAAGTTCCAGGACAGCCAAGACAGAGAGACGTTGTCTTAACAACAACAACAAAAAAATTCTAGAGGTATGTAAAACATATATTTATAGGTATTTAGCTGTTTCTTTGAGAGCCCAACTAATCATGAGCTGATAAGTGTTCATCTAGAGAAGAAATAAGTAAACAAGCTAACCCCAGCGCTATGCCAGCAACTTAAAAAAAAAAAAAATCCTAAAACAAAGGCAGGAAATGCTTTAAAGACAAGCACCATTCATCAGAATGCTAAACCAACAACTAACACTGCCTGCCCCAAACAGTACCACCACCCTCGCCATTCACAAGACTTGGAAAACTGGAAAGCAGATTCTCTCTAGGGATGCCGGGGATCTCTGTTCCAGGGGGAAAGCTCCCTCTGCTTTAATGCTGCACGGCACGAGGGCGGTGCTTCACGGCTCTGATCACACTGGCCACATCAGAAAGCTGTCTGAAGAAACCCATCCAATCCCTGGCTGTCCTGGAACTTCCTCTGTAGACCAAGTTTGTGTGTGTGCACCAGTGCGTGTGCAGAGGGTAACTTCTATCAGGAAAGGACTTTCTCCCTTTTACCATGTTGGTTTCAGGGATCGGATTCAGGGCATCGGGTTTGGCAGGATGCTCTTTTACCCACTGAGCACTTAGCACCAAGCACTTCACCCACCTACCCAGCAGCTTATACATTGTACTGTTATACATTGTGCTGTTTGTAGCTTGTCTTTTCATGTGAGGTCTCTCTCTCTCTCTCTCTCTCTCTCTCTCTCTCTCTCTCTCTCTCTCTCTCTCTTCCCTTCCCTTCCCCTTCCTTCCTTCCTTCCTTCCTTCCTTCCTTCCTTCCTTCCTTCCTTCCTTCCTCTTTTTTCCAGGGAAGCAGTTCAGATCCCCCTGGAACTGGAGTTACAGACAGGTGTGAGCCATCTTGTTCGTGCTAAAAACCGAACCTTTGGCCTTGTGAGAGTAGCAGGTGCTCTGAACTGTCACACCATCTCTCCAGCCCCGCCTCTGTTAGGGAAGCTAGACTAGAGGGCAAAGACCGGCAACCTTCAGCAGGAAGCATCTCTCAGCTCAGCTGCTGCAAAGGCAGAAGTCCCTTGGATTCTATTTTAAGAAAATTAGAAATTAGCATCTACAGCAGAACAGCTCCCAGCGACATGTCTCCAGGCTGGTCCAGCTCCCAGCTGATGCTGAGGGCACTGGATCCCAGGAAGGATCTGGGGCAGCCTTAGATCCCTGCCACAACCAGTATCTCCAATGACCACCACCCATACATTTCTAATGATCCCAAGGCAGGCTCCAGCCACACTGAGCTGCCTACCTATGCTAATCAAGTTGTCCCCCAAGATGACAATGATTGTTTCTGTTAGGGCTTGCTTGATAAGTTTGTACAGGTTTACAGTGGCCTGTCAAAATACTGTTTTCTCATGAAAATTCCCTATTATTTGGGGATTGTTCAGAACACACATAATATTCTCAGACTAGAATTTATGAGTGAAACTTCCATTTATAATTATTGATCATAAATTTTCTTTCAAACACATCATTCCAACAAATACTCTGTCTGGTAGCTCGGAAACTCAGCTTTTAATGATTAAAGATGAACACCTCTATTCTTAAAAAAAAAAAAAATCCAGGAAGTAGCACACTACTTTAATCCCAGCACTCAGGAGGCAGAGGCAGTCAAATCTTCAGAGTTCAAGGCTAGCTTGGTCCACAGAGGAAGTTCTAGGACAGCCAGAGCTATATAGAGAAACTCTATATTGAAAAACCAGAAGAAAAAAATTGGCCCAGGTGTGATAACATGTCTTTCTTTAATCCCAGCACTCAGGAAACAGAGGTAGGTAGGATCTCTGACTTTGAAGCTATGCAATGAGACTCAGGCCAGGCAGGGCTATGTGGTTGAAAAATAAGGAAAAAAAAAAAAGAAGAAGAAGAATCTTAGTTTCAGACAAGCCATAAATATCATAGCACTCGAGGCTTAACAAGGCCCTCAATCATTGCTACTAACAAATGGCTGGTATCACAAGCTGAAGCACTGTGGGACACAGACCAGAGGCCAGTTCCACCTAGGACTTCCCCAAACCTTAACCATTGTCTTCCTTATCTTACACAGGAGTACAGCTAGTAGGTATTCTAACATTCTCTCTCCCTCTTTGTTTTTAATTTATTTTATACATCTGAGTACACGGTAGTTGTCTTCAGACACACCAGAAGAGGGCACCAGATCCCATTACAGATGGTTGTGAGCCACCATGTGGTTGCTGGGAATTGAACTCAGGACCCCAGGGAGAGAGCAGTGCGTGCTCTTAAGCCCCTAAGCCTCTTACTAGCCTCGTAGTCTAACATTCTCAATACAAAGGTAGTGCAAAACAAACCAAAGCTTAGGAACTGGGAGGTGAGGAGACAATCTCCCAGGAAGTTAAGACAATCAGAGATCTTTCCCTGGGCTGCTAGGTCTTGCCATTCCCCACCTCACACTCTCTCCTCTTTCTCAATCTCATAACTGTACATTTCCCGGGGACACAAAGAACCTCTAACACAGCAAACAAAGGCATGATAACTAACCTGGGAAATGTTTTCTTTCAGATAACAGGCATCTGGCCCAGCACCAAGCCCTGTCTCCAAAAGGAGGCTCGAGTGAGTAGTTCTATCAGCACCTTGGGTGGTGGTGGTTTGGGTTGGTTCTGTGTCTTCTGAGGGACAGGGTTTCATGAAGCCAATGCTGCCCTCAAACCCACAAGTAGCCGAAGCTAGCCCTTAACTTCTGATGCTACCTCCCCAAGTACTAGAATTACAGGCAAGCATGCACCACCACACCATGCACACAATCATTTGAACAGAAAAAAAAGGGCACTTTTTCTGATAAAAATAAGTGATTCCCCCCCCTCGCCACACCCACTTTGGAAACAGGGTTTCTCTGTGTAGCCTTGGTTGTCCTGGAACTCACTCTGTAGACCAAGCTGTCCTCAAACTCGGAGATCGGTCTGCTTTTGCCTCCAGAGTGCTGGGTTTAGAGATGTGAGCCACTGTCATCTGGCCTCTGGTCAGTGTTTCTATTACAATATAGCCAGAAAATCTCAACACTGTTGCCACTGTAGCATTTATCCACATGCCAACAAATGTTTCAAAGCTTACAGGTCTACACTGAGCTCTACCATTACCCTAACCAAAGAGTTTCACTTCACCCCAACACTGTTTCTTTGCCTGCCTGCCTTCCTTTTCCTCTGAGTTTTGCTATGTAACCCTGGGCTTGCCTGGAACTAGCTATGTATTATGTAGCCCAGGCTGCCTTGAACTCCCAGCATCCATCCCTCTTGAATCAGCTCATGAACCATCACACCTGGCTCTCATTATTATTATTTAATGGGGCTTTGTCAACATTAATTGTAGTAAGACAATTATCAGTCAAGATTAACTGCTACCCAGCCTGGTCCACAGAATGAGTTCCAGGACATCCAGGGGTACATAGAGAAACCGTGTTTCGAATTAATTAATTAATTAATTAATCAAAAGATTACCTGCTACTATTGAGAAGTTCCAATTAGGCATAAATTTAAATATAGATTTTACCTGACCTACAAAATCCAAAGAGCAAACTGAAGCTACTAATATACGATGCGGGAAATCAGGCTTTCTTAGTCCGAAGCCCCAAATATGCATTCTGGTCATTAAACTTTAGGTTAGGAAATAATTGCTCACAGTAATTAATAGTCTTGCAAGACGCTAAAATTTTTCAAGAGTCAGCTCCAAATAACCTCCTGCTATTTCCACACCAGCAGCCTTGAAAAAGCTTGCAAAGAAAGGAGTTCTACCTCAGTCCTAGGAACACGTTTGTGAAGTTGTTCCTAACAAAGCTAAACCACAACAAGAATGCTGAGCGGATGAAATAAAGATGTGATGTGATATATTCTTTTTATATTTAGGAGAGAAGTGGAGAGTTAAAAGAATGAATTGCTAGTATTTCGTCTACACGGAGATCAGAGGATAGCGGCATAGACATTGGGTGAAAACAAGCATCGGGCTTCACAACCTTGAGTTATTCGCTGGGGCTGTTAAAATTCGGCAAGATAACATACACACAAAGTGCTCAGCAAAGTCGTCACTCAACAATTCTTAACCGTTTTATAAACTAAACAGCAAAGCATAGTTTGAAACCCCAGCCACAAAGTCTTTTCTGGGCACAGCTTGTACCTATGATGCAAAGAAGTCATAAATAAAACACACTTTTTAAACTGCCATTTTGAAGCCCAAAAGGCCTTTCAGTAACTTACAAACTGCTTTCCAAAACTGTGTGGGAGTGACAAGACCACGTACTCACAACCTGGTGAACTGGTTAGAGTTCTATCGCTCCAGATCAGGAATAGCTAAGGGTTAAAGACGCCCAAGCCCGGAGCGATTTGCTCCACGAGCGGCAACCCTGCCTCATAGAAGACTGAAGGATCAAAGGCAGGCGCGGCCAAAGCGGGACAAGGAAGCACCAGGGGAGACGTCGCCCTCCCGACTGCTTGCAGAAATCAGGATGCCTCCACCTTGGGCAGGGGAATTGCGTACAAGACCCCGATCTCCGCGGTTCCACCTCCCTTGGCCCCAAGACACCCCCAACGCCCTTCCAACCCGGCGCGCGCACCCCTCCACGCCCCGGCCAGGCCAGGACACACAGGATACTGAACACGGTTCGCTCCCAGGGCTCCAGCATGTAGAGCGCAGTGACCAGCAGGTACTGATAGTAGAACCAGGACATTTGCTTCCATGCTTGCGCCAGCGCCATGCCCGCCATGCGCCTCCCGCGGTGCAGCAGCGTCAGGCGGGCCCACGGCCCGCTCACCACCTAAAGCCCCAGGCCTTGGGACCCGCCCGCCACCACCCTTCGCCCATTGGTCCTACCGAGCCTGCGCGTCACCGTGTACGCCCAACCCCGCGCGCACCCGAGCGGCCACCGACGGCTCCGCCTGGCTTGCGCTTATTGGCCAGGCGGCCACTTCGCGTGCTCCTGTCCCGCCCCGCGCCTCGCCCGGAGCGAGCTCTCCAGACCTGGGAAACGGTCTGGGTAAAGGCTAGTTCTGCATCTCCACGCGCACGCATGGCGGTTGCAAGACCGGCTTCAGTCCTCACTGGTGTCCATGCGAGAACGTGCCCTTAAGAGGCCGAATCCTTCAGACCAGCCCAGAAGGATTCCTCTAGAAATCAGTATATGTAATATCTCTCCTGCCTCAGGAATCCCTCTGGGCCAGGAGATTATAGGGCTGGGTAAGAATGCTACCAAAGAGTCGGGCATGCAAATAAACAGTGCCCTGTGCAAGAGGGAATGAGAGGGTCAAAGAGAATGTGGATGCCAAATGACACCCAGCCAAGATGTTGAAAACTGACTGTAGAAGTAATGTTCATTAACTCTTCCCTTCCTCTGAGCACACGCAATAAAACGCACCTATCTAGCATACACACAAATACACGCACCAGTATTCCCTAACCTAAAGTCAAAAGAATTGGCCATAGACAGTTGCTAATATGTCTATGACTACACTTAGGAAACAACCATTTAGGCCACAAGAGAAGTACACTTGATCTAGTGGGTTCTAAAGACAGCTTGAGGTCAGCATGTGACCTGTCTCCTAAATAATACATTCCTATGACTTTTCAACCTGCAGCAGTACCACCTGTGTTCCACTCCTCTAAAGCCCATGCACTGTGTGCTTGTGAAATGACATAATTAAATGGCCTGCCACTCACATGCCTAAAAGTTTCAAGCCTACTGCTTTAAGCTTTAAAACTTTCAAGGTTGACAGGTATTAACTTAAATTCCTTACGCTCCTTACAAGCAAAGACCTTACAAACAATAGACTTGAGATTTGCTTTCACAAAGTGCCTAGTCTAGTACTAGAGAAGGCAGACAAGTAGACTACAGTGAAGTGTGGAAAAGGTTGTCTGTGTTCTGTGTGAGTACTGGATTGGAAGGGTAAAGGTTTCTGGGAAACAGTACTTGAGCTAACTGCTGGAGTAGAAGTGCTAATGGAAACGTGAATGGATTAGAGAGAAGAGAGTGGCAGATGTTCCAAGCACAGAAGAAACGGGCGTTCCTACATCAAAGTCTGGTGTTTCGTTCCAGGGCCAAGGATCCCCAAAAGTCCAGTGAGCAAGCCAAAGCCATTATTCATTCTCAGACCTTTAGTTGGTTTTTGTTTTTTTTTGTTTTTGGAGACTGTATGACTTGTTTGGAGGAATACTGCTTAGCAGCATGCTCTCTGGCTTTCTTTCTTTCTTTCTTTCTTTTTAAGATTTTATTTTATTCTTTTTATATATGATGAGTATACTGTAGCTGTCTTCAGAGACACCAGAAGATGGCATCAGATCCCAATACAGATGGTTGTGAGCCACCATGTGGTTGCTGGGAATTGAACTCAGGACCTCTGGAAGAGCAGTCAATGCTCTTAACCGCTGAGCCATCTCTCCAGCCCCTCAACTTGCTTTTTTAAACCACCCAGACCCCACTTGCCTAGCAAAAGCACTGCCCACAGTAGGGAGGACACTTCCACCACAGACCAATCAAATGTCACAGTCCCTCAGCCCTCAGCCGAGGTTCCCTCTTCCCAAGTGATTCTAGGTTTTGTGGAAATGAAAAACAAAACAAAACAAAAATAACCTAACCAATATACAGGGCCTCAATATGTAGTGTAGGCTGGCCTCGAACTCAAAGTAATTCACCTTTCTCAGACTCCTTAGTGCTACAATTACAGGTATGCACCAACCACGCCGAGCCTGGCTGGACTCATCTTTCAGATACATGATGGTAAGTAAGCTCAGAAACGAAACTGAATCTGAGCTGAAAGTTTCTTTCTTGCTAGTTATCTCCTCCCCACTGACTCCTTTGAGACAGGGTTTCTTTGTGTGGCCTTGGCTGTCCTAGAACTTGCTCTGTAGACCAGGTTAATCAATCTCAACCAGGCTAACCTCAGACTCACAGAGTGCCAGAATTAAAGGTATGCACCACCCCCCACTGGCTGCTGACTATCTTTCATTGTGCCAAAAGATATAAACTGCTGAGGGAGACAATTTTCCAGTGGTCCCATCCAGTTATGAACCTTGTGAGCTACACAATACTAAGCTGCCAGGCAAGACAGGTTCACTGGTACAATAATGGCCTGACTGTTGGGGGGAGGGGGAAGGGAATCAACTGCTTTCTAACAAGATTTTAGGCCTGCTCCACAAGAGAGAATTCTGATACTGTAAATATGGTCAAAAGCCCATGGCTGGGGAGGTCAAACGCCCAAGGAAGCAACCTATTACTGTTGTTTAAACGGGCTTCTAGTTAAACTGGCTTTAAATAACTACGTTGGTCAGAGAAACCATGGAGTGTGATTAAAGCAAAGGCTCTTAACTAGTCAAAGATCTAAGAATACGATCGATGATGAGTGTTCAGCTTTAAATAAAACATCTGTATCACCCACTCCAAGACTTTGGAACATTGCAGAAGGAAGAGAAATGATGTAAGAGCCGGAGGATAGGACAGACTCCTGGGAAACATTGTCTTCTGAAGGTGAAAGAGGAACTTCTCGTTCAAACCACCACAAGTAGGTAGCACCTAGTTAGAGAAGTCATCTGAGCATGTCTTGGAAGAGGTACTAGACTCTCTCCGTCTCTCCTCTCCCTCCCCCTCTCCCCCCCCCGCCCTCCCCCCCCCTCCCCCCTCCTCCTCCCCCCCTCCCTCCCTCTCTCTGTATTTGTATCTGGCTCTGGCTCCCCCCCCNTTTTTTTTTTTTTTTTTTTTTTTTTTTTTTTTTTTGGTTTTTCGAGACAGGGTTTCTCTGTGTAGCCCTGACTGTCCTGGAACTCACTTTGTAGACCAGGCTGGCCTCGAACTCAGAAATCCGCCTGCCTCTGCCTCCCGAGTGCTGGGATTAAAGGCGTGCACCACCACGCCCAGCTTGAGATTTTCAAAAAACAATATTTTTAAGGAGCTGGGCATGGTGGGGCACCACTTTAATATCAGCACTTGGGCCTGCCTGGTCTACATATCAGGCCTACATATCAGCTTCAGGACAGCCAGAGCTACATAATAGAACAGTCTCAATAAAGTAAAATAAATAAGCCAGGTGTGGTGGCACACGCCTTTAATCCCAGCACTTGGGAGGCAGAGGCAGGTGGATTCCTGAGTTCGAGGCCAGCCTGGTCTACAAATTGAGTCCCAAGACAGCCAGGGCTATACAGAGAAACCCTGTCTCGAAAAACATACATACATACATACATACATACATACATACATACATACATACATACATAAATAAAATATAAAAGGATTAAGTGCTCCAGGAACTGGGGTATGAGTCATGTTTGCTTTTTTTGTTTGTTTTTATGTAGTGCTAATGGTCGAACTCAGTACCTCACACTAGCCCAAAGCTAGTGTGTCTCCCTACTCCCGTTTGTTTGTTTGTTTGTTTTGTTGTTGTTGTTTGAGACAGGTTTCCTGGAACTCACTTTGTAGACCAGACTCAGAAATCCGCCTGCCTCTGCCTCCCAAGTGCTGGGATTAAAGGCTTGTGCCACCACCGCCGGGCTTTTACTCCTGTTCTACTTATTGGATTCCGGTTCATCTATCAAGGATCAACCCCAAGGGCAAAGGACACTGATTCCAGAACAGCCCTACCCTGGACTTCCTGCTGCATGCTTGGCACTGTCTACTAAGGAGGTTGCTCCTGCCATTCAGTGAGCTCGTGGAGAACAAGCCCTAGACACATCCCTCCAATATATTTTAAAAACTTGGTTGTTTTTTTACTTTTTTGTTTGATTGTCTGATTACTTTCAGACATAGTCTCACTAAACTTGCCCAGCTGGCCTTGAACTCATACTGTAGACCGGCCCAGGGCTTGAGCTATTACTCCCTCCTCCCCAAGACAGCTGTGATCAGACCCAGCTGCTACCAGACCCAACTCCTAAGACTAGATTAGCAAGAATAGCATCAGAAAAAACAGACACACACACACCAGCCATATATGGTGGCACACGCAGCACTCAAAAGACGGAGACAGGGGGATCACTTGAATCCAGGGTTGGAGACCCTGAGTCACATGCAGAGACTCCATCTCAGCAGTTTCCCAAAGTCATTGCTATTAAAATAAAACTTATTATTCTGACCATACCTCTCACACTTTGCCTACTGTAAACAATGAAATGCAGATTTTTTAGTTTTTTTTTTTTTTTTAATGCATATGGGTTGTTTTTTGGTTGTTTTTTTTGTTTTTTTTTTAACCTGTGTGAATGTCTGGGTACCGTGTGTATGTCTGGTATCTGCGGAGGCCACACAGGTCATTGGATTGCACGGGCCTGTGGTTACACAGTCATGAGTTACCATGGAGGTTCTGGGATGTGAGTCCTCCGCAAGAACAGCACGTGCTCTTAACAGTGGAGCCTACTTTCCAGGCCCAGATGGACATATCTTAATGTATCATATATGCTTACACTGAATGTTACAGAAAAAAGTTACATTTTATAAGTAGAGAGATAGCAACTGGAGAGAAGGTTCTGTGGCATAGAGCATTTGTTGCTCTTGTAGAGAACTCAGATCTGGTCCCCAGTGTCCACATTAGGAGCCACAACTCCAATTCCAAAGAGTCAGATGCCCTCCCTCTTCTGACCTCCTCAGGCACAAGGCATCCATCCGTGTGGTGCCAGGACATACGTGCAGACAAAACACTCATACACATACAAATAAGTAATCTTTTTTAAAAGTACAAAATAAAACTATAAAAAATGTCAGCAAACAATCCCCTGAATTAAAAGAATGAAAAGAGTTAGGCCTAAGCAACAATCATAGCTTATTAAGCCAGAAATTATTTCTCATCCTCATGTTCCGGCTTAGGGTAAATCTAGAGATCAGAAGATTTGAAAATCAGATGAGCTGGGCGTGGTGGCACACGCCTTTAATCCCAGCACTGGGGAGACAGAGACAGGCAGATTTCTGAGTTCGAGGCCAGCCTGGTCTACAAAGTGAGTTCCAGGACAGCCAGGGCTATACAGAGAAACCCTGTCTCAAAAAAAAAAAAAAAAAAAAAAAAGAAAATCAGATGAGTGGCAAGGAGTTGTTTTTGAAAAGTTTCTGATTTTCTGGTATCATTTCAGGTACTTGATAGAATATGCACTCCCCTATAAACAAGAGCCTCACCCTCCCTTTTTTGTCTCCTTGATGGACTTCTCCTTTGTTGCCTCTTGGGTTAGTACTGGACATGTTGTGCAGGTAACACACTCTCT
>LR754527.1:0-20458 GCA_902729485.2 Mus minutoides | reverse complement strand
AAAAAAGAAAATCAGATGAGTGGCAAGGAGTTGTTTTTGAAAAGTTTCTGATTTTCTGGTATCATTTCAGGTACTTGATAGAATATGCACTCCCCTATAAACAAGAGCCTCACCCTCCCTTTTTTGTCTCCTTGATGGACTTCTCCTTTGTTGCCTCTTGGGTTAGTACTGGACATGTTGTGCAGGTAACACACTCTCTGACCTAAGAAGCCTCAGTCTGGGGGACATTTCTCAGATGTCACCGTCCTGAACGGGGAGGGGGGGAAGCCTTGGAGAGCCTCAGATCACAGATGGGAGGCTCCAGCCAACCTGAATCTCTACCCATCCCCCCACAAAGATCACTGTGTGACCTTCACTCAACAGCAAACTGCTCTAGACTTTTGGGTTCATTACTGCCATGAGACTTGCAAGTAATGGAATATAGGACCCCCAAGTCCAACATGTTTTAACTAAATGATTTTATTTAATAGCAGCGACTCTTTTTTTTTTTTTTTTTTTTTGGTTTTTCGAGACAGGGTTTCTCTGTGTAGCCCTGGCTGCCCTGGAACTCACTTTGTAGACCAGGCTGGCCTCGAACTCAGAAATCCACCTGCCTCTGCCTCCCAAGTGCTGGGTAGCAAGTCTTATAGTGATCTCCTTTTGGACTCCTTTCATTCTAGTTTAAAAGATGAAGCTGCTGGGAGCCATCTGATGGTCAGTAAAGAAGCAAAGTCCCTGGATAATATAGATCTTTACCAGCCCTCAGTAATGTTTACTATAGCCACCTCTTACTGTTTCAGGTACTCAAAAGAGCGCTTGAGTCCAGATGTGGTGACACATACCTTTGATCCTGGCACTCAGGAGACAGTGGCAGGTAAATCTCTGTGAGCTTGAGGCTAGCCTAGTCTATGTAGCAAGGTCCAGGCCAGCCAGAGTTATATAATAAGACTGTCTTAAAGTTTTAAAAAGTGCACTTGAATGCTAGTTCATTTAGCAGTCATTTAGCCAACATTGGACACACAAAGATTATAAGAGGAGAAGGTCATTCTGCTTTCAGTGTACTTAGACTCTGCCATGCCAAGTCAACCAGCTGAACCTGGATCATTCATATCACAAACAAAATGGTGACAGCTCAGAGGGAGGGAATCCTTCCAAGCTCTGTGGTAACTGAAGAAGGAAATGCATCAGGGAAGGCTTCGGGCAGAATGTACAGAGGTTACGAGCGAGCAGGTGTGAGACCTTTGGTTAGTTTATTCAATGAGCATGATATTAAAAACTCGTGATTTATTTGACTGTAACCTACAAATACTTGGGTGAATGTAGGGGAAACAGGTAGGAAAGTCTGTCAAGTTTAAAAACATGGAAAGGTTTGAGGATCTTGTTTTGTGTGAAAATAGTGAAGTTTTAGCAGGATTGTGTGAGTTAGAAGTAAAAACAATATAAATCATGAGTTTAGGAGATGAGACTAGAGACAGAAAGGCCCACTAGGGAGTTATTTAAATCAGACAGTGAAGGAATGACAGCTATTCTAACTGTATAGAAGTTCACCGCCATGCATCCACTTTGGGTCTGGTTAATTCTGTATGAGATATGTATTTTGTTGTATGTTTTTTGTTTTTGTTTTTGTTTTTGTTTTCGAGACAGGGTTTCTCTGTGTAGTCCTGGCTGTCCTGGAACTCACTCTGTAGACCAGGCTGGCCTCGAACTCAGAAATCTGCCTGCCTCTGCCTCCCAAGTGCTGGGATTAAAGGCGTGCGCCACCACTGCCCAGCGAGGTATGTATTTTATTTGCAGGTCTTTTTTATGATAAAGTTATAAACAAAAAAATAAATAAATCCAGTTCAGCAGTCCCAGTCTGTTCCTGCATTGGAGTGCCCCCAAAAAGGATCAGGAAATTTCTTGGAGCAGAATAATGCATCTTAGTGTTGGGGTTTAGGAATCACCACACAAGCACAAACCATACAGACACTGATCTCAGTTAAGTAGGAACCGTTTACTGCATGCACACACTATAGTGGTTGAACCAGAGACATAGCTCAAAATTATCTGAATTATGACATCAAACATTTCTCAGAGCAGGCTTTTTATGGGAAAAAAAATAGGTTCAAATGTTTAAAAGGCAAGGAGCAATATTACATTTTGGCTTACTAGACAAAGTATTATCAGCTAACCTTTGAGCTGACTGGTCCTGAGTGAGTTAAGAGGGGTAGTGAATGGGTGGTGAACATTGTAGAACATTGAAATAACAGAGCATGAGTGTTATAATCATCACTTTTTGGCTGATTAGTAACATTCTTCAGTGTCAACCACAGGAACTACAGTGAGCTCATATGCAGATGCAGGAAGTGCCGCCTGGTGGTCAGCTCTGACTCAAGATCATTTTAGACCTAACAATTCATACTGACCTTTGATTTGATGGGTCCTACGTAAAGCTTTGTGGAATGTCTTAAGACTAACAAACCTCAGAACATCCTGGACACAACAGGGGATGTGGTCAGCATGATCCTTCTCTCAGTCAAGTAATTAATTTTTCTATGTCAGTGACTAGCAGGCAGATTACAACAACAACAACAACAATATGAAATTGCTGGCAGGCATGGAACAAAATGGCTACAGCTATGCTGTGAGGAGGGACGGTCAGACCATAACAGTATATAAACTTGATCTTGGGAGTCCTACAGTAAGAGGGTACTGGGGGGGGAGGGACTCTAGAGAAATAGTTGAGGGGTTAAGAGTACTTTCTGCTCTTCCAGAGGATCTGAGTTCATTTCCCAGCACCCATACCAGAACCTGAATTTGGTTCCCAGTACCCATTGGTTTCTAGTACCCATTCAGTTCACTGGGAGTTACAGGATGATCTCCAGGGGATCTGACACCCTCTCCAAAGGCACATATATACATGTGGCATACCCACACTCACTCATATACACCTAAATAAATAAATTTATTTTTAAACATGTAAGTTGGTTTGATCCCGTGTCTAACTTATTTGGTCAAAGCACCATCACCATTATTATAGAACACCTATTAATAGTAGGCAGAACACAGATGTAAAGCAGGGTATAGTTTGTAAAGTGAAGCTTGCATACAAAGCACTGAGGTTCTGAACTAGGACATAAAATGGAATACCCAGTCCTAGGCTTTTGAAACCTACGATATTTCAAGTACAGTATCTCCCTCAGTTCAGTCATTCCCTTTATGGTCTCTATGTAGATAAAGCCAAAGCTGAGAATTTGGGAGCTATTTGAGGAACTGAAAACATTAAAACCATTGTGTGGGTAAGAGTGAGCAGGGTGCTGGGGTCCACACCTTGAATCCCAAGCAGAGGCAGGTAGATTTCTGAGTTCAGTGTCAGCCAGAGTTAAATAGTGAAACACTGTCTCAAGCCCTCACCCCCTCAAAAATAATAATATTCCTAAAACAAGATGAGAACATTATAAAAAATATATAATCAAAAGAAAAAGAGCAAGGTCTGATGTCTTACACCTGAAATCCCAGCACAAGGAGGAGAGCCAAGGGTTCAAGGCCAGCCTGGACAACATTGTGAGTTCTAAGCTGTCAGGCATGCCATGGGGACATTACATCCATAGTCAGGACGAAGAGAAATGCTGTGTTCAGCTGGCTCCTTTCTTCTGTGTCTGGAATGCCAGCCCACGGGAGAGTGGCAACCAAATTCAAAGTGGGTCTTCCATACTCAGCTAAGCCTTTCTAGAAATACTTTCTTTCTCTCTTTCAAGCCTATAGCACCCCATATTCCCAGGTGGTCTCCCATGCAAGTACTAACCAGGCCCAATCCTGCTTAGCTTATGAGATCAGATGAAATCAGGCTCATTCAGCGTGGTATGGCCATAGGCTAGAAGCACTTTCATAGACGTACCCAGAGATCTGTTTCCGTGGTGATTCTAAGTCCAGTCATGTTTACAGTGAAGATCAATAGTCACAATTCTACCACTTGTCAACTTGACTCTCCAGCACATTATGTTTTAATTGTACCTCATTTGGGCTGGGAAGATGGCTTCCTAGGTAGAGTACTTGCTAAGAAAGCAAGAGGGCCTAGAGTTCAAAACTCCATCAACCACGTCTACCTACTTATTTATACATCTACACATTTATTCATTTTATGTGTATGAGTGTTTTGCCTATATGTATGTATGTATATCACATGCATGCCTGATACCCTGCAAAGTTTAGAAAATGGCACTGGATTCCCTGGAACTGGAGTTACATATGGTTATTGTATTAGTCAGGATTCTTTGGCAAAACATATGATATACATATGTATATGTATGTAATATACATATATATACACACACATAGAGATCATACATATATACACACACACATATATATATACATATATACACACACATAGAGAGATCATACACACACACACACACACATACACACACACACACACACACACATATATATATATATGTGGTCTTCAACATATGCTAGAATACTGAAGAACTAGGCTCTAATGCCAGTAAAGGAATGAACTTGCCAGCAAGAGTGAGGAGAAGCAGGCCAAGAGCAAAAGCTTCCTCCTCCTTCCATGTCCTTTATATAGGCTGCCACCAGAAGATGTGGCCCAGATTTAAGCTGGATCTTCCCAGCCCAGAAGATCTAGATTTAGGGTGGGTCTTTGTGCTGATGGGAAAGCTTCCCTTGTTGGAGTTCAGGAATCACCACATACCATATGAACACTGATGTCAGTTAAGCAAGAATAGTTTATTGAACACATTCCCCAAGACTGATTGATGAGGGCCACAGAAAGACTTGGGATCCTAATTTTGTGGTACCCATGTGTCCAGAAATCAGGCTTTTTATAGAAAAGACATAGGTTCAAAAGTGTAAAAGGCAAGAAAAGGAGCAATATGATGTATTGGCTTACTAGACAAAGTATTAGCAGCTAACCTTTGAGCTGATTGGTCCTAGGTGAAGTAAGAGGCGAAGTGGACAGTGGTGAACACTGAGATAACAGAGCATAAGTAATTCAACCATAACTTTTTGGTTTATTAGTAGCATTCTTCAGTGTCAAGGATGTTTAATTACTTCTGGGAAGTGGAGTCTGAGAACCTGAACTTAATTCCACCTTATGAGCAAAATGGAGACTGAATGCAAAATGGCCACAGTTATGTTAGAAGGAACAGGTCCCCATCTCCTGTATCAATATCTCTGATGTGCCAATATAGTTTTGGTTTGGTTTGGTACAGTTTTTGGTTAGGTTTAGTTTGACTTGGCTTGGCTTGGCTTGGTTTGATTTAGATTTGGATTTCTCTGTGTAGCCCAGGCTATCCTGGAACTCTTTCCATACTCCAGGCTGGCCCCATACTCAGAGAAGGCCATGGTGAAGGCCCTGCCTGTGCTGAGGGCTATATGTGGGTCCATGGCCTTACAGCAGCAAGGGTCAGTGTCAATGTCTGTGGCCTATATTACAACCAAAGGCCATTCAGCAGTCTCTGGTCTGGGCTGCCCTCTGGGACCATGTTGATGTCCAAGGGCTATGCAGAGCTGGCCCAGTCCCTTGCCAGCTACAACACTCAAAAGTGCAGACCCCACATCTCACCTGGACAGCACAGTAGAGCTAGACCTGGTGGCTGGGTATGGGTAAGCTGGCCTCCAGAGCATGAGAATTCAGGAGAGGTGGCCCTGCCATTGTCTGCCATGAGGTGGCATGGGCAAGGGAAAGACGCCCTCGCCTACACTTGCCTCTTGCAGCAGGTGAGCGAACTAGCTCTAGGGCCATGAGAGAGAGAACTGGCTCTACCTCTTGCCAGCTGAAGCACTGGATGAGCTAGCTAGGGCAGTGCTGGAGAGATGGCAGAGATGATGGTATAGGTTTGAGAGAGCTAATGGGCTGACCAACTCTGCTACCACCCAGGCTTAGATCCAGGGCTTTGAGTTGGTCCCCCACAACATCTACCCCATCTATGAACTGCTGGATCTGGTCCTGCAGATCCAAAGCTGCAGGATCTCCATGACACAGGGCAACAATAGGATATCTGAGAGGAGTCCCCATGAGGATCCAATATTGATAGTGTAAGCAGAAACCAGAGGCCTCAAACCAGACCACTGCAATGAATTATTTTACAAGATGCAAAGTAAAGACAAAACGGTATACTGTGTGACATACTACAACTCCCAGGACGTTTTGTTTAGGTGGAGTGGGAGGTTGCAAGGGTGGAGGGCAGACACAAAGAGATGGGGAAATAAGTGGAATTGGGGTACATGATCTGAAATTCATAAAGAATCAATAAAAGTTTAGAAAGATAAAAAAAATAGCAAATCAGCAAGTCAGTGACAGTCTAATATCAAGAAACCAAAACATTCTCATTGAGATGTAGGTGCAGGCCACTGGTTGGTTGGTTTGTTGTTGTTGTTGTGTTAAGATTTATTTTATTTAAGTACACTGTACTTACACAGTACACAGTACATTTTCACTGTCTTCAGACACTCCAGAAGAGGGCATCAGATCTCATTATGGGTGGTTGTGAGCCACCATGTGTTTGCTGGGATTTGAACTCAGGACCTTTGTAAGAGCAGTCAGTGCTCTTTAACAGCTGAGCCATCTCTCCAGCCCGCAGGCCACTGGTTTTTAACTGTATAGCTTCCCTAATTACAGTGCCTTTTACCTGACTGTTTCTACTCCAAATCACTGTAAGGATTCAGAAAACCTAAGGCGATGACCTCTCCCAGGGGAAAGTGAGAAAGAAAAGGCAAAGTGTCTAGGAGCTCAGATTAGGAACTGAGAAGGAGAAAAATAACATTCTCAACATCTGCCATAGAGAAACATAGAGCATAGAAGTGTGTGGGTATGTGTGTATTCCTTTGAAACATAAAGGACTTAATGAGTGATTTTAATATTTTGTATATTTCTACAACTAGAGGTAAGTAGCCTCTATGGACCTGACAGCACTTCCTGGTTAATCAATCAGCACAAAAAAAAAATTTTTTTTTTTTTTTGGTTTTTCGAGACAGGGTTTCTCTGTATAGCCCCGGCTGTCCTGGAACTCACTTTGTAGACCAGGCTGGCCTCGAACTCAGAAATCCGCCTGCCTCTGCCTCCAGAGTGCTGGGATTAAAGGCATGCGCCACCACGCCCGGCAAAAAAAATTTTTTTAAAGGAAACTTCCATCCCTACGGGCCAACAACAGGGTGGGGGGGAGAGGGGAGACACTTCAGTCCTGTGGCTATAAAGATGCACTTTCTGCCAATAATCTGATACTTGGAACAGATACTTGCCTAACCATGTGAGAATATTACCTAGTGTATAATGTATATTGCCTAATATATACTGTAATGGCCTTAAGGTTCCTTATAGCCTTTGTGAGCTAATCTTTAGTAAATACACTGCTTAACTGTGACCAGGCTTCTAATTAAAAAAGAAAAAAAAAAAAAGTAAGACAGTGGATGTGTGCTACTGTATATGATTGTGTCATGCTGGACAGCAACAGGACCTGACACAATAGCCAGCGGGGTGAGGGAATGATCAGCTTCATTAGCCAATAGAACTCCAGATCCAAACCTGTTTAAACCCCTTTAAACAAGTATTTTATGCTCCATTTACAAAGGACTTCAAGCTAGACATGCTGGTGAACACCTGTAACAGCAGCAGTGGGGAGCAGGGAGGTAGGAGCAGGATGAGCAGGAGCTCAAGGTCATCCTCAGCCACAAGGTGAATCTGAGGACAACCTGGGCTACGTGAGACCCTGGGGAGGACAGGGAAGAGTTGAGGCAAAGCAAGGCCATAAGTGATCCTTCAAAGGTTTATGAGCAGCTGCTTAACATAGAGAGAAAAAGAGATACAATGATAAAGAAGAGGCGGCTCCATCTCAGAAACAGCACTTACAGGTCAGTTACAGAAATCATCCCAGTGTAGGGAGAGAAAGATACTCAAAGCTACGCAGGGAAATCAGATGGGAACACAGCATGGCTCTTGGTGTCTAGCCCAAACGGCCTTAGGCAGTGTCTGATATCTCAAGATCTTTTTCTAAATGAAAGGACACGAACAATAGCTGCTAATAGAGTTTTATTTAATGTTGGTTTTGTTAAGTATACAAAACAAGTCTCATTCATTATGGCATTTCCACACGCACATCACTGAACTTTGCTCCTATTCACTGTCCCACATCTGTCTGCTCGCCCCCAAACTGTCAGTCAACACTCCCCCACTTTTCAGGTCCTGTGTGAATGTGTGTGTATTTCAGCAGACTCAAGGAAAACAATATGCGTGTGACAGAGCATGCCACAGTTTGTTTTCCCCACCTCCACACATGCCTGCCCCTTTAGATCTTTTCCCCTATGTGGTAAATAGTTTTGTGCTTAAATATAGTCTATTCTTACATTATTTTCAATTTATTTTATGTATGTCTGTGTGACGATATCAGATCTTAGAGTTACAAACAATTGTGAGCTGTCGTGTGGTTGCTAGAAATTGTTTTTTTGTTTTTTCCCCCCCGAGATAGGGTTTCTCTGTATAGCCCTGGCTGTCCTGGAACTCACTTTGTAGACCAGGCTGGCCTCGAACTCAGAAATTCGCCTGCCTCTGCCTCCCAAGTGCTGGGATTAAAGGCGTGTGTCACCACGCCTGGCTTTTATTTTTGTTTTGTTTTGTCTTTTATATTATTTATTTATTTATTATGACAGGTACACTGTTGCTGTCTTCAGACACACCAGGAGAGGGCATCTGATCCCATTACAGACATTTGTGAGCCACTATGTGATTGCTGGGAATTGATCTCAGGACCTCTGGAAGAGCAGTCAGTGCTTTTAACTGCTGGGTTGCTAGAAATTGAACCCAGGTTCTCTGGAAAAGAAGTCAGTGCTCTTAACTGCTGAGCCATCTCTCTAATCCTTCACTTTCAATTTTTTTTTTCCTGGTAATATTGCCATGAATATCCTGGGGATTTGCAAATATCATCTTAAAAGAAGTAGTTCCAATTAGTAAAATTAGTGTAAATAGTACATGGAATTCTCCTCTCTATAGCTGTTCTCTTCCCTCGTTACCATCAGATTACACACACCTCTATACACTGGGATTCCTTGCTTGTTATAGCATCATCTTCTCAGAGACCCAAGGGCAAGCTTTTTTGCATATTTTTTTTTAAGATTTATTTATTTCACTTATATAAGTACACTGTAGCTGTCTGCAGACATACCAGAAGAGGGTGTCAGATCCCATTACAGATGACTGTGAGCCACCATGTGGTTGCTGGGAACTGAACTCAGGACCTCTGGAAGAGCAAGCAGTCAGTGCTCTTAACCGCTGAGCCATCTCTCTAGCCCTCTCCAGGTGATTTCATAAGACACTGAGAACTTCCCGCTGGACTGGAGGTGCGATGCACTAGGGTGGTTACTAAACCTAAGAGGAAAGTAGGGCTTCCAATAACAATACAGGAGATCCTACAAAGCTACAATAATCAGACTGAGTGTTGCTCTATAACATACTCCCATGTGCTAATCTGAAACTAAAAATGTCAAGTACATATTGCCTCCATATAGATACCACCATATTATAAAAATTATCAATATGCTAGCCACCAACTCACTGACACTAACTTCTTTCCCCCATTCCTTCCCTTCTTGTCTTTCCCAAGTGCTTGAATTACAGGTCACCACGCCCTAAGCACTGGGAATTTCTTAGAAACTCACTTGTGAGCTTGTGTAGTGCTGGCTATCCAGCCCAGGAACCTGCACATATCAAGCACGCACTCCACCACTGCTACTCCCCAGCCACAGGAGACAAAAGAAACCA
The DNA here is from genome assembly GCA_902729485.2 of Mus minutoides. Taxonomy (NCBI): domain Eukaryota; kingdom Metazoa; phylum Chordata; class Mammalia; order Rodentia; family Muridae; genus Mus; species Mus minutoides. Next base: position 10,722 of record LR754527.1, on the reverse strand, counting down.
TCCAATACCTGTTGTCTCAACTCCATTCAAACTCTCACTGGCCCAACTCTCCTGACTTGTAGCTTGAAGAAGGCCCAGAAGGTAATCAGGGATAGAAAATAGTTCTCCTCAGGGCATACTCAAGACCCTTCAGAGAAATGGAGAGAAAGAGAGAGAGAGAGAGAGAGAGAGAGAGAGAGAGAGTGAGTGAGTGAGTGTGTGTGCCGTGCTCCTATGTTTAAGAAATAGGAAAACTTTCGGGCTGGTGAGATGGCTCAGCGGGTAAGAGCACCCGACTGCTCTTCCGAAGGTGATAAGTTCAAATCCCAGCATCCACATGGTGGCTCACAACCATCCTTAACGAGTTCTGCCGCCCTCTTCTGGAGTGTCTGAAGACAGCTACAATGTACTTACATATAATAAATAAAATAAATCTTTAAAAAAAAAAAAAAAAAAAAAAAAAGAAATAGGAAAACTTTCAAGAGTTGATTCTCTCCTTCCACTGCGGATTCCAGGGATTGAACTCAGGTTATCAGGCTTTCGTGCCAAGTGCAGAGCCATCTTGCCAATAGCTAAACCTCATTTCTTTATAAAACACCCAACAAGTAGCATTTTGTTACAGCAATAGAAAATGGACCAAGCCAGGCGGTGGTGGCGCACGCCTTTAATCCCAGCACTTGGGAGGCAGAGGCAGGTAGATTTCTGAGTTCAAGGCCAGCCTGGTCTACAGAGTGAGTTCCAGGACAGCCAGGGCTACACAGAGAAACCCTGTCTCGAATAACAAAAACAAAAACAAAAACAAAAAAGAAAATGGACCAAACACTAGGAAACAAATACTTATTCCAAAACTGTTTGAGTCTAGGAACCTAATTTAATAAATAAGAAGCTCCAGAGTCTCCAAATATGCACCAGAAATGGAGTGAATAATGTCCTATCATTACTCATGGGAAAATTTAAAAGCAAAAGGGAAGAAGAGATAGAAGTTGATAACCATTCTTTTTCACAAAGATGAAATATTCTTTTAATAACAACATCATTGAATGATATGAATAGGAAAGAGGAAAACAAGAGTCTGTTTGTCTTATACACAGAGCTGGGCAGTTACCTGTTACATTGATCGAGGAATCCCTGTTACATTGATCAAGAATGGCTCGCTAAAACATTGAAAAAGTGAAAGACTTCATCCTTGTCATAGACTGCCACTTCAGTTGAACACTCTGTGCACATGACAGGATGATAGACTTCCTCTGCTTCTCTCTCTGCGGGATCTTCAGGGTTAGACTTCATCTTCTTAGCACTCCGCCTTTTCCTCCTGTTTTCTGGATTCTTGTATCTCAGAACCTCTTCTCTGTTGATAGAACAATTCATCACAAACATTGCCCTGTACTGCGTCTTGTAGGATTCATGCCTATAAGGAGAATAAAATAGAGTTTAGATGTAATAGTGGTCAATTTTAGATCAAATTTGAGAATACCAAAAACCTGCATGAATATCCACCAAAATAAAGATAAAGGAATGAAATGTTAATGTAAGAAAATTCGAAAGGGTTGTTAGAATACAGAGCATCTTTTATCTCTTTATCTATTTTTTGAGACAGAGCTGCCAAAGCTAACCTGGAACTCACAATCCTCCTGCCTCAACTTCTCAAGTAATGAGATTGCAGGCATGGACCACCACTTCATGGAGAAACATATTCCTTAAATGGAATGCAAGGTGGGCCATAGTGACACACACCTTTGATCCCAGTACTTGGGAGGCAGAGGCAGGAGGATCTCTGTGAGTTCACAGCCAGTTTGATCTACATATTGAGTTCTAGGACACCGAGGGATACATAGAGATACTCCGCCTCAAAAAACTATGAACAAACAAGCAAATGGAAATATATTGCTGGGCTGAAGTTAATGGTAAAGCATGAACAAAGTCTTGAGATTTACTCTCCAGCAATGAAAAAAAGATTTTTCTTTGCCCGGGTCTCACAAGTCAGACCCTCAGCAGCCAGAACTCCAGACATAAACCAGGCCAGCCTCATATTCACAGAGATTCACCTGCTTCTGCTTCCTGACTACCAAGCTCAAAGGCATGTGCCACCTATCGCTCCAGCTGTACGTTTGTTTGTTTGTTTTGTTTTGTGTTGCATTAGGTAATTAACACTATTCAAATCACCCAGGTGGCAGCATGAGTTACTCGATACCTGACCCAATGTTCTGTTCTGAGTTCCTGATTGAAAGGCAACACACACACACACACACACACACACACACACACACACACACACAGCCTTCTATTTAATACACTTTAAACAGCTCAATGGTTGGGCCACTCCCAAACTTCCACAATGCTAATGCCTCCTCTCTGACACTCCTGAGCTATTACTTACTAAAATCTATATTCCATCTTTGCTACCCTAGACTCAGTGCGAGGCCCCTGGGGCTGCTCTTCCTGGCTTGTAAGTGATTCCTATGCTCTCCCTTCTGCAGCTCTCAAGCCTGGATCTTATTACTTTCCCTGCATGGTGATTCTCCTCCTTCTCTCTCGGTCCCTTGCCTGCAAATTCTAAAGTCCCCTCTCTGTCTCTCTGCCCAGCCATTGGCCCCCAGCTACTTTATTTACCAATCAGAACCAACTGGGAGCAGGGACCCTCAGCGTCTTACATATGGATTCTCTCTCATGCAATATTGGGACCCTAAATAATATAATGCACACAAGTATACATACAGATAGAGCACTTATTTGCATAAAATAAATCTTTTTTGTTGTTTTGTTTTTTTAAATATGACTTTTTTTTAAAATATGACTTATTTATTTATTTATTTTTATTTATGTGAGTACACTGTTGCTCTCCTCAGAAGAGGACATCAGATCCCATTACAGATGGTTGTAAGCCACCATGTGGTTGCTGGAAATTGAACTCAGGACCTCTAGGAGAGCAGTCAGTGCTTCTTAACCACTGAGCCATCTCTTCATCCCAAAAATAAATAAATCTTAAAAAAAAAAAAAACTTTTAGGGGCTAGAGAAATGGCACTGGCTGGTCTTCCAGAGAACCTGAATTCATTTCCCACTATCCACATATCAGCTTATAACCATCTGTAATTCCAGTCCCAAGAGATCTGACACCCTCTTCTGGCCACTGTGGGCACTGCACACATATGATGCAAAGTCATACATGTAAGCAAAACATCCATATTAGTACAATAAAGGACAAAAGCTGGCAGTGGTGGTGCATACCTACACACAGGGAAACCATCTTGGAAATAAAAAAAAAGAAAGAAGAGAAAGAGAAAGAAAGAAAGTTAGTTTTATCCCAGAAAAAAATTATTTACAGAACAATTTTTAAATTTGGTTTTTAAATTTAAGACAAAAAAACATTGCTGGGAGCTTAGTGGATGATACGTAAGGTTTTTTTTTGAGGCAAGTCCTTACATAACCTGGGCTGGCCTTGAACCTGCTAAGTAACTAAGGCTGGCCTTTAACTCCTCATCCTCCTGCCTCTGCCTCAAAAGTGCTAGAACTAAAGGCCTGCACCACTACACCTAGCAATGACATGCAAATTTGTGACGAATTCTATATTTAAAAACAAAAAACTGTCACCTGGGTGTAGTTTAGCGGTATAGCACTTGCTTTGAATATATGATGTACTGAATTTGATTTTGGTCCCCAGAACCCATGTGGTGGAAGGAAAGAACCAACTCCCACACACTGTCATCTGACCTCTGCAGAATGTGTGCAAAAACATGCATACTAAATAAACAAACATGGGCTGCAGAGATGGCTCAGCTGTTAAGAGAAGCCAGGTTTGGAGTCCAGCACCAACATGGACTCACATTAATTCCAGTTCTAGGTGTTCTGACCCATCTCTGTCCTCTAAGAGCACACATGGTACACATACATTCATGCATGTAAACACTCACATAAATCTAAAAAAACGAAATTAGTTGTTGCTGAGGACCATAAACTCTTGTGTGGGGTGGTGGGCTGTGAGAGGCAGCCTGGTTCCTGATAGAGCAAAGGCTAGAAACCCCGGTGACCCTGAAAGGACCGAAGGCATTGGGCCCTGCTCCTAGGCACCTGGCTCCTGTCACATAGCTCAGCCCCCCAACCCCCCCACCCCCACCCCGTAGAGAGGTCTGTGGCCATCAGTCAGATAGGAGTAATACCCCAAGTCCTCCCACATGTAGATAAGGTATCCCCAAGCTCTCACACCAAGCCAATAGGAAGCCCTTGCTGTCAGGCTCTGACCCACCCGAAAACTGTACATAAGAATCCTATCCACGGCTGGTGAGATGGCTCAGCGAGTAAGAGCACCCGACTGCTCTTCAGAAGGTGATAAGTTCAAATCCCAGCATCCACATGGTGGCTCACAACCATCCATAACGAGATCTGGCGCCCTCTGAAGACAGCTACAGTGTACTTACATATAATAAATAAATTAAATCTTTAAAAAAAAAAAAAAAAAAAAAGAAAGAAAGAAGAATCCTATCCACAAGGAATAAAGGTGTGTGAGAACTACTCCATCATCTGAGAGTTTCTGTCCTAAGAGACCACACTCTGGCTCACTGGGCATGTGCCAGTGTAGCCTGTGATCTAGCTCTCAAAGGCTGAGGCATGAGGATCAAGACTATCAGGGCCATCTGTATTACATAGTGAGACCTTGCCTCGAAATAGATAAATAAATAAATATCCAAGTCTAATGGTGCATGACTTTAGTCCCAGCACTTAGGAAGCAGGTGGATCTCTGTGTGTTCAAGGCCAGCCTGANTTAGCCCTTAAAAATGCTAAGAAAATTAGAATCGGGGTCAGACTCCTCTATCCCTGTGTGGAATATGAGTCTCACCCTAGCTTGCTAGCTTAGAATAAACCTCCTGCTGTTTGCATCAAGTTCGGCTCTGGTGTCTTCCTGGGGGACGTGCTCTCCGGGGACTGGATAAGGGTCTCCCCACACGGGGGTCTCTTCAATATACCACAGTTATCACTTTTTCTACAGTATGGTCAAATAAATTTTCACATAACAACAGTAAAAAGTTTATTTCTAGCCGGGCATGGTGGTGCACGCCTTTAATCCCAGCACTCAGGAGGCAGAGGCAGGCAGATTTATGAGTTCAAGGCCAGCCTGGTCTACAAAGTGAGTTCCAGGACAGCCAGGGCTATACAGAGAAACCCTGTCTCAAACAAAACAAAACAAAACAAAACAAAACAAAAAGTTTATTTCTGATTTAAGCAAAGGACCACCAAACTATTTCTGTTTCAGGGGAGGCTTTGCTAGGGGTCAGGGTATGCTCACTTGTTCCCATGTAGTACCGTTGTCCCTTACCTCTGGCAATCAAGGCATAATGTCGTCATACAGGCTGGGCAATTCAGAACAGCATCACTGTTTGGAACAGGCTGTTGTTTCTGACGTGGTCTTTGCAATCCAAAAGTGTGATAACTAAAACAGAAAAATAAATTTGGGAAGGAAAAATATATTAATCTACCAAATCCTGGTTTCTTCTTTTTTAAAAAGAAACACTATAAGTTAGCCAGTTTTATTAATACTTTACATATTTGAGGAACTCATAAAAATTAAAACACACACACACACACACACACATTTATCATTTTTTTTTAAGATTTTATTTTATTTTTATTTATTATATGTAAGCACACTGTAGCTGTCTTCAGACACTCCAGAAGAGGGCGCCAGATCTCGTTACGGATGGTTGTGAGCCACCATGTGGATGCTGGGATTTAAACTTATCACCTTCGGAAGAGCAGTTGGGTGCTCTTACCCGCTGAGCCATCTCGCCAGCCCCTGTTTTGTTTTTTTTTTAAGATTTATTTTATGTAAGTACACTGTAGCTTTCTTCAGGCATTCCAGAAAAGGGCGCCAGATCTCATTAAGGATGGTTGTGAGGCCGGGCATGCCTTTAATCCCAGCACTCGGGAGGCAGAGGCAGGCAGATTTCTGAGTTCGAGGCCAGCCTGGTCTACAGAGTGAGTTCCAGGACAGCCTGAGCTATACAGAGAAACCCTGTCTCGAAAAACCAAAAAAAAAAAAAAAAAAAAGGATGGTTGTGAGCCACCATGTGGATGCTGGGATTTGAACTCATCACCTTCGGAAGAGCAGTCGGGTGCTCTTACCCGCTGAGCCATCTCACCAGCCCCCTTATCATGTTTTTTTTAAAAAGTCATATAAAGCTGGCAAGATGGCTCAGCAGGTAAGAGCACTGACTGTTTTTCTGAATGTCCTGAAGTCAAATCCCAGCAACCACATGGTGGTTCACAACCACCAGTAATGAGATCTGACGCCCCCTCTGGAATGTCTGAAGTCAGCTACAGTGTACTAATTTATAATAATAAATAAATCTTCAGGCCGGAGTGAGTGGGGTCCTAAATTCAATTCCCAACAACCACATGAAGGCTCATAACCATCTGTATATCTACAGTGTACTCATATATACACAGAATAAATAAATAAATCTTAAAAAAAAAAAAAAAAAAAAAAGCCAGGCGTGGTGGCACACACCTTTAATCCCAGCACTCAGGAGGCAGAGGCAGGCGGATTTCTGAGTTCGAGGGCAGCCTGGTCTACAAAGTGAGTTCCAGGACAGCCGGGACCATACAGAGAAACCCTGTCTCGAAAAACCAAAACTAACTAACTAAATAAATAAATATTAAAAATCATATAAAAGAAAATAATTGAAAAACCAATTACATCTGGATCTGGGGGTCCAACTGAAAAATAAAGGTTAAGTGTCTTTGGAATCTACAGCTTTAAAACAACCACATGGAAATATTGGTTTGGGATTCACAGTCCAAATAAATCATGTGTTTTATTGCTACTACAGATTTAATAACATTGGTAGGGACATGTAACTTCTGGCACGGATTAGACACCAAGGGACTTAACCTAAACTAAAAATGGAAATGGATACTCTAATGTATTACATTATTGAACTGCTCAACAGCCAAGCTGTCCAATCTTCCTAGAAGGCACAAAGCATAGCTACTAAGGGCTGGTCTTCCTCATCATCCTCAGGAATGCTTCCTGCTCATCTCTCCAGCCCATCCCCATCACTTTCATCAAGCATTTCCTGCAATTTATCTTCAGTTAACTTTTCCCTAGCTCCTTGGCAACCCTCTTGATGTTATTTAGTGATATGCTTCTAGTAGCATCATCATCAAATACCTTAAATGCCTTCAGTATTTCTTCCTTTCATCTTTTCACTTATTTTGACACTCATAATGGTGCCAGCCTATCCTTGTTGGTTCCAGTTATCATTTAACTTCTTTCTCTGGCTCAAATCCCAAGGCCTGCAGTGCAATCTTCAATTCTTTCAGACTCATCAACAGCAAATAAGTCAAAGGTCTCTTTAATTTCTTGCTTTTGGGTGTCATTCAATTCAACTTTTGCTGCCTTTTTTTCTTCCATTGGTCTAAAGTAGTGCAATGGCCGGATGCCATGTTCCCTACCAGCACCCCACCCGTGCTGTGCAATAGCCCCTAAATCCTGGTTTCTAATGTCACTGTCCAGAAAATGAATCAGTAACCAGATAAGTAGTTAACTGCACAATTATTATTACTTATATTTTTATTTTACTTTAAGTGTATAAATGTTTTATCTGCTTGTATCTAAGTGCATCTGGTGTCCTGGGAGGTGTGGGATCCCTAGGGACTTGAGTTAAGGATGGTGAGTATTAGAAACCAAATCCAGGTTCTCTACAAAAGCATCAAGTGCTCTTAACCACTGAGCCATCTCTCCAGCACCAGAAATGGCTAATTCTAGGGATATTCTAGGGATATAGTTTACAAGATCTAAGTAAAACACCTCGCAGAAGCAGAAAGGAAAAAGTGCTCAGAAGGAAAAACAAAAATCAAATCTCAGGGCAGCAGAGCTTAACTCCTCACTCTTTTTTTTTTTTTTTAAAGATTTATTTATTTATTTATTATATGTAAGTACATTGTAGCTGTCTTCAGACACACCAGAAGAGGGCATCAGATTTCGTTATGGATGGTTGTGAGCCACCATGTGGCTGCTGGGATTTGAACTCGGGACCTTCAGAAGAGCAGTCGGCACTCTTAACCACTGAGCCATCTTGCCAGCCCAACTCCTCACTCTTTAATTGTAAACTATACACAGTAACTTTCTTTCAGAGCAGGTAGTTTACTGGGATGTGGTGGTCCACGCCTGTAATCCCAGCACTCCAGAGACAAAGGCAGGGGGAGCCAGAGTTCAAGGCCTAAAATGAGACAATCTCATAAAAGCTAAACCTCAAAATAAAAACAAAACAACAACAACAAAAAAATGTAGTATCAGTGTGAGTGTGAGAAAAATCTCAGCTGAATTCTAACAGGAAACTAACTCTTTCTCATAACCTGGCCAGGGCTCTTCAAAATACTTATGCTACAAACAAAAAAAATCTAAGAAACTTTTTTTTTTTTTTTTTTGGTTTTTTGAGACAGGGTTTCTCTGTATAGCCCTGGCTGTCCTGGAACTCACTCTGTAGACCAGGCTGACCTCGAACTCAGAAATCCGCCTGCCTCTGCCTCCCGAGTGCTGGAATTAAAGGCGGTGCGCCACCACACCCGGCTAAGAAACTTTTTTTTTCCCCTTGTTCCAGTCAACCCCGCTCACTCCGACCATCCCCGCTCGCTCTGGCCGTCCCTGTTCGCTCCAGCCGTCCCCGTTCGTTTGGCTCTGCTCCCTCCAGACAGCCCCGCTCGCTCGGTTGGTCTCTCCAGTCCAAGGATTCGTTTTCTTATTATTCTTTCTTCATAAGTACGCTGTAGCTGACTTCAGACGCACCAGAGGAGGGCGTCAGATCTCATTACGGGTGGTTGTAAGCCACCATGTGGTTGCTGGGATTTGAACTCATCACCTTCGGAAGAGCAGCCGGGTGCTGAGCCATCTCACCAGCCCCGAAACTATTTTTTATTTGTAGTCAAGAACTTAGGTTGGCCAGGCAAGGGAGCCTACACCAGGAATCCTAGTACTAGGGAGACAACACAGGAAGACTACAAAGTCAAAGGACTACTGGGCTACACAGTGAGCTGCAGACCAATCTGAGAGAGTCTCTAAAACACACAAAACGAGGGCCCAAGAGGCCCGGGGAAATGACATAGCCAGGATGGTGCCTGCTCTGCAAGTGTGAGGAGCTAAGCTAAGATGCCAGCACTCACGTAAAGAGCAGGCCACAGAGGATGGAGAAAGGCAGATGGATCCCTGGAGCTCACTGGCCAGCCAGCTGAACACAGCTCAAGGTTCACTAGAGAGACTCTGTCTCAAAAACTAAAGGTAGAGGAGCTGATAAAATGGCTTGACAAATAAAGGTGCTTGCCACTAACTTGACAACCTGAATTCAATCTGGAAAACTTACATGATTCCTATAGGTTGTCCTCTAACCTCCACAAGCAAGCTTTGACACATATGCACATAGTGATAAATAATTTGTAAATAAATAAACAAATAAGCAAATAAATTAATGTAAAGTAAAATAAAATCAGAAAGCTAAGGCAGGAAGAGCAAAAGTTTCCATTGTAACTCTGGGAAAATTCCAGGCCAAAGTATGCTTCCTGGGAGATGCTGCCTCAGAACATAAAATAAACAGAGCTGCAGTAATTGAACACCAGAGGGCGCTGGAGGAAGCAGCATAGGAGTAAATCAGGAAGAGGGACACTGGAAGAACTGAAGGTAAAGGGTGTGCACAGTGTGCACAGAGCAACATCAACCCTCCAGACTTGAAAAACAGACACCCATGCCCGTATGAACTGAAGCACAGCCTCCTAGGCACTGAGGGTGTAGCTCAGCAGCACAGTATTTGCCAAGCATATAGAAAAGCATGTAGAGCCGGGCGTGGTGGCGCATGCCTTTAATCCCAGCACTCGGGAGGCAGAGGCAGGCGGATTTCTGAGTTCGAGGCCAGCCTGGTCTACAAAGTGAGTTCCAGGACAGCCAGGGCTACACAGAGAAACCCTGTCTCAAAAAACCAAAAAAAAAAAAAAAAAAAAAGCATGTAACTAGGTAACTAGCACCACAAACACGCACACAAAAAGTTACAACACAGAATTACCACAAAATCCTACCATGCTCCTTCTAGGTTTGTAACCAAAAAACAGAAGTAGGGAGTCAAATCAGCATCTGTACATCAGAGTTGACACTATTCATGACAGTCAAAGGCAGAACACAGAATTCGCTGGGTGGACAAATGGACAAAAAGTTGGGAGACATAGATACAATGGCACCGTTCAGCCATAAAAAGAAGTACTGTAGGGGCTGATGAGATGGCTCAGCGGGAAAGAACACTGATTGCTCTTCCAGAGGTCCTGAGTTCAAATCCCAGCAACCACCTGTAATGAAATCTGACACCCTCTTCTGGTGCGTCTGAAGTCAGCTACAGTGTACTTATGTATAGTAATAAATAAATCTTTAGGCCAGAGCCAGCAGAGAGTGAGCAGTGTTGACCAGAGTGAGCAGAGGTCCTAAATTCAATTCCCAACAACCACGTGAAGGCTCACAGCCATCTGTACAGCTACAGTGTACTCATATACATGAAAGAAAGAAAGAAAGAAAGAAAGAAAGAAAGAAAGAAAGAAAGAAAGAAAGAAAGAAAGAAAGAAAGAAAGAAAGAAAGATGCATCTCAAGGATACAACACTTGCCCAGCATACTTAGGAGCCTAAATTCAATCTCTAGTACCATGGGGGTGACAAGAGAGAAGGCCAGGCATGATGGCAAATTCCTATAATTCCAGCACTTAGGTTGAGGCAGGGT
>LR754531.1:6540-49886 GCA_902729485.2 Mus minutoides | reverse complement strand
ATTATTGAACGTAAAACTTAAAACGGCATTAAAACCAGCCAGGGTTGTTACTTCTCCTAAGCACTTACTTCTTAGTTCTTCCTAGCAGGAAAGAAAAGAAATTGCTGCTTCAAATCGCCTTGGCTATACGTCTTCTAACCAGTAGAGGGCGTCATCTACCACAGTCTAACATTTCACAGGAAGAAAAAAAAAAAAAAAAAAAAAAAGAATCCCTAAAGACCCTGAACATTTGTTTGATTGGTTAATAAAATGCACAAAAGGGTCAGAAGTTTTCAATATGAAGCTTTCCTTTTGGAAGCTTTGCATAATTGAACCAATATTCAAGTCTTAGAAAAAAAAGCATAAATAAAAATAATGAATACAAGATGTTGGTGTACTAGAACTTCAAAAACCAGAATTTCTTAGAAATGGCATAAAAATTCTTCAAGTTGACTTAGTTAATACAAATCCTTCTTTATGTCAAAATGTTGGAAAATGAACCTCAGAATGTTATCAGATCCCAACATAGTTACATTTGTGTATTTGTGAAATGGCTTTGTGGTCTCTTCATACCACTACGTGTTTGGAGCTCTTAAAAAAGTCTCAAATGTTTGTTTTTGCCCTGATTTACTCTGAGCCTTATGCTCTGTGTTGTAACTTTTTTTTGACTGTATTAGTTTTAACTACACAGTGAGAGGTAAGTCAGCATAGGGCTAATGTGGTTTGTGGCTACCACAGTTTACAAAGCACAGCGAAGCTTTGGAATGGAATGATTGCTGTCCACTCTCCCCAGAGGAAGTTTAAAGTTTAATTCATTTTCTCTAAAGCATGACTTAACTAACAAGAAAAAAACGGAACTATATTTTGATGGTAGAATCTGCACTTTTCTTTTCATTTTTTTTTTAATAATGAATAACGCATCCTTTGCAAAGGGGAATAAGTTTATGCTTGGTAATGCCAAAAAGACCACTTTTTAATTCTTAGGTTTTAATTTTTTAATAGATGATATTGCTATTGTCCACTCAGTAGTTCATCGGTGTAGTGCTTTCTAATGTAATAAATATAAAAATAAAGAAAAGATTGAGGAAGAGGGGCACTGTCTTTCTGAGTAGCCCAGGCTGGCCTCAAAGGCATGTTTGTTTTCTGCCTAAATCTCCTGACTGCTGAGATATCTGGAATGCGCCTTACCCAGTGTTTTGACAAAATTGCCTTTCAAGGTCATGCACTACACTCAAGTTGTGAGTAATGGCTGGCTGACAACTCTCTGTGCAGATTCAGGGACCCAGCTTTTCCTTAGTTTATGCTGCTACCTTCTCCTCTGTTTGATGTACTTTGCCCCGCCAAATGGAAGGAGAGAGAGAGAGAGAGAGAGAGAGAGAGAACACATCTCCTATGGAACTGCCTTTTCCTTATGCTTGTCCACTGGAGAGAAACCTGCCATGGGTGGCATAAATTCTGGGGGAAAAGAGAGAGGCAAACACTAAAGCAGGACCTTTTGCACTGCCCTGGCAACAAAATATCTGTCTATATCCTTCTAACCATATATAAAATGGGCACATGGTTTCAAGAAGGGCATAACAGAGTAGCAAACAATACATTTATTCACCTATGTCCAGTCCTGGTGTTTCCTCTGTCCTACATCAGTATCCCAAATCTTTGCCATGTCTTCTTACATCCTCTGCTGTGTAACTTTATAGTATCCATTCACCGTGGAAGAAAGTGTTGATCTCCCAGCCTTTGACTCCAGGCTTAGCCATATTGCTTCCTTTCACCACTGATAGTGCTTGCCGGCATGGTATATACTGAAACACATTCTGTATCCTTACCATGAGAACATGCTCATGCAGAGACTACAGAAAGATAGGAGATTTGAAGCAGAACTGCTTGTCTCAGCCAAGGCATTTTAAACTAGTTGACAGCTAGCCAACCTCAAGATCTCTGAGAAAACTAAGCCAAGACAGAGTCTCCTGGCTAGCCCCCAGCTGATTCTAGACACGTGAGCCATAAAATACTTAATGCCCTATGACACTCTGGTTTTGTAATTGTTTATTATGCAGCCTTTATCTGGGGGAGGGGAGGTCACAGACAACTGAAACTATTACCAAATGAAACTATGGACTCTGAGAATCGTTCTGAGTTTTGTTTTGTCTAAAGTCAGTACGCTATTTAAGTCTTTACATTTGCAAATTGGAATTCAAAGTATATGCCCCAGTACAGGGGAACGCCAGGGCCATTATGTGGGAGGGGGTGGGTAGGGGAGCAGGGCGGGGATGCGGGAGGGTAAGGGGAAATTTCTGGATAACATTTGAAATGTAAATGAAGAAAATATCTAATAAAGAGAAAAAAATATGCACAGAATGTAGCTAGAAGAAAATGCTTTAAATATTGTGAAATATAAACATGAATTGGGATTCTAGACAGAAGGTTCGGTGTTTAGAACACATGGCTCTTCTTCCAGAAGACCTGGGTTCAATTCCCAGCACCTACCCAGTAGGTTACAACCACCCATAACAAGCATGCAAGTGATATACAAATGTACATACAGGTAAAACACTCACCAATATAAAACATATTTTAAAGATTAAAATAAGAATGAGCTTTTTATGAAATTATGGTGACTTTATCTTCCATATTAGTTCAGATATAATTTTATTTGACTTTTCATGCCAAGGTGAATAGAGATAAAATATTATATCTTTCTTTCTGACTACTAAGTCTCAATAAGCAAATTACTTACTGCGATTATGAATGCTTCATAACAGGAGATCAAGCACACTATAGTCAACATAACCTGACCCAGGATATATTCCATTGCTGAAGAGGCCTTTCAAGAGCTGAGAACATAGCGATTCCCCAGACATATTCTGTGACAAACATGGCGACAACATTCGCCCTCTTTTCTGGTTATTTTCAACATAAACTTTAACAGAAATCACTAATTCCAGTTTATGAATATTCTGTCTAGTAAAATGCTTGTTTTCTACCCTAAGGGGCTTTGGGGTGACCTATAAAAAGAGGTGAAACATTGATATTTGACCTATGAAAGTTCCATATTTGTTTCTTTTTTGTAACTCATTTAAATTTAAGATTTATTTATTTTAAGAGTGCTCTATCTGCATGTATACCTGCATGTCAGAAGGAAGCACTAGATCACATATGGATGGTTATGAGCCACCATATGGTTGTTGGGAGTTGAACTCAGGAACTTGGGAAGAGCAGACAGTGAGCTCTTAATTGCTGAGCTATCTCTCCAGCCTCTTTATTTCTTAACTAAATAGAACTATATAATTTCCTCCCTTTCCTTTCATCCCTCTAGCCCTTCCCATGGGCTCCTGCAACTACCCCATGAATCTATAGCCTCTTTCTCTTTATTTTTGGTATACAATATACATGCATATATATGCAAATATAACCTGATGAGTCAATTATTGATTGATTATGCATGTATGATTTTAGGGCTGGCCACTTGGTACTGGATAATCAATTACTGGTCTCATCGCTGGGGAAGACAATTTCTCCCTCTTTCACATTTCTTAGCACACTCCCTCATTCCACCTTTATCTACTCCCCCCCCCAACAATGGCATTTCCCTCTTCCACATTAGCAAATCTATTGCCATTATCCTGGTATGGATCTTGTTTAGGGAGACATCGTGTTTCTTTCTTCATTGTTTTAGATTTATTTATTTTAAATGTATGAGTGTTTGCTTGTATATATGTACATATGTATAAACATGTATGACTGGTATCTGGGACGGTCAGAAGAGGGTGTCCGTTACCCTAGACCTGGAGTTACTGATGGTTATGAGCTGCTGATGGTTGCTGGGAACCACACTGGGTCTTGTACAAGAATATCAACAATGGTATCTTTGGAGGGTGCCTGACTCATCATGCCATGTCAGGGTTTTGTTTTCTTTAGTCTTTTCTTTCCATTTTTTAATTTTCATTTTATTTTATTTTTATTTTATTTTATTTTATTTATGCATGTTCTCCCTTTTTACCCTACAGGTCCTTTGCATATATATGATGGGTTCAAGTTTAATGTTTCTTAGGAGATTCTGGAGTGTATGAACAAGTAGGTCTCTGCACCTGCATCTGTTTCTTACGCGTTTTCTTGGGTTCTTTTGCTTGTTTGTTTATTATATCCTGTTCTGGGTTGTTATTTTTGCTTTATCTTATTATATTATATCTTATTATTATCACATAAAACTTGTTTGTTTGCTAATGAGAGACAGAAGCGGGTGGATCGGGATGGGAGGGAAGAAAGTGGGGAGAAACTGGGGAAAGTAGAGGGAGAAAAAACTATAATCGTGATTATTGGGATATATTAGGTGAGGAAAAAAATCTTTCAACAAAAACAAAAAACAACAACAACAACAACAACAACAACCTCTCCACTACTGCAGCATCTCTCCCATCCTAACTAGAGTTTCTTTGTCTTAGCACTATGGGCGTGGTCCACGAAAAAAACTCTTGTTATAGTGGCCTGTTCATTGGCGCATACTTAACATCTCTTTGTTCTGTACCCACTAAATTTTTGGAATATTTTTTTGCAACTACAACAAGCAATAAACATCTCTTCAGATACTGTCAAATATTACCTCCGATATAATATTGTGTACATATTACGACCTACCAGGATTTTTCCATAAGCGTCTGATTCTCACAATACAGGGACTATAGCCTAGCGGATGAGTGTTGGTAACCGCTGCCTTTATTAAGGAAATAAACTGTACCCAAAGAACTGTGAAAGCCAAGGAACTAATGCCATTGCCCTCATCAAATCGTTTTATTTTCTTTGTATATTATCCGCTTTACTCTGCAAGTGCAATTACAGGATTTGGGATAGTGTTTGCAGCCTCAATTCCAGCTCTGGGTCTATGACTTACCAGCCTGAACTCTGAGTAAGTATAGACCCCTCATCCTACTTCGTTAATGCCTCAAACATTTTCGCTTCTGGCTTCTCTTCTTGGCCTCTATAACTTAATCATAACACTGTCCCTGTTTGCCATGATACCCTAGGTCAGACAATTTTTTTCTTCATCTGTCTTTAGCTTTTAATTGGTACCAAGACTGATTTCTTTGACTTAGTCTAGATTTTTTCTCCTCCTTGTGCTCTTCTTATTTTAAATGTTCTTTTTTTATTAGCTATTTTCTTTATTTGCATTTCAAATGTTATCCCCTTTCCTGGTTTCCCCTCCCTAAAACCCGCTATACCCTCTCCCCTCCCCCCCTTCCCCTGCTCACCAACCCACCCATTCCTGTTTTCTGGCCCTGGTATTCTCCTATACTGGGGCACAGAACCTTCACAGGACCAAGGGCCTCTCCTCCCATTGATGGAGGCCATCCTCTGCTACATAGGCAGCTAGAGTCATGAGTCCCACCATGAGTTTTCTTTGGTCGGCAGTTTAGTCTCAGGGAGCTCTGGGGATAGTGGCTAGTTCATATTGTTATTCCTCCTATGGGGCTGCAAACCCCTTCAGCTCCTTGGGTCCTTTCCCTAGCTCCTTCATTGGGGACCCTGTGTTCCATCCAATTGATGACTGTGAGCATCCATTTCTGTATTTGTCAGGCACTGGCAGAGCCTCTCAGGAGACAGCTATATCAGGCTCCTGTCAGCAAGCTCTTGTTAGCATCCACAACAGTGTCTGGGTTTGGTGGTTGTATAAAGCATGCCTTGCCAGTCCACTGTTTTAGCATTTTAAGCATCTACTATCCTGAGACAATACCTCTTCAACAGAAGAACTCCCTTTTCAGCCCCCAGGAGGAATAGCTCCTTATTGGTTTTATGACTTCCCACCCAAATTCCTATTCAGGCATTCATGAGTCATGTTTATACCTTAAGAACAAACAAACAGTTTTTCCTTGGGAGTTTCCATTGCTGCTTTTAAGGTGAGTGCTGTGCTTCTGGTACCCAGATCTCTTACCCACTCTCTTAGTAAAACCCAGTATCTATCACTGAGTTTGTTTTGTGGCTTCTATCCTTCTTGGGAATAGGAAATGAACAAAAGAAAATAGCCATTATCAAAACATGGATTAATAATATATTGGTCCTTTTGGAATGCTATTTTATGAGTATAATACAGAATAATTATTTGATAAGAATGCTAAACTAAAATGAGAAGCCCATAATTAAAAAGCTTTATTGTGTTCAAAGAGGAAACTGTCACCTGTGCGAATTCAGGAAATTGACTTCTATTGCTACAGCCTATCAAGAATAGAATCTATTTTTAAAGCAATTATCTATTAACCTGTTATACACTTTTAATGTGCTTTGGGATAAAAAGAGTAAGGAGGAAAAACACAGACATCCATAGTATACTAAAAATGGTTAGCTTTTCAAAATTCTTTTTGTTTGCTTCAAGAGCAGTTATCCAATTGCTTTTAAATTATTTTCATTAGCTCAGTGGAAGTCCACTTGCCTAACATGGGCAAAGACAGCACTAAGTTTGAGACCAAGCACAGTAACAAAAAATAAAATATGTTGATTTATTTAGAAAAATGTAAAATTAGAAAATTTAGGAAAAGACTCAAAATCTCCACTGAAACAAATAAAACAAGCAGAAAATCCCAAAATGCGAATGCAACTTAATCTTGTCATGGTTATAGAAGTACTGCGACTTGTCTGGAGATCTACAAAAAGACAGCTCAAGACTGAGCAAGGCGTGATAGGCATGAAGCCCGTACTTGTCATCTCAGCACTCAGGACAAGGAGACAAGGGGACCACTATAAGTCCGAGAGCAGCTTGGTCTCCATAGCAAGTTCCAGGCCAGCCAGAAAGAAAGAAAACACAAGTGAGACACCTCACCCCTAAAACTGAGGCATAGCTGTCTAAATTAGTATGAAGCTCCAAATGATCCATTCCCTCCTGGGATAATTAAGTATCACCTGGAACAGTTATAGAGAACGAATTCTCAGCTCTGATTTCAAGTTACTTATTTCACATGGTTACTAATTTCGGTAATTTATGAGTCTGAGAAAATATTTGAGGGAGATCCAGTCTAACAGCAGAGACCTCACAAGACTAGAATTTGCATCAGCTTCCCCACTTCTGCCTCCAGCATACTGAGATTATGAACATTCCTCCAACATTGACATTGAAGGCCCTTTTAAAGACTTTGGTTGGGCTAACCTCTTTATAGCTATGGGGATAGTGTTATCCATGCTTGATGAAGGCTTTCCAGTGTGGCTGCTTTGTAGTTATCCTTCCCCCTACCAGTCAACCTCCAATTAGTTTATAAGCAATCCCCAAACACTAATTGGTTCCCCAAAGTAAACATTTGGTGAAGTACTTTGTTGTTGGAATCTGACGAGGTGGATGCACTTGACTAGAATGTTATCATTGAGGTATATATACTTAGAAGTTGGCAGGGTTTCTATAGTGTTTTCCCGACCTGTGAGGTATGGGCTATCAAGGTTGGAAAGGACAAATGGAAGCCAATGGTGTTCCCTCTACCATCAGAAATAGTGAATCAAGACCAATATCAAATCCCTGAAGGAATTGAAGAAATTAGTGCCATCATCAAAGACTTGAAAGATGCAGGACAAAAATTTTGAGACAGATGGGTGGCCTCATTCCTCAAGGTAGTTATATATGATTGGGTATAATGTTAACCTGGCTATTGTTTTATACCATGAGGCAATACATAGACTCATTGCAGGAAAACACATATTGTGATGTTATGGGTGCACTACCTATGCCTATGAAATACCATGCACAGAAGACAGCAGTCCACAGCCTTTCTCCAGGTCTTCTAGCCCTTACATTCTTTTTGCCCCCTCTTCTACAGCAATATCAGATTTAGGTCTGAGCGCTCAACCATCACTTGCTCTCAACACCTTGATCAGTCGTGCATTGCTTTCACTACTGTTCATTTGCAAGGCGGGGGGGGGGGGCTTCTCTGATGAAAGCCAAGGGTAATGTTTGCCTATGAGTATAAACACGTGTATGAAGAAAACAGTTTGGCATCATGACAATTTAACTAAGCAGAATTAAGTTTGCCCCTAGGGCCTACAACATCCTCAGCCATCAGTTTATGACTAACATGTGTATGTTTACAGTATATAAATTTCTTCCTATTTGGAGGAAAATCAGTCACCCCCATAACAATAGTCCTCTGATTGTACCAGTGGATTCATCTTGCCAGGTAGACTGTTGACAATTTTTTCCAGAAGTAACCTACATAGCATTATGGGAGCTTAGACAAACAGGAGGAGCTTCTACCTCAGTTCTATCATGTTCTGTCCACACCTTGCAAATAAAGTATGCTGTGTCTTCAGCAATAGGGTTTTGTATTGTCAGGTTCTGGTTGGTTAAATAAAAAAGTAGGGTGGCAAGAACCTGTATGGCTTTGGGAGATCCAGGAGCCTCCATGACTAGCAGTTCAGAAGGAGGTATCTCACGTCTGGCACTAGGACTTTTGTTTACTAATCTTTGACTTTCAAGAACACCACTATTGAGAAAATAATATTTTGCTTATAGTTACATATTTTAAAGAAATTCAGTGAGTATTCATAATTTTATATGGAGAAAAACAGTCATGAGTGACATATATATATATATATATATATATATATATATATATATATATAATCATATCTTAAACATATATGAGAACAGCAAATGATCTCTTGTACAAATATAGTTACGACCAAGTCTGACAACTAGGGTTTGACTCCCAGGACCCACATAGAATGTGAGAACCAGCTCTCTAGCTCTCAAAAATTATGCTCTGAAGTCCATATATATTTTTGTCCATATATATATATATTTTGTGGTCCCTCCAAAAATACATATAAATCACAAAACACTTAATAGATATACATATTACTCAAATGCCTATGTCATACAGTAATAAGGATTTAAGTGTGATTTGGTTTTGAGGAAACCTGTTCTATATAAGATGCTTCTCCTTTGTTGTTGTTGTTGTTGTTGTTGTTGTTTCAATACTGGGTTTCTCTGTATAGCCCTGGCTGTCCTGAAACTCACTTTGTAGACCAGGCTGGCCTCAAACTCAGAAATCTGCCTGCTCTGCCTCCCAAGTGCTGAGATTAAAGGCGTGCACCACCACTGCCTGGCTAAGATGCTTCTCCTTAAAGTCAGCTATTACATATCAGCGTTCTGTTACAGTTACTTACAAGGCCAGAACTTAGACACTTTTTAGAAAATATACCGTGTTGAGTGCACGCTGACAAGGATGTGGAGCAAAGGGAGCCCTCCTCCATTGCTGGTAGGAGTACATACTTGTACAATCACTTTGGAAATCAATTTGGCAGTTTTTCAGAAAGTTGGAAATAGTTCTACCCCTAGACCCTACTATACCACTCCTGGGCATATGCCCAAGTGACACCTTACTATACCACACAAACACTTGCTCAACTATGCTCATAGCAGCTTTATTCATAATAGCCAGAAACCGGAAAGAACTTAGATGTCCCTCAACTGAAGAACAGATAAAGAAAATGTGGTACATTTACACAATGGAATATTAGTTAACTATTAAAAACACTGACATCATGAAATTTGCAGGCAAATGAATGGAACTAGAAAATATTATCCTGAGTGATGTAACCCAGGCCCAGAAAGACAAGCATGGTACGTAGTACTCAATTCCAAGTGGATATTAACCAATAAGTACAGGATAGCCATGCTACAACCCACAGACCCAAAAAAGCTAAGCAACATTGAGGTCCCAAAGATGGACTCTTAAATCTCACTTAGAAGAGGAAATCAAATAGACATCAGAGAGGTGGATGGAGGGAGGGAACTGTGTGGGGAGGGAAAGAGGAGGAAGTATAAGGAGGAGAGAGAACTGAAAGACTGGCAGGGGGTGGGGAGATCATCTCTGGGATGAGCTAGAAACCTAGGACAATGGAAACTCCCAGGAATCTATGAGGGTGACCCTAGCTAAGACTCCTAGCAATGGGGGATATAGAACTTGAAACAGCCATCTCCTGTAACCAGGCAAGACCTCCAATGGAGATATTGGGGCACTAACCTAGCAACAAAACCTTAGACCCACAGTTTGTACTGCCTACAAGATGTGCAGGGGAAAAGATGGAGCAGACATTGAGGGAATGGCCAATCAAGGAGTGGGCCAGTTTTAGACCCATGCCATGAAAGAGAGCCCACCCCTACTAATGATATTCTGCTATCCTTGCAGACAGGAACCTAGCATAATTGTCATCTAGGAGGCTTCACCCAGCAACTGATGAGAGCAGATGCAGAGACCCACAGCCAAACATTAACCAGAGCTTGGGGAATCCTATAGAAGAGAGGAAAGGAAAGATTGAAGGAGCCAGAGTGGTCAAGGAAACCACAAGAAACCTACAGAATCAACTGACCTGGGCCTATAAGAGCTGTCAGAGACTGAACCAACAAACAGGAGCATGCACAGGATGGACCTAGGCCCTTTGCACATACATATAGAATAGTTGTACAGCTGGGTCTTCATGGGGGAGCAGGGGCTGACTCTGACTCTTGCCTGCCTTGGGATCCCTTTCCCCTAACTGGGCTGCCTAGTCTAACCTCAATAGAAGAGGATACACCTAGGCC
Source organism: Mus minutoides (assembly GCA_902729485.2). Taxonomy (NCBI): domain Eukaryota; kingdom Metazoa; phylum Chordata; class Mammalia; order Rodentia; family Muridae; genus Mus; species Mus minutoides. Next base: position 39,352 of record LR754531.1, on the reverse strand, counting down.
TAATGAAACTTCATAAGCCAAGGATGGTTAATATCCAAACCTTGACCCTCTGATTCCTTCAATCCATCCTGAGGACAGGAGGATGGAGGAGGGAAACTGAGAGGGAAAGGCTGGGAGTAGAGAAAGGTGAGGGAAGCTGCTATCAGGATGTAAAGCAAATTAATAAAAAAAAAAACAGGAAAAAGAGAGAGGGAGAGGGAGAGGGAGAGGGAGAGGGACAGGGAGAGGGAGAGGGACAGGGAGGGAAGGAAGGAGGGAGAGAGGGAGGGAGGGAAGGAGGGAGAGGGAGAGAAAGAGAGAGAGAGAGAGAGAGAGAGAGAGAGATCCTATTTGTACATGTAGGAAGGAGAGGCCACTGGCTGGGCAGATTTCCTACTTTCACTCCACAGAGCTGATGGCATCTTGTTGTTACATTTGCTTGTTAGTTCAGCCTGTACCAAGAACTTAAAGTGTGCCACTGAGTGTCTTCCAGGCTCAGTCACACTGGATTTATAAAGGAATATAAAGGAATGAGTTGGAGATAAGAACACAGTGACCATTTTAGACTTTCTTTTTAACTTAAATGGCTTTATGCTCATTAAAGTAATATTCAATTATGAGATGGTTTTTAGGCACATATAACATATCAGATTATACAGAAGAAAATTAACCCTTTATCTGTCAACTGCCTTTGGAGTTCACACTTTTGGAGGAAATTAATTTTTATCTATCTATCTATCTATCTATCTATCTATCTATCTATCTGTTTATGTGTTGTTTTGTTTTTAATAAATTTATTTATTCTTTCACATATTTCATCCTGAGTGGATTTCCCCCTTCCTTCTCTCCTCCCAGGCCCTTCCTGGCATCTCCCCTCTCCCCACAATCCTCTCCTCCTTTATGTCTCTTTAGAAATGGACAGGCCTCCCAGGGACATCAAACCAACATGACACATCAAGTTGCAATAAGACTAGGCACCTACCCTCATATTAAGGCTGGAAGAGACAACCCAATAGGAGGAAAAGGACCCAAAAGCAGGCAGAGGAGTCAGGCCCTGCTCCCACTGTTAGGAGTCCCATAAAAACATAAAGCTACATAACCACAACATATAGAGAGAGGGCCTAGGTCAGACCCATGCACACTCTCTGTTTGGCAGTTCATCTCTGAACCCTTTTAGATGGTTATATGAGTTTTCTTATGGTGTCCTTAATACTTCCGGCTCCTTCCTCTACATCTTCCGTCGTATTTCCCAAGCTCCTCCTAATGTTTGGCTGTGGGTCTCCATCAGTTGCTGGATGAAGCTCCTGATTGGGCTAGACACCAATCTGTAAGTAGTAAGTATATCATAGCATCATTAAAAAATCATTTCATTGATTTTTTTTTTTTTTTTTTGCTGGTGGTGTTTGGTTTTATCCTAAGTCTTTGGGCTGTCTAGCATCTGGGTCCTGCCTCCACAAGCATGGGTCTCAAGCTGCACCAGTCTTTGTTTAGCCACTTCTGCAATTTCTCTGACACTTTTACCCCAGCACATCTTGCAAGCAGGACAAAATGTAAGCCGAAGGTTTTGTGGCTGGGTTGGCGTCCCAATCCCTTTACCAGAAATCTTACCTGGTTATGGGAGGTGGTTGGTTCAGGCTCTGTACTCCTCATTACTAGGAGTCTTAGCTAGGGTTACCCGTGTGGATTCCTGGGAGTTTCCCTTGCACTAGGTTTTTACCTAGTACATTTTACCTGAAATGCTCACCAATTCACGTTGTCTCTCCCAGAACTCTCTCCCTCCGTCCTCTCAGCACCTGATCTCTCCTGTTCCTCTCCCAACCCACCTGCAATAACTATTCTATTTCCCCTTCCCAGAGAGACTTATGTATCCCCGTTTGAGCCATTCTTGTTACTAAGCCTCTCTGGGTCTGTGGATTGTCGCATGATTATCCTTTACAGCTAATATCCCCAACTAAATGAATACATACTATGTTAGTCTTTCTGTCTCTTGATTACCGCACTCAGTATGATTTTTTTTTCCTGATTCCATCCAGTTGCCTGCACATTTCATGGTGTCACTGTTTTTAACAGCCAAGCTTTCTTTCTTTCTTTCTTTCTTTCTTTCTTTCTTTCTTTCTTTCTTTCTTTCTTTCTTCCTTCCTTCCTTCCTTCCTTCCTTCCTTTCTTTCTTTCTTTCTTTCTTTCTTTTCAGACAGGGTTTCTCCATGTAGTCCTGGATGTCACAGAGATCTACCTGTCTCTGCCTCCTGAGTGCTGGGATTAAAGGCATGCACCACTACAACCAGGAGTACCTTTTTGTTCTCAGGCTCTCTGTGGAAGCCTGATGTGATGGAATCCATCTGTCATCAAAGCACTTACACAGTGGAGGTAGGAAGAGTGACTACCTTAACCTACATAAATCCCCCATCTCCAAAGCAATAGAGACATCTCCTTTGTAGGAATAACAATTCACTCTATACTTGAAGAAAGAGATTGCAGCCTGCTAATAAAGAAATCCTCTGGGGTTCATTGTTTTCTAGTTCTACATGGAAATTAATCTACAAATTACTTCCTTCCTTCCTGGTTTCTGCCTGATAGTAGCACAAAAGTTCAATTAGGCCAGATAGGAAAACAGACACAAGGTCATGTGTACACAAAAGCAATTGAGCTAGAATAATAACAGAAACCCGTTGCCGGTATAACTAATCTCCATATATCAATGATTAGTTCTGGTCAATTGTTGGCATTAGAAGCCTACTTTTGACAAATATGCATACTTACGGAAATCCTTTTTAACATCAAGTGTGAGCAAGTAACTTAAATGAAATGAAAAGATGTATTCGGAAGGTCTTCCTTGGCATGGGCCAAAAAATAAGTAGATAAAAATAAAAAAATGAATGCAAGCATGAGGCAAATTAGACCACAGTTTATCCAAGTAGACCAGCTGCCTTAGTGAGCAGTCAAATCAGAAATCAGACTGTTAGGAACAGCAAATATGATAGGAAAAAGGTGTCAACATTTTTTGGTTTCGGGGAGTGGAAAATTCAGCTCCAAGCGTCTTCCTAACAGGGGAGAGAACTAGTTTCCCATCAGTGAAGAATCGAAGAATCCAGTCCTGCACTAAGACTCAGGTGGGCTTGGAGCCACAGTTCACATGGTGTCAATATCATTTCTCCGTACGCCTTGCCCTTAGCCTTCAAGATGTCTTCTTTTCAGCCTACACATGACAATACTGCGTAGATTTAGAATTTTCTATTTTTGGTTAAAGAGTAGCTGAGACAATTTAACACTGTATCTACTAAGAGAAAAAGTACTTTAAGTTTCTTTTTTTTTTTTTTCAAAAAACAGGTAGACTTTAATTTCTTTCAGTAGCTACTTCCTAGGAGGGTATAAACGGACTCTTCAAAATGCTATAGACAGGTGATAGAATTAGCATTTAGCGTAAACTATTCAGTTTGGGGATTTATTGAAAAATATCTGTCTAATAATATGTTAAGAATGAGGGAAAGTACGTACATTTTTGCCCACTAAGGATTCCTGCTGCAGAGGAAGTGTATTAAACTCACAGATATAAACAGTAGCTGTCTACATGAGACTGTGCAGGCCATCAAGGAAACTGAAAGGAAAACATAGACATAAGAGAAGGAAAGAAAACAAATGCAAAGATTTCATAATGCAAAGAAATGGAAACTATCCACTGTAACAGGAACAGAGGGAGAGGGAGGGAGCAATGGAGAGAGGGAAAAGGAGAGGGAGAGGAGGAGGAGGAGAAGGAGAGAGAGAATACTGCTCTCCTTTGCTGTTGTAATTTTAAACTAAGATCTTTCTGATTAATATATAAAATGTGGGATTCATAAATGAAAAGGTATATAAATTGGAAAACATCAAACCTAACGACTCTCTACATCTACAGTAATATGTTATTAGAATTAGGAGTTGTAGCATATTTGGGGATAATGTTACTCATAAAATAAGTATCTGAAGAGTTTATAACAAATAAAATGAAAAGATAAACCCACTAAGGATCACATGCAGATTATCAACAAGAAGAGATGGCTTAAATAGAAAATAAAGCTTGCCTTAAGTAATAAGTTAAATTTAAAATCAAAAGAGGTAGATTCTTTAAACTACACAGTGGTGACAAAGGTGTAAAAAAGCAAATATTTTCATATACCACTGATAGAAGAATAAATTAATGTAATATCTTAAAAAGGCAATTGATGATAGCACCACAGGAAAAGTTACTACTTGTGATTATAAATTTGTCTTCAAGGATTATGTCTGTCAGTTCCCAGCAGAACACTCCAAATACACCTACAGTTTAAATACCTGGGTTTGTTATTTTTTTGTAATGAGGGGAGTCCAAACAAATTATAATATTTCTGAAAGAGGTTATCTGTATACATCTCTGGACTGGCTGGTTTTGTGTGTCAACTTGACACAAGCTGGAATTATCACAGAAAAAGGAGCTTTAGGTGAGGAAATGCCTCCTTGAGATCCAACCATAAGGCATTTTCTTAATTAGTGATCAAGGGTGGGAGGGCCCATTGTGGGTGGTGCCATCTCTGGGCTGGTAGTCTTGGATTCTATAAGAAAGTAAACTGAGCAAGCCAGGGGAAGCAAGCCAGTAAGTAACATCCCTCTATGGCCTCTGCATCAGCTCCTGCTTCCTGACCTGTTTGAGTTCCAGTCCTGACTTCCTTGGTGATGAACAGCAATGTGGAAGTATAAGCTGAATAAACTCTTTCCTCCCCAACTTGCTTCTTGGTCATGATGTTTATGCAGGAATAGAAACCCTGACTAAGACAGTATTCTGTTGTGGGATGTTTTTTGGATTAGATAGCTTGAAATAGAACTCAAGATGGTAGTATATTGTTTTTCTAAGTTGGGTATGAGCCTACATTTAAGTGTTTCAGTGCTATCCAGGGAAAGTACAGATTAGAAAGAGTCTAAAGATATGAGTGAAGTAAAAGAAGACAAGGTTTAAAGGGAGAAAAGAGAATGATGGATAATCTGTAGTAGTTGGCACACTAGCCTTGGATTTTGTTGTTGTTTGTTTGTTTGTGCTTAGGTACATTATGAAGTAATATTATTTAAACATGGTCAGTCTCAGAATAAACTTGTGTAATGTTAGTCCTGATGGGATTACTTACATCCATCCAGAGAATGATAGAGCTTTAGCTGTGAGCACCAGATCAACTTGAAATAACATTAAAATCAATGTATAAGTAATGCCAGGGGCTCCCCACATTTTCTTATCCTAGATATGTAGTCTCACATACAAAGAGATTTATGCATAATGATATCTCATATATCAAAATTTACAGTAGACATTCTAAATATTCATCAGTGCTATTCAAAGATGAATACATTGTTATAATACAGGTAAATAGTGAGGTAATATAATTCTATTAAAACTTGATGAAATACTTGCTGATAAGAAGAATTCTAAGACATTTTTGAGTAACAAAATAAATGTATAAAATAGTACTCATTTCTATTTGTATTTGAAATTACTTGTGGTTTTGATAATGACTTCTGTTCTAAAGCTCTTCTGGGTCTGTAGTAGAAAGATATACTTGATATTTTGTTTAGGCTGGGCTACTGTTCTAGTAATTAAATGAGTTATTTCCAAATCTTAACAGATAATTGTCGGCCTACCTTCCCATGTGCCCCCACTTTCCTTTCTCAGGCTATAATGACACACATGGCAGTCTAGGTAACAAAATACAGAATAAAGAGCCAAACCACAATAGAGACCTAAACGAGGAAAAGGAAGTCTTGTTTAAGCTACTGAGATTTGGAAGTTCCTATTAGCAGTGGTGTTAATAGGATATCCTGAATGATATAATCAAATTTGGGGTATTGCAATTATTTTAAAAAATGTATAGTAGCAGAAGGGTGTTAGTCCTAAAGAAATCTTCTTATATCCAGGAAGATGCAAATTCACAGGACACAGTAGCAGAACAAATGTTAAAGTGGGCCAGAGGAAGAAACTGGGAGGCACTCCATGTGCCTTTATGAAAAGTATTAAAGGGATAAAGTTCTTAGCAAGTGAAGGCTCTGTGCCTTGTGCTTGACAAAACAGTACTGCAAGAAAGAGGTTCGAATAGAATTAGCTCTTTCATAAGCGTGCTCCTCCAACACGGAGTCCCTGTCAGCCCTCACTTATAGATGTCCTTGTGATGTCTGTGCTGTGGTTATCTTCTTGTCCATTATTTTAGCTTTTGTCCTTAGAATGACCTAATATCAATGTGGAGTTTTTGCCTTGCCTGTAAAGCAAGCTTTGTAACTCAATCATTTTTAATACTTTCTCTTTTTTTCTTAAATCTCTCTTAAGGCAATTCCCTCTTCTGTCTTTCCAGGTGTCAGAATTCAGAAATTATTTTTATGAACTTTTTTTTTGTGTTTTTGTGAGCTCACATTTCAAATCTTTCTATTATTTTTTCTTGCTCCTCTAGTTGTGTCATTTGTTTATAATTATCATTCATTTTCAGAAGAGCTTAACTTTTTTCTCTCCTTCTTTCTTTAATTTTGAGGTTGTGATTTAACTATAGTGCTCCCTTCCCCTCCTTTCTTTTTCTTTCTTCCTTCCTTTCTTTCTTTCTTCCTTTCTTTCTTTCTTTCTTTCTTTCTTTCTTTCTTTCTTTCTTTCTTTCTCTCTCTCTCTCTTTCTCTCTTTCTCTCTTTCTTTCTTTTCTTTTCTTTTTTTTTTGGGTTTTTTTTGAAACAGGGTTTCTCTGTATAGCCCTGGCTGTCCTGGAACTCACTTTATAGATCAGGCTGGCCTCAAACTCAGAAATCCACCTGCCTCTGCCTCCTGAGTGCTGGGATTAAAGGCGTGTGCCACCACATCCGGCTTCCCCTTTCTCCTGCTGTACTTCTCCCTACTTTCCTTCAACTTCATGACCTCTTTTTCTATTGTTATTGCATGTACATATGTGTTTGTATATAAACATATACATTCTTAAATATCATCTCTTGACTCCATATAATATTACTGGTATGTATGTTTTGGCAGCTAACAGTTTGACATTGAACAACCAATTGATGCTTTATCCCTTTAACACTTTTCATAAAGGCACATGGAGTGCCTCCCAGTTTCTTCCTCTGGCCCACTTTAACATTTGTTCTGCTACTGTGTCCTGTGAATTTGCATCTTCCTGGATATAAGAAGATTTCTTTAGGACTAACACCCTTCTGCTACTATACATTTTTTTTAAATAATTGCAATACCCCAAATTTGACTATGTTATTCAGGATATCCTATTAACACCACTGCTAATGGGAACTTCCAAATCTCAGTAGCTTAAACAAGACTTCCTTTTCCTCGTGTAGGTCTCTATTGTGGTTTCCTCTTTGTTAGGAAAACCACATCTCCAGCTCTCAGCTTCTTCTGTTGCCTCTAATTCTTTATGTAGGATTGAAGTTCCTTTGGCCTCTACCTATGAAGTATGGAAAGTTCATTAGTGTCCTTGTTCAGGTCATGCCTAGGCAGTTGTGTTTGTGAGACTTTATAGCTTCTGATGTCACTAGCAGAAATAATCTCTCAGAAAACTTTATATCTCTCTGTCTCTTCCCATCTTTCTGCCCCTCTCTTTGGGAATTATCACTGGGCCTTATGTGCAGGAGTGTTTTGTAGATGTTTCCAGTAACATTGGGTTCCACAATTCTGAATTGCGATAGGTTGTGGTTTTCTCTAGTGGTCTCCTTCTGTCACAAAGAGAAGTTTCCTTGGTGATAGGTAAAGACTACACTTATCTGCGGGTCTAAGAACAAATGTTTACAGATTGTTGTTAGGGATTATGGTGGTTTAGTAAATTAATGGTTGTAGAATCTCTTCCTCCTCCAATAACCACAATTTCACTAGTATGGAGTAATTAGCTAGAATTCGACTACCAAGCATGGTGCTGCTCTTGGTGAGCAGGCCTTAAATCCAATTAAAGATCTCTTAGTTACTATCACACTCTGTGTGCCACTTCTGTACGCAGAGGGTTTTTGTATTATGTTAGTTGACAATGTGGTTCACAGGCATCATAGCTGACTAGGACTGTTGGTTGCTTTATTTCTTCTGGAAGCTTGCATGGCATCTTCTGATACTATGAAAGCTAGTCCTCTCAGGGAGAGAGCATTCAGGACAGTTTCAGCTCAGGGGTGTCTGAGCCCCGTTTCTGACTTGCATGTTGTGTTTAGCATTAACTTTTTTTAAATCTCTCATTTTAAACAATGGTTATAGTGTTCTTTTATTGGGGAACATATATTTTTATGTAATTTTTGATGGACATGTCATTTGGAATGTCATTATATTTCATTATAGTATGTTGATTGAATTTGATCAATATCCTTTTCTATTATGGCTATTTGTGATTTATGATGATGATTATTATAATGATGATTTTTTTTTCCTTTGAGACAGAATCTTGGGCATTTGCCCAGGCTGGTTTCAAATTTCTGGTGATCCTCCTGTCTCAGCTTTCCACCTTCTGGTATCAAAGGTATGTACCACTACATCAGCTGAAGTTCTCATCTGATGTATCATTGTGTGATGGGATGGGAGTTATGGTAAAGGGTGGTAAATCATGATATCTCTTGTAACTAAACTTTGGCAATCTAGATCTCCTTCTTCCTACATGTAGATTCTTCTCTTCATATATCTAGATTACCCTCTTCATATATCTAGATCCTTCTTTTCATATACCTAGTATCTTCTTTTTGTGTAACTAGAACCTCCTCTTCATATATCTAGATCGCCTTCTTTGTATAGCAGATCTCCCTTTTCTGTTCTTTTTATGTGTTCAAATTCCAAGCAGCCATCTTCCTGACTTGGTAATGCTCAACTCTTCTCTCCAACATCTCTCTAGTCTAGACTTTTACTTTCCTCTGTTCATAAGTTAGACTTGTGGCACTTCATACTCAGTACAAGGTTAGCACTGAGATGGCATTTCAGCTGGCTACTAATTTGAGACTGTAATACATAGACTTTCCCTGAACCACCATGCTGACCAACACCCCTGAGCATGCCCTCTGTCAGTATCCAGTTGGTTTGTTTTTTGTTTTGAAGTGAAGTTAGTATTTATTAAGAAAGAATTTTAATATAGATGTTAAGCACTGAACAAAAAAAGGAGCGAGATGTAAAATAAGCACAATGGCATATATGAAATAAATGTGGTCTTCTCAAGAGACTCTATTCACTGTCTTAACAATATTTATATATCTGATTTGGGGTGGCTTTTAATGTTACATTGTTGAGGATATTTAAGACTTGTACATGTAGATATGTTTGTATATTTGCACACAGGTTTTATGCAAGTAAAGACTACAAGTTGAAATCAAGGTGTCTCTACCTACTTAATATTTTTTGAGACAGTTTCTCTCACTGATCCAGGAATTCACTTGAGTGAGTTCCAATTTAGCTAGTTTGGATGGCTAGTGAGCTCCAGAAATTGACTTGTCTGTCTCTCCAGCACTGAAAATACAGATTCATGCTATAGCACCCCAAATTTTAGCAGGTGATGGGACTCCAAATAAAGATTCTGAGCTTGCTGGGAAGTACTTTACAGACGCAACCATCACCCCAGACCCTGAGCATGCAAATCCTGAATGAGTGACAATAGATTGCTGAGATTGTCAAGTACATACACATAGCATCTTACTTTAATAACAACTTGAGTTATGTGCTCCAACTGCTAATCATGAATGTCCTCATGAGTTTAGCTGTGGGTACCAGCTAGTGACGGGAGTGTTTGTCATCACTTAGGAACATGAGCATTTTCTTCCTTTCACATTATTGCTCGCGCCATGTGATGTTTAATTGGTGGCAGTCTTTTGTCCTCATCTGTTTGTATATTGGGTTTGCAAGTGTCCTAATGTTAGAAGTATATATTGGCTGTGTCCTTTGGAATTTACTCTTCTTATTTCTGCCACAACTTTCCTGGAGCTTGCCATGGCTGAACATTTTATAGTCTACTTCCTTGATTCGTTACTTTCACATTTTATTCTTTCTTATGTATACTGTTTATCATATGTGTGTGGGTGTTGAAATAGGTATGTGGCAAATTCAAGGAGAGGAAATTTGAATTCACAATGGGGATTCTAACTTTATAAATATTTTAAGTACTCAGATCTCATTATATCTTTTAGTATCCATGTTTTCATCTCTAATCTATACATAAAAGCATACTCATAAATAAACATGTATGACCACCCTTTCTCATATCCACATACAATGAATATTTGTTGAGTGGTAGATAAATTCCAATTATAAGGCAGAAAAAGTCAGTATGGAAATGGAATATCTATTTGCTATTGCCTCAATTCTAGATGAAGTTGAAGTACAACTTGTAGCTAAGCACAAGAATGCTTTTACAAAGTGCCTACTAAGTACTGATTTTAAAGGTCACATTACACAGATGTATATAGTACACATGAGCATTAAAATACATGATAATTACATCATGTGTATGTTACACACCTCAAAGATCTGGATTAAAGGTGGGTCTTCTTATCTCAAGTGACTTAAGAAAAAAAAAAAAAAAAAGCCCTCACCACTATACCCAGCTGCTTGAGTTTTAGTTAATTCCAGATATAGTCAAGTTGACATGCAAGAGTAGCCAGCACAGTACGTACTTCTCTGTGTATGTATGCTATAGTTTACATAACAAGTTTTATTTTCCAAAGCTTATGTGTTGAAGTCTCGGTCCCCAGACTTATTTCTGTTTCCTAACTGATTTCAAACAAGAAAGCTTTATGTGTTTACAAAGAAGGGTATATATAAAGAATGCATTTAATATTTTACTGACTTGAATATGTAAGAAATGGTTAAAAGGTATTAATTAGAGATCTTTCTGTAAAGTTTCAGGGTGTCCCTTTAATCACTACAGAGGACACAATAAGGCCAAGTTATCCCAGCAAAAGTTAGACTCGGTAGGTAGCAAGGAAAGGAAAGTCTACTCTGCGCATCTAATTAATCAGATTCCAAGGGCGTCTACAGCTAATCCGCTTCACTGGTCACACACACTAACCAAGTCAAAGGAATGTTCACAGACTGTCCTACAATGACAAATGACCCAAATCTACAAAAGAGTGAAGCTGACTATGCAGACGCCATCCCTCATCTCCTAGGAGTTGACAATACATGATGGACCATCTAATTATAATAAAATACTAATAAGAAATATATAAGATTTTAATAGTGCCAACAAACCACACCAATACATCAAAATGACAAAGGAACAGATAGGTAAAACTCCAACGCATCCTTTATACCTTGGAAATCTTCCAAATCTCAAAACATTAAAGCCTTTGTAAAGAAAAAAGTTAAAAGTTCCATTATGTAAATGGTTAGTAGAATTTTAATATAAAAAGTAGTTTACTAGCAATTCTAAAAATTATTTTAGAATGCTCAGCCGGGATCTTGTCCCACCAAAGGATTTAACTCTTTACAACCAATATTCCAAATTGAGGTAGTCAGAAATGATACTATAGTCTTAACAACTGAAGATTATTAAAGCCTCAGGCAAAGCCTTTAATGAAAATCTAGGTGGACAAACAGAAATAATAAGAATAAAACTGGCATCTTCATTTCTAGTTTTCAAGCAAAAGAATTCATTAGTTTTTATAGTCTTTGTAAGAGTTAATAAGCTGTTTTAAAAATGTGTTTAAGCTCTGGGAAGAACCTAAAACTCTTGAGTAGTAGAGTTTTGTTTGTTTTCCTTTGTTCTGGTTAAAAAAATATTTAAATGTTTTGGAGAAATTTATTTTGCTTGTTTTATAAATCTTGTATAAATGATAGTAGGAACAACATTTTTGGATTTTTTAATTAGATATTTATTCTCTTTATTTACATTTCAAATGTTATCCCCTTTCCTAGTTTCCCCTCTGAAAATCCCCTCTCCCTCTCCCCCCCCCCCCCCCCCCCCCCCCCCCCCCCCCCCCCCCCCCCCCCCCCCCCCCCCCCCCCCCCCCCGTTCCCCAACCCACCCACTCCTGCTTCCTGGCCCTGGCCTTCCCCTATACTGGGGCATAGAACCTTCACAATTTTTAAAACCTACTGTTTAGTAAAAAATAAGAAAAATGAAACAGACCCCAATAAAGTCAATTTGTACTATTATCTCCTTGCTAAAAGTCCACCACATACGACAAAGATCTTAATAAAATCCTAATACAAGGAAAGATATATTAAAAATAAATAAATAGGCAAGAGAATCTCATGGAGTTTGTGAGAATCAGAGCGGTGTGTCAGAAATTTGAAAGATGCATTAATTTAGATTAAGTCCAGGCACAGCTTTGCTGGCACTATGATGTTTGTAGTGAGTCCCAAATGCTGAGAGCATTGGTCATGTGATCTAGGGACAAAGTCTAGAAAAAAAAAAAAAAAAAAGCAAAGGTTATCCTACTTCAGACAGCCCTTGCTGCAGCCTAGGAAAGTAAGAGCTGAATTCAAGACTAGTTGGTGGAAAGACCTATCATGGCTTTATAAGTCACAGTAAAAGTAAGGATTTCATTCCAGATACATTAGAGGGTTGGGCACTGGCCAGTTTTGTGTGTCAACTTGACACAAGTTAGAGTCATCAGAAAGGAAGGCCAGTTGAGGAAATGCCTGCATGAGATTCAGCTGTAAGGCATTTTCTCACTTAGTGATCAATGAGGGAGGGCTGATGTGGTGAATGGGGCCATCCCTGGGCACGTAGTCCTGGGATCTATAAGAAAGCTGACTGAGCGAGCCAGTGGGCAGCACTCCTTCCCAGCCTCTGCATCAGCTCCTGCTACCAAGTTCTTGCCTTGTTTGAGTTCCTGACCTGACTTCCTCTAGTGCTGGACTAGGATCTGGACGTGCAAGCTGAATAAACCCTTTCTTCCCAGCTTGCTCTTTGGCCACGCTGTTTCATTGCAGCAATAGAAACCCTGACTAGGACAGCTGAAATCCAAGGCATCTTGAACCTTTTAAATGGTTAGTAGCCACTGTACCTATTTGGGTAACAGATCTGTAGCAATCAAAAGTGGAAGGTGGGAGACTAGTTCTCTGCCTGTGTCCTGGTTCAAATACTACTTGGTCCCACGAAGCCTTCATCCTTCACATGGCTGGATATAATTTCCTTTATCGATGTTTTATGGTGACTACTTTGATTTTGCTGCTTTCTTATAATATTCATTGTATTCAGTCTCATGCTTCAGAGACCTACTGTAGTTCATCTTCTTTAAGAAATCTTAGATTCTACAATCCTACAGGACAGGGATTGTGATGTATGTGATCACAATCTGTATGTATTATGCACTTTTTAACCTAGCATAATTCATTGGCTCATGCAGAATATTACCTGAAGATGTGGGACTCACAACTTCTCAGTAAACAATAAGTAAAATTGATTCAACTCTGCTTCCCGTAGTGTGGAATACATTAAGGAATAAGTGATTGTTATTATTTAATATAATGTGAGCAAAGCTGGGTGGGGGGAGTCTTGAAGTTTTAAGAACTGATTTTATGTCTGATTAAATGGAATAGACAAAATCATTTCAAGAAAATTTTAAGATGTTAATTAACCTGGGTGGGAGTGTAACTGTCAGCTTGACTGACAAAGTTCCTTAGTAAAAAAAACAAACAGAAAACGGAAGGAATTAGGTAAGTTTTATATATTTTGTGCATATATGTATCTCTTTCTTTCTTAGGTTCTACAGGTTTTGTGCATATACATCTGTGTGTGTGTGTGTGTCTGTGTGTCTGTCTGTCTCTCTTCTCTGTCTGTCTCTCTCTGTTTCTCTGTCTCTCTGTCTCTCTCTGTGTATATATCTGTCACAGTTCCCCTCCCTCTCTGTCTCTCTCTCTCTGTGTATATCTGTCACTGTTCCCCCCTCTCTGTCTCTTTCTGTGGTGTGTGTGTGTGTGTGTGTGTGTGTGTGTGTCTTGAGACTACAGGTCACCACTGAGTATCTTTCCTAATTGCTCCTCACCATACTTGTTAGAACAAGGTCTTCCATGGGATGTAGAACCCACTGTGTAGAGAGGCACAGCATGCTCCAGATAGCCAAGTGTCTTCATCTCCTTAGCTCTGGTTTTACAGATGCCTTCTATATGAGCACTGGGGAGCAAACCTGACCCTTCTGCTTGAGCAGCAAGCACGTGACTGGCTGATCTATCTCTGTAGTTTCTCTTTGAAGTTCTGTCTTGATTAAAAAAAAAAAAAAGGAAGGAAGGAAGGAAGGAAGGAAGGAAGGAAGGAAGGAAGGAAGGAATTTACAAAGCACAGTCCATACAGAATGTCTATTAAAATGTCACTGGGAGAAAAAGAAAATGGTCCCATTTAAAAAAAAAAAAAAGAAAAAAAAAGAATAAACTGGATAAAGGAAGGGTATATATTAGAATCAGCAGAGAATGATGAACAGGGATGAGAAAGGAGAACATTGCAGAGACGATATTATACCTGCTAATGATCAAAATGCACTTTAAAAATAATAAGTCATTATCATCGTGCATAAAATGACTAAGGTATATGTGGATTCTAGCTAGGAACAATTTTCTAGAATTGGAAAACACCATTTTGTATAAGGATCACGCACAGAGAGGAAGGGGGAAAGGCAGGAGGAGGTGGGGAGAGAGAGAGAGAGATTACTTTCCTCTTCTGGCTTCTAATTTCGGGACCGAGGAAATGCAGTATGAGAACGAGGGAAGCCCATGCTGAGGTCACACCGCTACACAAAGACCTGAAATGGGAACCCAGCTTCTCAGTCCCAACGCATTGCTCTTGCCAATCTTCCCTGCAAATTGGATGATTATGATCCATTTCCCCTTATTTTTGACATAGCACACTCTACATGCCTGGAATGGAATTCATCCTTGCCAATTGTCTGCTGTCCTGGGGGACCACGGGGTCGGGGGTTTCCCCAGTGAGAGTTGGCGGATGTGACAAATCAGATTCAAATGCTAGACAAATCAGATGCACTCTCTGGGACATTGAATCCCCAACTCATTGATTGTAGGCAGGGAAACGAATGGGACTGAATCATCCCGGTGACAGAACGCTGACAAGCTGTCACTTAAACTCAGCTACTAGGATCCCCGGAGCCACCTCGCGTCTTGTCGCTGTTGCTGGTGAATCCTCTTGCTTGCCTTTTTCCTTCTGTTCTGGAATTATTCCGCATTACTCACATTTCATTGTTTCACAGTGTTTTCTTTGCAAAGCAAAAATTGATTTTATATCATCTACACTAAGTCAACCAAATCGCTGCTCTGCTTTCTAAAATCACAAATGCGTTAGGACACAAGACGGGAAGTTCTATACATTAAAACATAAGGGGGGGTAGAAAATGGAAGATCTGAAGGTACACGGACAAGATGAAGGGGGGGGGGGTGTCCAGATTATGCCTGTCCATCATCCATCATGGATTGCTTTACTGTATCTCCACTAGCTATCTCCTCTACGGGAGATAGCAATCAGTGGGCCTAAATGGACAGAAATAAAGAGATCTAGCGACAACACATGTCAGGCACCTCAAAGACTGGAGAGGCACAAACAGGGAAATTGGGACCCAAGAGTGAAGAATTGAAATAGGCAGCTATCAGCCTTGTCTGGCAGGAAGATGGTGTACTTGGAATCTCAGATCTGCCTCATTCTGGCCTGGCTCTTTGTCTCTTGCGTCAATTCTGAAAGTTCTGAACCTATTTTCTTAAAGCAGGGCCCAGCTGAGTCCTTAGGAGACCCTAAGGACCGAAGGCACAATGAGATCGCTAGACTGTCCTGTCTCACTCTATTAAAATGTCACTGGGATGGGGGAAAAATGGTCCAGGAAATGTAACTAGGATTCCTGTTGTGATTTTGCATTTAGTATCCTGAGCAAGTAAGTCATTCTCCCTGCGCCTCTGTTTCCTGTTCAGTACAATGAAGAAACAACTCACTCAGCGTAGCTCTGGAGTCTAGAGAAACACAGGAGAGAAAGATTGCAATCACTTAGCAAATTGAGAAAAAAGATCAAGAGGAAAACGCTACTCTCCCCTTGGTATCGTTTTTAGGCTCTGTTATGAACAGGCATTTTTCAGCCAGGGCAGACAGTTTTGTTTTTCTGCTTTCTGTTTTGTTAAACACGCTAAGGAAAAGGAGCTTGTGGCAGCTTTTATGTTATGCAGTTCCCAGAAATGAGGATAAAACAGAGGTTTCCCGGAAGAATTTTGACAAATATCAAAGCTCAAGAACTGTCTACTTCGAGAATTTTCCAGAATATTTGCCCATAAATATATCTGATGACTGGGAATATCCCCTTTAGTTGGTATTTTAACCATTACTTCTGAATTCCATATGTCTAGCATACGTTTATCACAGATATATGTCTTGGTTCGATTTACTATATTGCTGTGATGAAACATCATGACCAAAAGCAACTTGGAGAGGAAAGGGATTATTGCACTCAAGGTTCCACATGACAGTTCATGATTAAGAGCAGCGAGGGAAAGGAACTCAAACAGGGTAGGAACCTGGAGGCAGGAGCTGATGCAGAGGCCATGTAGGAGTGCTGCTTACTGGTTTGCTCCCCATGGCTTTGTCAGCACTAGGACCCCATCTGGTGTGGAAAGGCACAGACCCTGTGCACGTTGTCAGTCTCTGTGAATTGATAAATACGCTGATCCTGTTGATTTAGAGAGCATTGTTTCTTAGGTGTCCTTTATCCCCTCTGATTCTTATACATTTTAAGCCTTCTCTTCTGTAGGAATCTGTGAACTTTGAAAGAATCACTCCACTTTCTTATAGAATCCAGGAATACTTGCCCAGGATGTGGCCCCGCCCACAGTGGGCTGGGTCCTCCCCCATCAATCACTAATTTAAAAAATGTCCTACAGGCCTGCATACAACCCAATTTTTTGCAGACATCCCCCCCCCCCCCAATGGAAGTTCCTTTCTCTCCAATGTCTCTAGCTTGTGTCAAGTTGTCATAAAACTAGCCAGCATGACAAACATTTACTGAATAAACAAATTAGAACTATTCTTACATTGGTCCTACTGTATTATACTGGTGTTATTGCTGTTAGGTACAGTGATTCAGTGTGCATTCTACACTGGCCTGGTCCTTTCCTTGTATGTAGTTCAAGCTGACCCTCAGTCCCTTTGGTTTCAGCTTTTCAGTTGCTATGCTTGAAGACTGATGGCCTCTACATTATGCTCATTTTACTGCTTGTACTTACATCTTTGAAACAAATAACACTGGCTTTCTGCTCAGAATGGCAAGAGAGTTATCAAAGTTTGCCTGTGGTATTTAGACACCTTTCAGTGTAGAAGCAAAATTATAGGCATAACAGCAGCTTTTTATTTAATTTATATAATTAGTCTCTTGCCTTAAGAAAGTCTTCTGAGATCCCATATGAGTCTACTCAGAAAAAAAAAACAATTATAGTAATGGAGAAATTGAGAAATACTCTATTAGTTTATTTATGGTCTTTGTCTCCTATGGTCAAGGCTGTTGCACCTCCTAGCACTGCTAGTTTGACTTGTACATTGCCCACGTGTTTGGATGGTTCTAGAACCCTTGTAGACATGATAGAACTGTAGTAGCAGGTACTGTTCTGACAGTACCAGGTTCTGTTCATCAGCTGACACCATGATTGGGACTCCTCAATGATTGGGACAGGCACTGTTCTGACAGTACCAGGTTCTGTTCATCAGCTGACACCATGATTGGAACTCCTCAATGATTGGGACTTACTGTAGCAGCACCTGCAGCAGAATCTTGGCTCTGTAGCCATGGGAATAAATGGCAATCCGCCATTGCTGAAGCTGCACTGAATAAGATGCGGGAAATGGAAGTACTTGGGGAAGCAGAAGCGATTGCAGAGATGTGCAGTGTTTAAACGGTTAAAAAGTGAACCACCAAAACCTTGTCTGTCAGGAATCTACTTTACAGAAGAAGAAAACAAATGTAAGACAAAGGGGCAGAAAGGCAAAACTGAGCATCTGTGAAGGGAGGCTGGGAGCCGTGCACGTGACTGGAGAGCAAACCCTACAGAATAGAGAGGAGCAATGAAAACTTCTATACAGAAAGTTTCCATAAAGCACGAACGCACTGAGATATTTGAAAGGGATTCAAGATATGATAAAGTCACTCAAAAAGAAAACAAAGACAATTAAAATCCTAGAAAACACAACCAGTTGAAACAAAAAACAAACAAACAAAAAATGCTATGAGAAAGTTAAGGCATTATGTAAAGCCAATTGATTATGAAATAACCTTAAATTCTGTGTAGGCAATACAACAGGATAAGTTCAATTTGAATCTAATAGTTTGCTAATTTGATCAAAGCAGGGGAACTCATGGTATTGATGCTACAAATAACACACTTCTATAGCTACTGTAACGGGTGTTCCCTAGTGATGTCTTGATTTCTCACATATTTATGGTGAACCTGTGAATAAAGAAGACATCTGGGTTGTAGAGACAATATTCAGGCAAGTAATGTGAAAAATCTGGAAGCAAATTGGAAATTAGGGCAGGGTAAAGATCTGAAGAGATAAAGAAAAGCTAGACACAACCATATCTTGAGATACTGGAGATAATAGAGAGAAATTCATATTGAGAAGAAAATAATTATTTCAAATACTTTCAAATATAATAATTTGTACATTATTAATGATATTCACCCAAAAGGCAAAGGAAAAACATTAAAATAATCAAGCACCAGTTAATATTGACATTTTGTAACATTATTATTGTTTTATTGAAACTACGAAGTATATGATGTGGAATAAATAAAATAATTATGTCTTTAAGAACTAAGAATAATAAAAGGTACGTATAAAATACATGAAATTAAGCAAATGACTTGTAATTTCATTGGAATACGAACAAGGTTTATAAAGTTATCTTCATAAAAATAAAAATAGCCACTCACGTCCATGAGTTTTTCTGTCATTAGCAACCAAGACGATCAGCCACATTTGGTTTTTAATATTTATCGGTCCTAATTAAAAAGCTCTGAGGATCCCTCTAATAGTGAGTTTAGACCCGAGAAGGCAAATATACCATGGGATCCTGGAAAATTGCCTTAGGCGAAAAGTAAGGAAGCTATCCAAAACACTGAGGTTATGCCAAAATTCCTCAGCAGCCAACTCTTACAAATTGCATAAATAGAAAAATTTCAAGCCAAAGAGAATGATGGTGCTGTACAAAGGAGACCAAACACAAAGAAATCCACAAATATTTTCTAAAACTGGAGGCAGGGAAGTGGGGGGCATTGTTTTATTGATTTGCCAAGGTAGAGTTTTTCCTCCGAAAGTTGATAAATAAGGGAAATAAATGGTACATTTACGCGATCACTCTTACTCCAACTGCGACTGGTAACAAACAGCTAGACCACTCAAATCCTTAGAGTGCAATAGATCATCTGAGACATGCTTGCACTGGGAAAGTCAGCGTTTTTACAATCTCCAGCAAAATGACAGAGCTGGCCAATGATCATCAATGACTGCCCGGCCTATTAGGTAAAGCGCCTGTGAGAAGCTTTCTAGAAGACAGATTGGATGGGACTTATTGATTAATCTTCGTATGGCTAACGGTAGCTGAATCAGACCTGCGTCCTTAACTAAACTGATATGATAGTTAAGTACACTGCCCTATTTCGTGACATACTTATGCAACAAAAGATACTGGGTTTTCTGGCATGAATTTAATGAAGCCTCTCAAACTAAGAACTTTTTAAAATTCAGCTATTCTCACGTCCCATTTTTTTTCCATTCTCTCTGTGAAGAAAACCGTATGCTTAAGCTGCCAGTGAAGCAATTATACCAAAGATGACACATTTTATCTTTGAAGTCTAAAGTGATATCAGAGAGAGCGTCTGGCATTCATCTGTTTATGCACGTGCTCCACTCCAACGGGGTTTCCAGCCATCCACTGTAGAAGGGACACTGCCTGTAAAGTGCTCTGGATCTGGAAATAAGATATTAGGATTGTGTTCTGGATTTGATTAGTGTTCTCGTGAAACTAGACACCAATCTTTTAGCTGTATTAACTGTAGACACTTTGGAAAGGAGCGATAGTTACCTGAATACCTCATAGCAGGAAGTGTAGCTATTAGGGGTAACCACGAGGCTAAATGTGAATAGTTTTGAGGCTGTAATTTAAGAGGAAAGTTGCTGAATTACACCACAACATGATCTGTCTTCTGCTTGCTCATGCTTCCTCGGATCTGAAAGCAAAGAATAAAACATTGTTGGAGTATAAGGAAAAGTCCGAAAACTAGTGTTCAAAGATAAAGCTCCGCAAAACATCAGAAATACCAGTTCATAGATCTAATGTTATTAGATAATGTCTAATGTTATTTTTAGATTAAAAAAAAACAAGCAGAAGGAGAGTAATGTAGATTGCATGATCATTCATCTGTACATTTCTAGGGAAGCTGGCCAATTCTTAAAATGTAAAATTTTCCTTTTAAAAAGGAAAAGAATAGAACCTCTGACACTTTGTTCTTTTGTGACAGAACCCAGTGGGAATCCCAGCAGAGATCGCCTGACTCTTAGCAACAAGGCATGTGTATAGCCAGGTTTGTCATGTCATCGGAATAGTACATCACCTTTGTCAAAGGAATTTAGCTACATCATTCTGTACTCTAAGCATTTTTCTATTATCTTGCCTGGGTAGAAAGCTCAGGAGAGTCCTGGGTTTTCATAATAATTTTGAAACGGAGCATTTCCTATTTTATAAAATGCATTTTTCAAAACACGAACAGGAGTTATGAGAATTTGGGAAAATTGTTCTGTTAAACTTCTTGGGGTTATCAAGAGTTTATCTTGCATGGAAGAACTATCTGTTTTAAAATGCAATCTTTCCATTCTTCTGCGTCTCTGAATACTTCTACACTTAAATCTCCTTTTCAGAGGGAGAGACCAAGCTAGCTGTTTAAGCCTGGCAGACAGTAGGCATCAACTGTAGCTAGTAGTTAGAAGCTGGTCCTCTGAGCACACCCTCGGAAGGGGAAGGAAACTGATTAAGGTGTCCCACACCTTTGCAGGGTAAACCTCTGGGTGGAAGTGATTATGGCAGGATAATAGGTACTGTTGGGATTATATGAGGCTCCTATGTGCTGGAAATATCCTACTTCAGCCTATTACATCTGTCAACACTGAGGTGAAATTAATACTACATTTGAGTGCCTCGATTGGAAATTAGATATCTTAAAATGCTCAATGTCTATGCTTCCAGCCACACCTTTTTTCTTTTATTAAAAATGGTTTTTACTTGACATAGTTTCTCCTGATTTTTGGTTTCTCCTCCTACTCTTTGCTCTCCCTCTCCACCTCTGTTCCATCCGGTTCCACCACCTTTCTGTCTCTCGTTAGAAAACAAACAGATTTCTGGGGGTTGAGAATAAAATTACTAAGATAAGCTACAAAGCAGACCCACCACCGGAAGGAAAAGAGCCCAAGAAAAGTCAAAAGAAATAGCTATAGACTCAGGGAGCCTTTCTCTCATTCACATATTAAGGAATCCCATAAAAACACTAAACTGGAAGCCATAATATACATGCAAAGCACATATAAGGTAAAAACAGAGAAGAAAAAAATATATAGATAAAATAAAAGGTAAAACAAAAACACAGCAACAACAAAGTGCAATTGATGACGGAACATAAAGAGGCAGGAAACCCGCAAAGATGATATTAAGTCCATTTTCTGCTGACCTGATCCTGCAGCCTACCCTCAATATTAGTTTGTGTTTCTCCAGTGAGATTCCCTTGGAAGAAACAAAAATTTTCATTTGCAAGAGGTATCGGCTGGAAATTGCTTTTGGGTTAGGGGCAGGGATATGTGTTCATGGCTCCTTCCAGCTCTAGGGACCATCTGGTCCATGTAGGCCCTCTGCATGCTGTCTCATTGTGTGAGAGGTCATATGTGCACTGGTCCGCTTGATCTAGAGGGCCTTGTGTCCCTGATGTCACCCATCCCCTTTGGCTCTTAAACTATTTTTACCTCTTCTTTTTTTTTTTTTTTTTATTTTTTGGTTTTTCGAGACAGGGTTTCTCTGTGTAGCCTTGGCTGTCCTGGAACTCACTTTGTAGACCAGGCTGGCCTCGAACTCAGAGATACGCCTGCCTCTGCCTCCCAAGTGCTGGGATTAAAGGAGTGCGCCACCACGCCCGGCTTTTTTACCTCTTCTGATACAGGGTCCCTTAAGGTTCCTCTGAGAGGAACCTTTTCTTGGAAAACTCTAATTTTGGACTGAATCTTCCGAAGTCTCTCGCTGTCTGCACAGAGCCGGGCAGTTGACAACAATAAAACCAACCACACGTAGATATAACCCAGTGTTAGAAATACTTAAGCAGATCAATAAAAAGATAAAAATGAAAGGGCAATAGGCAGAGGCCTGGTCAACAAGTAGTCCTCTAGTATCTTAGTTTTGTTTCCTGATGCTGTGATAAAAGACCCAGAGAAAAGCAGCTCGAAAAGAAAGGGTTTGTGTGGGTCATGATTCCACATTAGAATCCACCATTGTGGGGAGTTGAAGGCAGAAACCTTAGGAACTGATCACATTAACTAGTGGAGAGCAAAGAGAAATGCTTGCCAATGCACAACTCATTATCTCCATTCTTGTGAAATCCCAGATCCCTTGTCTGGGGGATGGTATTGCCTACAATGGGTGAGATCTTCCCACCTCAATGAACATAATCCATACCACCCCCCACAGGCATGCCTACAAGCCAAACTTGATTTACACAATCCTTCATTGTCTCAATGAGAGATTTCCCTTCAGAGATGCCCTTCCCCTCCCCACCCCCCCATGATTCTAGAGTATGTCAAGTTGATAAAGCTAACCATTACATCTTATATCTTATTTGTATTAAGGATTTATCATACTGTTTGACAATTTCTAAGGCATGAATTCTTCTACTGTGGCTGATGGCAGCCTACTAACATGACATCATTGCACAAGAATTGAGAAGTACCTGTTACCACTCCATTGCATGCTATTTCCAACATTTTAATATAAGAAATGTAGATAATTTAAAATGCATACAGCGATAGCATTAATTGCCAAATTCACACAATCTAGAGTCATCTGGGAGATGCTAGGCCTGTAGGGGATTATGTTGATTATGTTAATTGATTTGGGAAGATACATCTTAATTGTGGAGGAGACCAGTCCCTGAACTGTATAGAAAATGGAGAAAAGGAAATGATTGCTAACTTTCCTTCATCCCTCTCTACTGATCATGGATATCATGTGACAAACTTCTTTAAGACTGGTGCCTTGACTTTCCCATTATGATGGCCTATACCTTCAAGTACGAGCTACAGTAAACCCTTTCTTCTTTAAGTTGCTTTTGTCACAATATTTTATCACAGCAATTGGAAGGGAAATGAAAATACAGACATCCAGAATAGTAAAGTGTAATGTAGCTAGTATTTAGATAGCCCAAAAAATTAATTGTGAGTTCTGATTGTTTAGTAACAAAATGCTGTTTTATATAAGTTATATATTTTATTTTTTATTTTTATTTGAATTAATTAATTAATTTTTTTCGAGACAGGGTTTCTCTGTGTAGCCCTGGCTGTCCTGGAACTCACTCTGCAGATCAGGCTGGCCTCAAACTCAGAAATCTGCCTGATGCTGCCTCCCAAGTGCTAGGATTAAAGGCGTGCACCCCCATTGCCTGGCCTATATTTTAATTTTTAATAATTGCTATTTTACAACTGCTCACAAAATTCCTGGGTTTAACAATTGACTCTGGTAGGTCAGCTTCTGGCAGACACTAACCCTGATGATATATCACTTGGTTGAGAAGCCATGGAAATCATCTCCCTCCCTTTTCCTCTCTCCCTCTTCCTTCCCCTTTCTTTGTGTGGTAAATAAACAGGGTTCATGTTGAAGATTTTAATCATTTTAATCATTTTACTTTTGAAAAATAATGCATTGATTCTCATTACATACTAGAAACAAAAAAATTATTTAAAAGGAATCATAATTGATCTTCTTTTGTATTGTTTTCTCATGAAAAATTTGGTGGTTAATGTTTTGGTATCAACTAACATGGTTCTTTTTCTTGTGGCCACTTAAGCTAGTGACTCCTAAAATCCAGGCAGCCACGATAGCTTTGCATAAGAGTGCCTTCAAGGCCAGAAACAAAATAAGCCCCCCCCCAAAGTTGTTTTTCTTCTGAGTTCAAAACAGATATGTTTCTATAATTTATAGTATAAGCAATAGTCTTGAAACCCTACTATGGAAGCCAAATTTTTTGAGTGATAAAAGAGTAGATAATCTACAGCTTGGGCGGTCTTTAGAGTTCACAGACCACAATGTTTATTCTTATATCAGAAAGCAAGAAACAATTATATGGGGGTATAAAAACAAATTCCCCCTTCAAACAGATAAGGGAGCTCAATAATTCTGTTAATGAGAGAAAATTATTAAGGGTATAGTTAGATCTAAGGTTGTTGTAATCAGCAGGATGCCACAGTTCATGAACAGGGCATCATAAAAATGGCAAGAGAAATGTAACATGGACTTGGGAGTCTTCCAGAATATACATAAGCTTCTGAAAAACCATCATTGTACATATCAATTATATTCAATGAGCATTAAATCAGAATTAAAGAGGAGATGGAACCAGTGGCAGGAACTAAGGATAACCTGGTAGGTCCCTAGACTTCAAGGAGAGGAGAGGAAAAGGCTAGTATAGAGAAACCAGTACATGATCCATGGTCCTACTCCAGAGTCTATTGCAGGGCTGTAATCTGGCAAGAAATAGACCAGAGGGTGACCACTGTTTCTAGACTCAGCAACCCGTTGTCCATTGGACTCCACTGGTGTCTGGATGACCAGCTTCCTTTTCTAATCTCACTTTGGATTTCATAAAGCAGTGCTCTCCATCTTTCTCCCAGAGGCCTGAGAAGAAAAAAAGAGAGAGAGAGAGAGAGAGAGATGAGACAGTAGCTTATTCCATTCTGAGAGATGCTGAGATGGGCTGCCACACCCAGAGGTACTAGGCACTGGGAATTAGATGCTCTGGCCCTTCCTGTTGCCAGATGGCTGGTGTATGCAAAGACATGAGCATATAGATGATCAACCCATCTCTGAACCTCTTCAGAAATGAGATAAAGAACTGATAGGAAAACTAAATGTCTTTTTCATTAAGAGTGATACATTAAAATCTTTGAATAGTTTCAACGATAATATAAATCAGTATTTAAAATAGAGCTACATATATTTTCTACATTAATGAAATGTTATAAAATGCTTAAACAACAATAGCCTATAGTATAAACTATTCTTCAGATAATTTAAACAATTTTCCATTTTTATCTGATAAACTGTTGATAAAACCACAGCGCTGCAAATAGATACCTAATACTCATTTCTAGGACACGGTCTTGCAATCCTACCGATCTCTTTGATTTCTCTTCTAAAAGTATTTTCATTGTGCAACATGTTATAAGTAGAAAATGATCTCTGAATATCCGCAGAACTCCTTAGCAGTATGAAGTCCTCAGGACACATAGTCCCCTGGGGAGGAGGGGAATGCCACTCCCATGGCTCCAGTAAGTATGTAGTGGCATTGCCTTATAATTTCAACTCCCATCTCAGTAATATTTAGGATGTTCAGTATCTTGTGTCAATATTCAATCCAAATGTGTTCCTTGCCAACATGTCCCTTCAAATCGTCAGCCTATATTTCTCTTGTTTTGTTTTTGTTTTTGTAACCTGTTTACAGTAGCACAGACTTATTAGCTCACAGATCGTTGGTCAGAAAGACACTATGGTACATTGGGGTTTTTACCTCCAGGTTGCTGAGGGCCAGCGGCCATGCACAAGGAACAACTATTGGTTTTAGAACTCTTGAATTCTAAAATTCCACTGGTCACCACAGCCACACTGGGTTTTCCGAGGATCATGTGTCCTGAGGACTTTACGCTGTAATGACGTTCTGCTCTGCTTGCTGCCCTCACAGCCCTCTTAATCTAAGAATTGTATTTTAAAGCTTTAAGGGGAACTTCCAGCCCCTCACTGGGCAGGATCTCTGGCATTTACAGTACTAATGTTTGATCTCTTTCAGGCATTGCTACTGGAGCAGATTCATGATTCAATCGCCACCCTAGAGAAGCATTTAGAGATGTAGATTGTCAACAATGACCACCACCCTTAGAAAACATTTGGAAAAATACAGTTGTTAGTGAAGATAAGTTGAGATGTTTTTATTATTGGCTCTGATGTAAAAAAAAAATCTTAGAGAACAATATGAAGTTCAAAAAGTCACACCCTTATTAGTTGACCTAGGGACCCTTTATGGGAACAAAACAATGTCAGTACTGGCTGATGTGACTCTCACTGAGGCTGGACTGGTGATGATAGATTTCTTTCTTTCTTCCTTTCTTTCTTCCTTTCTTTCTTCCTTTCTTTCTTCCTTCCTTCCTTTCTTTCTTTCTTTCTTTCTTTCTTTCTTTCTTTCTTTCTTTCTTTCTTTCTTTCTTTCTTTCGGTTTATCTTATTATTATATATAAGTACACTGTAGCTGTCTTCAAACACCCCAGAAGAGGGCATCAGATCTCATTACGGATGGTTGTGAGCCACCATGTGGTTGCTGGGATTTGAACTCAGAACCTTTGGAAGAGCAGTCAGTGCTCTTAACTGCTGAGCCATCTCTCGAGACCCTGATGATCAATTTCTTATACCCATTTTTGCCCTCAACTTGCTGATATGATTAATTAACAATTGCTGATGAGTAGATACGCATTCTGAGGATTTAGGGAAAATGCAACTGATTTTTATATAAAAGTTTAGGTTTGTAATTCTTTTAGGATTCTTACAAGATTATTTTTAAAGATAACTAATAAAATAACTACTTCTTTCTTTGTAATCTCGCACACTGCTGCCTGTCAGGAAGAGAAACTGGCTGAGAAAACTCCCTTGCTTGCTTACACTTTGTTAGTCTATAACAAGTTGCTTGGTTAGGAATGTACATGGGTTTTTTAGAATAATTTGTTTTCTTTACCTGTACTATGTAATGTTATTTCTTGTAAAGGTATTGGAAAACATACGGCTTTTTAAAAATAATCATTTACTAGAAGAAAATTAAACATCATCATATCATAATTGTATACTGCTTGAAAGATTTTGCTGGGATATATAAGCCATGGAGGAAAGAATACAGTATGGTGTAGCTGGAACATTGTTTCTCCCAACCATCAATGATGTGTATATGTGTAAAGTTTGTGCACATGGAGGTTGGAACATTGTTCCTCCTATTCACCAATTGTGTGCATGTATGTATGTATATACTATACTTGGAGCCTGCTGGCTGGTGCTTTGCTCTAACCATTCTATGTGTGAGTATATCTGTCTGTATGTCTGTATGCATGTATGTATGTTCATATGTATGCATATTTATGTATGTTTGTGTATTTGTGTGTATGAAGTTATTACACTCTGAATTTTGTTTCATCCATTTAATTTGTGTGTGTATACACACATTTGAATTTTCTCTCTTTCCTTCCCCTTGCTGGCACCAAAGAGTTAAAAGACTTCATACTTTTTCCACTGGCCACAGGGAGTGCAGGCCCTAGTACATTAAGCTTTGTTCCCGGAGAGAAAAGTCAGCTGAGTAACTCCTCTAATCTCTGGCTGCCTTTGGCAGCACCTCCAGTAGGCATCTGGATCCACCCTGGTCAGCTGCTCTAAGCACTGACCCCCAAGGGCTGCCTGCCTCTGTTCACCCACCACATGGATGCCTAAGCCAATCATCGGCACAGGTCAGTAGGGAATTGTAGGCTAAATCAAGCTGTATAGGGCAAAGATCCACACAAGCTGGGCTATGTAGTGAAAAACTGTCTCAATAAATGATAAAAGGAAAAGAAGGAGAGAGAGAGAGAGAGAGAGAGAGAGAGAGAGAGAGAGAGAGAGAGAAGAGAGAAGAGAGACGAGAGAAGAGAGAAAAGAGAAGCAAGAAGCGAGACAGAGGAAGGATGATGGAAGGGAACAAAAAAATCCAGAAAATTTTCAAAAATCTTATGATATTTTCTTGTACTTTTTCTCATCAAAACTGTATTTCTGTCAGAGTACTAAAATTAGAAGTGTTGTGTAGCTTGCATTCTTTCTAGAGCTACAAGATCAGCAAAAGCACTAAACTATGCTATGCCTTTAATCATAAGCTGCACAATTTAAGTCAGCTACTAAAACACTGTATGTGAAATAGCGTGAAGCTTCATTAACGATTTCAAATTGTTGAAACTTTATTATCCTGAAATGTGTTCCCTCAAAACTTTTATCTCATTTCTGCAGATAAATGCCTTACACCCTGAAGAACCATAAATCTTGATTATAAACTATGCTCATTTTAGAAGTATTTGTTTCTTGAAATTCTGTTAAGTAATTTATATTGGAAAATTATTGTCTGTATTTTAACGCCACAATTGCCTGTGCTATATAGCACTTTCTAAGATCATGTTTAGCTGGTATAACATTCTTTTTAGAAGATGTGTGTGTGTGTGTGTGTGTGTGTGTGTGTGTGTGTGTGTGTGTGTGTAAAACAGCCTGCATTTTAGTTGAGACCTTCAATCAACCTGGAATGGCTACTCTGGAGAAATGAACCAAGGAACATTTTAATGAGAATAGTGTGGCTTTTTGCACCATTTCCAAAAACATTCATACCCCTAACAATCCATCAAAAAATTACTTTTTTCAATCAGACATATATGATAAGTTATTTCTTTGTCAATTCAAGACAAATTAAAAAATATATAAATGCAGGTTTATTGGGAAACTGCTCTTGGGCAGTTGTGTTAGGAAGGAGGCCAGGGGAGTTGCCATGGGGATGGGGACAGGGTGGGGGGATGAAGAAGAGAAAGAGAAAGAGTGTGCACACACAAACTCACACACACACACACACAGAGAGAGAGAGAGAGAGAGAGAGAGAGAGAGAGAAAGAGAAGACAGGAGAAAAGGGGTAGAGAGACCAACATGTCTGGATTATATGAGGAAGAACCTTGAAGGGAAGGGCAGCCAGCCCTTGGGCTAGTGTGCCAGGTATAGCCTGAGGCATGCTGCAAGAATCTGAAGGCCAGTTGTGTTTGGGTATGTGAAATACGCCCCTCAGCCTCTGTCACAGGACTAAAACCCAAATACACACAGTATTTTCTTAATCTTATACTGTTTGTTATCTACTGTTGAAGATATTTTATGCTGATCTGACTTTGTGGCTATGGATTTCTGATTATAATTAAATTTTTTCTTGATTTTTTTTCCTCAAATTTCAGGGAATTTATCTCATGAGAATTGGGGCATTGTGTCACATCCTTGTAGTCATAGACCAGCCTGGACTACATAGTGATCCATTGCCTCCGAGGACAAGGAGGAGAAAGAGCAGAAAGAAGAGAGGAGGAGGAACAGCAGGAGGAGGAGGGAGAGGAGGAGGAAGAAGAGGAAGACGAAACCATGTTACATTAGACGTTAGGTTCTCTTAAATTTGTATGTTCACTTCAATTATTTTGTAGTAAATTCTTCAGGTGCACTCTGGCTTATGAGTTACTTCCATGTAAACATATGGTAAGTTACAAATGCTCTGCATATACCAAACATGAGAGCTTTGACCAATATTCAATATTTGAGATACAGATTTTTTTTAAAGGAACGCCCATCATTTTTGTGCCGAATAAACTCCAGAAAGTTGTTGCAATAATGTCCATTCTCCCACCGAATGCCACACTTGGACACCTTTCATGGCTGAGTCACTGGTATTACTGAATATGACAGACTGCTTATAGACTGTGCACTGGAGCAAGCTTCCTTCAAGGCACCTAAGTTAGAAAGATGAACCATGGATATCACTCATCAGTTACATCTCAATGTGGAAAGCTAAGCAACAGAATGGAGAGTTTCCATATATGCCTTACTAATACATGGCCACTTCTCTTAGATGAATACATCAGGCCAGGAGTCATATTTCCCTTATAGTGTTGCTCAGCGTTCAGTTCCTTTAACACCTTTGGCTCAAGCCTGTGACCGCCATTTCTCTCAGTGAAAGAACTAATTCTAAATTTCCTTCTCTCGAGCTCAAATGACCATTGTTTTACTAGCACCACTGCCTGGCACCACTGGTGCCTAGGGTTCATTTGGCCATTTGATGCTTTCATTGGTATGAACAATGAATTAAATCAGTAACTTCAAGATCCCCTCAGAGGCAGAGATTCTTTTTTAACTCAATAGTCTACTCCAAATTATGTAAAACTCTGTTTTCTAACCAACTAGTCAAAGATTTGACAATGAAATAAAAATACAGCATAAAATAAATACTGCTAATAACATAGACATTACCTGCATTTCAATATAAATCTCTCCTATTATGAGTTTTCATGGGGGAAAATTATATCCTGCTGAATGTTATAGTCTACAAAAATAAAATCAGAAATCAAATTGTCTGCCTTTATTAGCTTAATCACCAGAGAATTGAAGTCATATAAAATCTTCAAGTTGAAATGCAAAGGAATTAAAATTTAAAATCAAATTTACTGGTCTCTGTGAATTAAATTACAAATAAGATCCAGAATTTATCATTCACAATTTCTTTTTCGCTCCTGAGCCAGTAAAGATTTTTGCCTGGTGATCTCAGGCATCCCATGCTAATACCAGGCTTCCAGGAGTGAGGCTGGGGGTTATAAAAAAATCAACAAGACATAAAATATTCCAATAATTCCAAACTGTCCTTCAAAATTTACAAAACAAGTGTAATGCTAAGTTTCATAGAGTTTGGTAAACCCAGTCCTAAGTGTTATGAAAGCTATTAGCGGAAATCCAAAGGAAGGAGGACAGAGGGATAACCCCTGGATGCTGACCCGGTAGAGGGCCTGTCAATCTGGGATCTATCCAAGGGCTGGGACTCCGATTTTTACATTTTTATTTGGGGAACATTTTTACTAAGAGGATGCTTTTGGCACTCTGGTTGGTCATTCCATAGGTGGCAGGCAGACTCCACAGAATGAATGTGTTTCTCTCAGACAGTGCCATTTTATGATGTCATTGCCTTTTGCAGCATTTAGAAATGTCTTGAGTTCATCTCTGTCTCCAATTCTTTAGTGTTCAGGATGTTCTTGCCTTCCAATGCTGCATCAAGTATGGTTGTGACTAATGTCCTACACTCTACTGTCTGTTAAATCTCAGTGTTTTCAGATACCTTCAGTGATTCCTCTTCTTTGGAATTTTTTAACTCAAAGAATCCACTATGATTTCCATCCACAATAGTTTATGTTAACTTCTCTTCAAGCTTCCACAGCTTGTGCCTGAGGGGGCAGGCATGGAGAGTTTTATCTCTGCGATATCATCTTACAACTGGTTTCCTTCATTTTCAATACCCAAGCCACAAACACCAACCCTCTCATATCTTTCTGACATATCTTTCTCTCAGTTCTTTCTGGGAAGTTGAGTCTTAAATGGAATTGAGTTAAATCTGGGACCAGTTGACAGGGTCACATAATTTTACTCTACTCAATTTTGCTTTAGAGACAAACATCTATTTACCTAAGAAAGCAACCATTGTTTTTTCTAGTAAATTCTGTCTGCCTCCATAGTTAAAGATTGAATATTTTTATTGGGGAAGAATTTTTCACACCAAGCGAACATCAGACTGACTCAATGTTGAACAATTGTTCTCCTACCCAACTTTCCTTTAGTTAATTGATTGAACTCCTCCAGGAATCTTAATTCTTTAGATTTTACAATCAGGTTTCAGGACATAATCAATTCCATTTTCTTCTCCACACAGGAAGAGTTTTATCTCACTTTGCGCCTCAGTAACGCTATGCATATTTTGTGATGATGCCATTCGTGGTTTTCTTCTTGGAGACCAACTCAATTTATTCAAAGTAGTTGGAGCCATATCACAATCATTAATGGGGGTGATTTCCAGAACACTCTTACATGTATTTGACTCTAGTAATTTGCATCTGTAATATATTTTTTCTGAGATAGCTCTATCTCTCCTTTGAAGGTTTATTCCAGAAAGCATTCTGTTTCTCCACTGTATTTTAGAAGTTTGACTCTGACAAGTAAAATATTTCAGACCTATTTCCAGAGCATTGGCAACTGAATCTTTCTCCACGTCATCCATGAAAAAGGTCATCTTCCTTCCTCAAGCTTTCATGATGTCATCTTTCCATTCGTCTTTCCAGTCTGCTCCAGCTGAATTTTCTGTTCCTATTCTTCTGCTGACGTTCTGACAGTCAGACAGAGAGACAGTTCTCAAGCAAGTCTGGCTTCTCCTTGCTTTACTGAGAAAAAGCAACTCCTAGAGTCAGAAGAGCACTTGACCAAGATTGACTTTAGTCATTTCATTGAACTGCCTTTCTTTTTTACATAAGAAGATATGACTCAGAGAAGTCTCAGTTCCTGTCATTTATTTATTTATTTATCTATTTATTTATTTATTTATTTATTAAACTTTGGATCATCAAAATCTATACATGTAGGCAGAACAGTCCTGACCCACTGGTCTAAATCCATCTTGATACCACATAATTAGTGAAATAGCTAAGAAATTATGTGATAAAATTGTTAAGTCTTGAATATAAGGAAATATCCTGTCAACTAATCTCAGGGCAAATTAGAC
Organism: Mus minutoides; assembly: GCA_902729485.2. Classification (NCBI taxonomy): domain Eukaryota; kingdom Metazoa; phylum Chordata; class Mammalia; order Rodentia; family Muridae; genus Mus; species Mus minutoides. The sequence continues at coordinate 6,828 of LR754531.1, read as the reverse complement.
TTTGTAGGTCTGAAGTTTCATAAGATTTTAGGAGAATCTCTTTAAGAAAAAAATTAATCCAAAATCTGGCTACAAACATGAAGGGAACATAATGTACCCACCTAGAATGAGAAAATAAGTACTACATTAAAAATAAAATCTGGAAAATATTGTGAAATGTTGAAAAGTAATACATTTTATTAACTAATAATTTAAATATCTTTATAATATGACAGGAAGGTGACCACATAAAATTCAGCTGCTTGGGAGGCTGAGGATGGAAGATTGCCTTAGGAATGGGGTATCATA
>LR754908.1:0-12614 GCA_902729485.2 Mus minutoides | reverse complement strand
GACAAGACCTCTTAAGGCAATGCCATGCTAATTTATATCCCAGGAGGATTACAGGCCTTACACAAAAATAATTGGCCATATAATCTCATCCTTTACATCATCAAAATAGTAATGGCTTAAGATAATGTTTTGATATTTTTAGAGAATGTGCATGTCAAATTATGAAAATTTGTTCTTAGTGTCCTCAGTTTCTACCTGTTTCCACATAATGGTGTTAGTTCTTGAGGACTTATACTTAATCAATTGCTGCAAATGGATACTCTTATTTCTGATTAATAAATAAACTATGCACATGTGACTATTTTTTTTTTGCAGTCTTTTTTTTTTTTTTTTTTTTTTTTTTTTTTTTTTTTTTTTTTTTTTTTTTTTTTTTTTTTTTTTTTTTTTTTTTTTTATTTTCCCTTGTTCCAGTCAACTCCACTCGCTTTGCTCGACCCCACTCGCTCCCACTGGCTCTGCTTGCTCCGGCCAGCCCCACTCATTCCGGCCATCCCCGTTCGGCCCCACTTGCTCTGGCCCTGCTAGCTCCGGCCGTCCCCATTCGGCTCCTCGCTTGCTCTGAATGGTCTCTCCGGTCCAAGGATTCATTTCTTATTAGTATTCATAAGTATGCTGTAGCTGACTTCAGATGCACCAGAGGAGGGCATCAGATCTTGTTACGGGTGGTTGTAAGCCACCATGTGGTTGCTGAGATTTGAACTCATCACCTTCAGAAGAGCAGTCGGGTGCTCTAACCCGCTGATCCATCTCACCAGCCCGCACATGTGACTATTAATACCTTTTCAAGCTTTCTACAAGAGAAACAACTAAAAGTGTCATTGCCTATGTTTAAAAATTTTTTTTTATATGCTTGGTGTTCCAAATCAGATTAATACAGGTATTGGAACTAGCTATAATAGTCAAGTATTTGAAATGTTTTGTCAACAATTTAATGTTACCCATGTTACTGAGAATTTTTATAATTCTCAAAAACAAGGTATTGTGGAACTTTAAAAACTATATCTTCTTAAAAAACAAAGAAGGGGAGGAATTATATCCCTGTGCACATTATTTAAATCACATTTTTATTTTTAAAAATTTGAAATTTGGATGTCAAAGAACTTACTAAATGTCTTATAGAATCTTAAAACTAGACATACTGGTATCTAGGTGAGATGAAAAGGATATACTTATTGGCTTATGGCTTGATCCTGAATGATACGAAAAATACCATATATGTATATGTTTTGAGTGGATTAACCAAACAGCAGACCAGGCCAAAGTGATTCCACATGGGAGAGGTTTATTGAGCAGAGAAGAGGAAAAAGAGAGAAAGAGGGAAGAGAGAAGAGAGAGAAGAAAAAAAAGCAAGGAAGGGATGACTTCCTAATTTATATGGAAATGACATCACATCATTGAGGGTTGGGACTGAGTCAATTGGATTGTGGGATTGAAGTTAGTTGTCCTGGCAATGCAGGTCAAGGGTCACATAGTTAGGCGGGGTTTGGAGTGTCCTGGTACTAACATTCCTCCCTTCTTGTTGTTATAAAAAGAAGGGGAAGCCAGGCATGGTGGTGCACGCCTTTAATCCCAGCACTCGGGAGGCAGAGGCAGGCTGATTTCTGAGTTCAAAGCCAGCCTGGTCTACAGAGTGAGTTCCAGGACAGCCAAGGCTACACAGAGAAACCCTGTCTCGAAAAACCAAAAAAAAAAAAAAAAAAAAAAAGAAGGGGAGAAAAAGAGAGGGGAGACCAATGGTGAAGAGGGAATGGGGGCGTTGTGTCTCTTAGGCTACTTCCTGCTGATTAGGGGCATCATCAGGGTATATCTGGTCTTCACCATCAGAATCCGATTGGTAGTCATCTATGGGTAACTGCTGGTAATCCTGTAAAAGGAGCTGATTAACAGTTTGATTAGAAATTTTTTGTACTTGTCATTGAAGGAATGTAGAAACAAGATTAATAAGACAAGGAGAGAATGATAATGCCAGGATAATGACCAGGAAAGGAGTTACGAGTGGAAGGATCCACTTCCATATGGGGTTCTCAAAGATACCAGAACTGTATGTCTCAAGGTCACTGAAGTCTCTTATGTCTGCCTGTAGTTCCTGGATTTTATTTTTCACTATTCTGAATTGATTGACATAGAAACAGCATTCTTCCCATAGGAATAGGCAGAGGCCACCTTCTTTAGCTGTCAAGAGGTCTAGTCCTCGCCAGTTTTGAAGCACCATGGCTGCCAAGGAATCAATCTGCTTTAAGGACAGTTTCAATGAATAGCAGGGAAAAGATGAAAAGGCCACAACTAATCCAGTGTCTTGTCCAGCGAGGTCGAGATTGGCTACCAGAGTGAAGCCTCGTTCTCTAAGATGGGAGACAAAAAGGGTGGTTTTTTTTTTTTTTTTTTTTTTTTTTGGTTTTTTGAGACAGGGTTTCTCTGTATATCCCTGGCTGTTCTGGAACTCACTCTGTAGGCCAGGCTGGCTTCGAACTCAGAAATCCACCTGCCTCTGCCTCCCAAGTGCTGGGATTAAAGGCATGCACGACCAGCCTTCTGAAGCTTAACAGAGCAAGGTCCTGTTAGGGTTGATGTGTATGAAGAGTAATTATCTTCAGGCAGGGGAATGAAGGGTTTCAAGTGAGACAGGTGGACCCAATGAGAGAGTTCCTGTAGCTTAGCAGCTGTAGGAGTTACGAGGATTAACTTAAAAGGACCCTGCCATTTTGGAGAGAGAGGTGAAGGCTGATGACCTGGAGGGGATAAAAGGACTTGGTCTCTACCATTAACAGGTAATGGACAGCAGACAGAGTGTGGTCGAGGTAGGTGATGGTCAGCAAAGTTCCATAGGAGAGAATGGAGATGAGAAAGTAATGGGGTAAGCAAATGATCTGGAAGAGGAAAGTTTTTAGGCAAGAGGCCAGGTGTTAGGACTGGACCGTACATGAGTTCAAAAGGTGAGATGAGGAGAGGTCGCTTGGGAAGAGCTTGCAGCCTGAAAAGAGCCAGGGGCAGGAGCTTTACCCAGTCAAGATGAAGTACCTGTGACAGTTTAATAAGAGTAGTTTTTAAGGAGCGGTTAGTTCTTTCTACCTTGCCTGAAGTTTGAGGGTGGTAAGGGATGTGAAAGTGCCAGGGGATGTCTAGGGCCTTAGATAGGATCTGAGAAACTTGGGAGGTAAATTCAGGTCTGTTGTCTGACTGTAGAGAGACTGGAACACCAAATCGAGGAGGAGAAGATCGGAGACTGTTTGAGCCCTTTTATTAGTTGCGGGAAATGCTTCTACCCATCCTGAGAAGGCATTCACCAAGACCAGGAGGTATGCCCCAGGTTCAAAAGAAGGTCCTATTTGGTGTCCCAAGGCTCCAAGGGCAAATCCCTCCTTTTCTGTTACATAGAGGGAAAAAGGATGAGTCAGGTCAGGAAGATGTAAGGCCAGGCCCCTAAGGAGGCCTGTTGGAGCCTTTGAAAGGGCTTGGTAATGGGTTTTAAAAGAGGTTCGTGGGGGGGCTGGTGAGATGGCTCAGTGGGTGAGAGCACCCGACTGCTCTTCCAAAGGTGATGAGTTCAAATCCCAGCAACCACATGGTGGCTCACAACCATCCGATCTGGCTCCCTCTTCTGGAGTGTCTGAAGACAGCTACAGTGTACTTACGTATAATAAATAAAATAAATCTTTAAAAAAAAAAAAAGAGGTTCGTGGGTGGGGCCTGATGCTGCTTCATATAGAGGGTGAGAAAGAAGAGAAATGGAAGGGACACATGAATGTGAAAAACTGGCTATTCCCAAGAATGACAAAATTTCTTCCTTTGTAGACAGAACAGTTAGAGATTGAATCAGATTCTTTCTGTCTAATGTAATAGCCTTCTGGGTCGGGGTGATTGTTAGTCTCAAATAGGTTACCTCAGGAGTGAACAGTTGGACTTTAGAGGGTGAGACCCTGTATCCACGATTAGAGAGAAAATTCAGAAGAGCCTAGGTGTCAGTCTGGCTGATTTCTAGAGAAGGGCTACAGAGAAGAACATCATCTATGTAAAGTATGATCTTAGATTTAGGAAGAGATGGAGATAGTAGGTCAGAAGCTAAGGTTTGCCCAAATAGGTGGGGCCTGTCACAGAATCCCTGAGGTAAATCAGTCCAGGTCAGGTGGGTAGAAAAGTGGGTATCAGGATCTGTCCAGGTAAAAGCAACTATGTTTTGTGACTGGACATCTAGAGGAATAGAGAAAAACGCATCCTTAAGATCTAGGACTGAAGCTGGGCGTGGTGGCACACAACTTTAATCCCAGCACTCGGGAGGCAGAGGCAGGCAGATTTCTGAGTTCGAGGCCAGCCTGGTCTACAAAGTGAGTTCTAGGACAGCCAGGGCTAAACAGAGAAACCCTGTCTCGAAAAAACAAACAAACAAACAAACAAACAAGAACTAGGACTGAGAAATGGGAAGTACCTGAGGGGATAGTAGAAAGAAGTGTGTAGGGGTTAGCCACAACCGGGTGGAGAGGCACCACTGCAGAGTTAATATGTCTGAGATCCTGGGCTAAACAATAGACACCATTGGGTTTCTTTACTGCCAGTATAGGAGTGTTAAAGGGAGAAGAGGTAGGGCAAACAGTTTCTTTCTCAACAGGTCAGAGATGATTGGCTTGAGTCCCCTGAGGCTTTGGAGAGACCTGGTAGGGTCCAACAACTGGATGACAACAGGCGAATGGTGTTTAGCGACAGAGGGGTTCTGGATGTCCCAGACTCAGGGATCTACTTATGAAGCTGGTAAAGGGAATGACATGGTATTGTTAGTAGGTTGGTTGGCTAAAAGGAGGAGCAGAGGAACTGCTGGTGAGCTTGAGTTCAGGCGAATATGGGGAGCAAAAGAAATAGAGGCTCCCAGCCTAGATAGGAGGTCTCTTCCCAATAAGGGGACAGGACATGTGGGCACTACCAAAAAGGAATGGTTGAGAGGTACACCCCTAAAAATGCAATTGAGTTGTGGGGTCTGATATGGGAAGTAAGGTTGTCCTCCTACCCTGACAATAGGAAAACGAGGGGATGATGTGGGTCCCCAAAACTCCGTTAGGACTGAGTAAGTGGCTCCGGTGTCCCAGAGGAAAGAGATGGGTCGCCCACAGACCACAATGTCTACCCTGAGGCTCTCTGTTCATAATGGCAGTGGTCAGGTCAGAGGAGCCTGGGCCTTGTCAGTCGGCCATAGTCAAGCCTAGGATATTGGTTGGAGGGCTCTCTGTGGGTGATGTCCCCCTGTTTTGTGTAACACGTGGTCATTCAATGGCCCAGTGTTCCTCTTGATGGCACCTAGGGCATGGCCCCCTCGGCTTGCGAGGGGCAGGGGCAGGCTTTGGCCCAATGACCTTGTTGACCGCACCTGTAGCAGGTGCCCGGTGGTCCCTGGGTCTTAGGAGACCATGAGCTCAGGGTAACAGCTGGGGCTGGTCAGACAGCCTTTGCCAGCATATTGTACTTCTGCTTGTGAACCCTCTCATCTCTCCCATGGTACACCTTGAAGGCCAGCACCAAGACTTCTGCCTGTGGAGTAAGGGGTCCCCTCTCCAATTTCTTAAGTTTAGCTTAAATGTCAGGGTAACTCTGGGAAAAGAAGTAAGTCATTAAGAGTTGTTTACCCTCTGGGTTCTCAGGGTCCAGATTGGTATATTGTAATAGTGCCCCTTTAAGGCATTCTAAAAACTGAGATGGATTCTCCTGTTTGTCTTGGACAATCTCTTGAAGTTTTTCAAAATTTACCAGCTTTAAAGCTGCTTTTCTCAGACCTGCTAAAAGACATGTAACAAACCTGTCCCTGGCTAGAATACCACCTGCGGAATTATAATTCCATTGAGGATCCAGGTCAGGCACTGTCTCTGCCCCGATTGGATACACTCTATCTCTTGATGAATTTTGTCTGCATGGGCTCTCGCTTGTTTCCAAACTCACCCATGTTCCTCAGGAAGCATGTTAGTAAGTATCATGTGTACATCATGAAAAGTCAAGCTATATGACTGAGTGATATACTGAAACTCCTTGATAAAGGCAGAAGAATTAGAAGTATAGGAGCCCAATCTCTTCTCTATCTGAGAAAGTTTGCTCAGTGAGAAGGGAACGTGTACTCTGACCATACCGTCTACCCCCGCAACTTTTCTTAAGGGAAGGACAGTTGCTGGGTCGGACTCTTCTAGGGGTGAAGAGTTTGGGGTTTTGGTCGTGGCCTTAGAGTGAGTGATAGGCAGTGTGAAAGCAGGCGCTAAGGTAGAGTGCCTGGAGGGGCCTGCAGGCCGTACAGAAGGAGGAGGAGAGCTGATGGTGGCAGGCCCTGGGGAGTCTCGGTGAGAGAGAACCGAGGCAGTATTTTGCATTCTAAATGGCGCAGAAGCAGGCCTATGGCGAAAAGGTGGTTCATATGCTGAGTCCAGTATGGTAGTATCATCTAGTGAGAATTGTGTGGAATCATGGCTAACAGAAGTTGAGTTGGAGAGCAGGAAGAACACAGAGTGTGATTGGAACAGAGATGAATGAAAGACTTTACATAGATAACCTCTTCCCATTTACTGGTTAGCTGGCAGTATGTGTTAAGATCCCTTAAAACAACTGGGTCTAAAGTGCCATTAAGTGGCCATTGGGAATCATTATCTAGTAAATATTGAATCCAAACCTTATTGCAAAGAAATATAAATTTCGATGCCTTCAAAGGGGGCATCAGCTTCAAAGACTCCAGGTTTTCTCGGAGACGTCCCAGCTGTGTATCTGGGGGTACGTTTTGCCCATGATCTGGAAGTTCCTGGTGTTTGTACAAGTGTCCCGAGAACGGCTCAGAAACCAAAAGGGAAATCAGCCAGGCTAGAGTGCCCAACTTGTCACAAGGACCTCTTAGTGGCTATCCAGTAAGTCCTGGACCTACTGTGGAAAGTGCTCCACCCTGGCCAGCGATTTCAGCCGCTAGGGCTGAGGAGAAAGAGCAACTTTCAGAAGAGAAGAGCAAGATCTAAATAGGCAATGTATCCTCTGCTACTATGTTGGCTGGAATGCTGCCCCTTAGTTCTCAGACTGAACTGGCCAGACTCTGTTCTGGGAACTGGGGGGCTTGCTCTCGCTGACAAGCCCTATCGATTGTATGCCGTTGTCTGCATGGGAATTTTTAGCAAACTGGTGAATGGGAGCGTGGAAGCCCAGTCTACAAGGCGTGTGGAAATGACACAGCTCACTTAGTTGTGGGTCCCGGCAGTGGAGGGCCACATGATGGAAAATGGAGGGCAATGGCGGCCCTCCCCCTCACTGGCCTTTATGTGAGTGCTGAGCCGTTTGTGGGTGCTGCGGCAGAGGCGTGCCACGTGGTGAAATGGCAGGTAGTGGCAGCCCTCCGCCTCACTGGCCTTTATGTGAGTGCTGAGCCGTTTCCCAGGCAACCGCTTTTGCCAGAGAGCGGGGCTTCTGGCAGAGGCTTAACAACAGTTACAGGAGTTGGGTCACCCAAAGTTCTGGCCCAGAGGGAGGAGGAGACTTGGCACGTCTGCGCGGAGAGTTGGCGTGGCTGCAGGGCAGTGGGATTCTTACCGTGGATGCTGTGTCCGCCGCTGTGTCCACTGGGGCTGCCCCGGGCACACCAGGCACTGGTGGCGGTTGGCTTTTAACCGCTTAATCTAATCCAAGTCACATGCACCAAATGATATGAAAAATACAATATATGTATATATTTTGATCAGATTGACCAAACAGCAGACCATGCCAAGGTGATTCCATGTGGGAGAGGTTTATTGTGCAGGGATAAAGGACGGAAGAAGCAGGTAGGAGGTCAGAGAAGAGGAGAAAGAGAAAAAGAGGGGGGAGAGAAGAAAAAGAGAGCAAAGAGGGGGTGACTTTCTAATTTATACAGAAAATGACGTCACACCATTGAGAGTGGGGACTGAGCCAAGTGGATTGTGGGATTGAAGGTCTTTGTCCTGGCAACGCAGGTCAAGGGTCACATAGTTAGGTGGCGCTTGGAGTATCCTCATACTAACACTGAATAGATACCCTACTGGGGAAGAGGGAGTGCTTAGGTCTTCTCCACAGAATGCTGCAGAAGCTGACAACTGCCAGAATGATTCCTGTGACAGGCTGACCTGTGAGTTCCCTGAGTGCCCTGACTGTGGTGACAAGAAAAGCTGATTTGGGTATATGTTTTTGACCCACCTTTGCCTTTGTCCCAGATTGGACAAGCTAAGCTGCCTTGCTTCAAGCTTTTTAACCTTATGGGACAGACAACATTAGAGACCTTGGAAACTGACTTTAAAAATTAGTCATAAGAAGGAGTTATAATGATTCTTCTCTTTCCTTCAATGTGACCAGTTATTCTAACTCAATCTTGGACTGGTCTAGTAATAATTCCAATATTAGAGATTCCTATTGAAGATAACTAAAAATCTTTATTAGCTGTCAAAGTTAACTTGGAGCTTAGCCTATTTACAAGAAAATTTACAGTCTTTCTGTTAATTCTCAAAGTCACCTCTCCCACACTGGGAGGTCAGAGTCTAAGCTTGATCATTGCTAATTTGCAACTGAATAAAGTACCTGGACATTCCCCCCCAAAAGTTTTTTGTTTGTTTTGTTTTGTTTTGGTTTGTTTTTTTTTTTTTTTTTTTTTTTTTTTTCCCCCCCGAGACAGGGTTTCTCTGTATATCCCCAGCTGTCCTGGAACTCACTTTGTAGACCAGGCTGGCCTCGAACCCAGAAATCCGCCTGCCTCTACCTCCCAAGTTCTGGGATTAAAGGCGTGTGCCACCACTCCCAGCTCCCCAAAAAGTTTTCATCCTATTGTTTTCAACTGTATCAGGTTTGTTTTTCAAGCAGGTCAGTCTTCCCTTACAGCCTGTTTCCAGCAAGCATGCAGCTCACCTCCAGCAAGTGCAGGCGGCAGAAATCCATCGATATGAAGAAGCAATTGAGTATATATTGTGGCTTTGGTCTGATTTTGGGAACAAGGTGTGCTATGAGGGCTGGTCAGTCAATGACGGGAACCAGATTTCAGAACTATATCAATCTAAGACAGAGGTATATGCCAAGAGGCCATGGTTTGTTAATAATACACCACAGAGCCATGTTTGTGCAAAATAAACAAAAACAAGCTGCATATATACTCCTTGACAGATAAAAATAGTTCGGGAAAATCTGAGATTTCCCAAGCCAGTCGTGGCCACCAGCCACCATAGCTCCCAGTCAGGACTATGGAGCATAAATAAATTTTATATATCAGTCCAGCTATTTTTTATTATATATTTAGGGAGGAATTGTGACCTCCCCCAGCCTGAAGCAGGCTGATTCAGACCACGTTGCCACTGAAATGAGATCACCCCCAGAGTAGCCTTCCAATCTAGTTGGCTTTTGTTATGTCAACTACCTCTGCCCTCCTCCAAGACTCTGCTGTCTCCAGAAACTTTACAGAGACAAGACACATCCTGCATGCTGTCTTCAGGTTGGATCCAGACGCCCAGAATAGACTGCTCCCCCACCACAACCACCGCCAGATGGGCCTACCCTCTTTAAAAGTAAATTCCCAGCCGGGCGTGGTGGCGCACGCCTTTAATCCCAGCACTCGGGAGGCAGAGGCAGGCGGATTTCTGAGTTCGAGGCCAGCCTGGTCTACAAAGTGAGTTCCAGGACAGCCAGGGCTAAATAGAGAAACCCTGTCTCGAAAAAAACCAAAAAAAAAAAAAAAAAAAAAAAAAAAAAAAAAAAAGTAAATTCCCCCCAATAAACCTTGGGGCCTTGAAAATAGTGATTTGTCTTGGCCTCCATATTCCTTTCCTCCGTTCTCTCCCATATAGCTCTGGCCTCCCACTCAGGAACAAAGTTGGCATAAGCCACGGGCGGCTTACAGGCAGCCAATGATAGGCAGATGTAGTATTGGGAAGGGGATGGCTGAGAAATTTTCTGAAACAGGTTTTAAAAAGAAAACAAGCTGGGCATGGTGGCACATGCCTTTAATCCCAGCACTCTGGAGGCAGAGGCAGGTGAATTTCTGAGTTCGAGGCCAGCCTGGCCTACAAAGTGAGTTCCAGGACAGCCAGGGATATACAGAGAAACCCTGTCTAAAAAAAAGAAAGAAAAGGGGCTGGTGAGATGGCTCAGCGGGTTAGAGCACCTGACTGCTCTTCCGAAGGTGATGAGTTGAAATCCCAGCAACCACATGGTGGCTTATAACCACCCATAACAAGATCTGACGCCCTCCTCTGGTGCATCTGAAGTCAGCTACAGCGTACTTATGAAGAATAATAAGAAATGAATCCTTGGACTGGAGAGACCATTCAGAGCAAGCGAGGAGCCGAATGGGGACGGCCGGAGCTAGCAGGGCCGGAGCAAGTGGGGCCGAACGGGGATGGCCTGAACGAGTGGGGCCGAACGGGGCCAAACCGGAGCAAGCAGAGCCGATCGGAGCGATCAGGGCTGGCTGGAACAAGCGGGGCCATACGGGGTGGGGTGGGGGTGGGGGGGGGTGGGGGCGGCCGGGAGCGAGTGGGGCTGGCGGGAGCAAGCTGGGTCGAGCAGAGCGAGCAGGGTTGACCGGAACAAGGGAAAAAAAAAAAGAAAAAAAGAAAGAAAGAAAGAAAGAAAGAAAGAAAGAAAGAAAGAAGAAAAGAAAGAAAAAAGAAAAGAAAAGAAAAGAGGAGAGGAGAAAAGAAAACAAGTTTTTGGACGTTTTAAGTTCTTTCTTTATTATTTATTATTAATTGTTTTTGTTTCTTCAAGATACAGTTTCTCTGTCATAGTTGGCTGTCGAAGATCTTGCTTTGTAGACCAGGCTGGCCTCAAACTCACAGAGATCCACCTGCCTCTGCCTCCCGGGTGCTGGGATCAAAGGTGAGTGCCACCACACCCAGCTAAATTCGGTTTATTGCATGTGTGTACGGGGGGAGGCACCTATAAGTCAGCACGTGCTTGTACAGGTCAGAGGACAACTCTGTGGAGTGGGTTCTCTCCTTCCATTTTATGTGGGTCCCCCGGTCAGACCATCAGGCTTTCAGGATAAGCACTGAGCCACCTCACCAGCCCACAATTTAAAACTCAGAGCCAGGCAGATCTCTGCCTTTGAAGGTAGTCTCATCCACACACTTGAACAGCTGAGTTCCAGGCCAGCCAAAGCTACATCATACACACACACACACACACACACACACACACACACACACACTAATAAAGAAGAATGAAGTACAGAAGAAAGCAATGGGCAGGGTTCATGGCTCAGAAACAGAGGACAGAGTACTGGCCTGATAGTTGCAAGCCCCAGGATCTGACCCTAGCGCAGCAAATAAACAGAACCAAGCACCAACGGGTTCAGGCCAAGCAGAGTCTTGAAAGCATACAAAGAAAACTCAAAACCCCTCTTAAATGCAACAAGGAGGCCTGGTGTAGCAGCTCACACTTCTGACCCAGAAATCTCCAGAGACAGAGGCAGGGGGATTTTTTTTTTTTTTGAGACAGGGTTTCTCTGTGAAGCCCTGGCTGTCCATAGACCAGCTTGGCCTTGAACTCAGAAATCTGCTTGCCTCTGCCTCCTAAGTGCTGGGATTAAAGGCATGCGCCATCAGTGACCAGCCAATTTTTTTTTTAGTTTGAGGCCAGCCTGGTCTACACAGTAAGTTCCCAGCCAGGGGGAATTACACAGTGAGAGAGAATGGGTCTTAAAAACAAAACAAAACAAAAAACCACCACCATCAACAACAACAATAAAAAACCAAACAAATAAGTGCTTATGTGCAGGTAGGTCTTAGGTTCAATTCCCAGTACACAGATCGATAGAAAGCAAGCTATCAGGCCAAAGCCTGAAGATAGGTGTATTTAACTGTGAGAGAGTTTAATGATAGAAAGATGGATGGATAGATAGATAGATAGATAGATAGATAGTTAAGCAGTGAGATGGCCTAGTAACTCACTTCCTGCCAAGCCCAAAAACCCACCCAAGTTCAATTCCCAGGAGCCACTTGGTGACAGGAGAGAACTAGCTCCAGCAAACTGCCCTCTGACCTCCACATGCCCACCTCCACATGCCCACCCACACATGCCCGTGTACACTAAGTGAATGTGGTAATGTCTTATAATCAGTAAGAAAACATGTGTAAAACTGGTAAAGGAATAAATGTATACCCAGTGGGCTCTGTGTGATCAATCACACTAGGGCCTTACATGAAAGGCAGGTGAGGGAGGGGGGCACCCTACTGAAGAATACACAAGAAAGAAACGTTGTCATTTTTGATATAAAACTTTGTCATTCTCCAAATGGCATTGCTGAGGTCAGGTACCCTCATAGGAAGCAGCCCTGACACAAGGGGGAGCCATTCAATAAGCAACCGGACAGAGATATTGACCTCTGGGGGTAATCTGACCTCTATACTCCTTAAGGGCAGAAAATACTGCTGACAGGGAGAGGTGAGAGGGTAGAAGACACAGGGTGGTGGTTTAACATCCAGAGCTGGGGTGAGGAGCTCACAGTGAGTCTGGAGCAAATGCAGGGGTGCAGTCTGAAGCAGGAAGGATGCTGATAGGATATGGGGAGTGGGAACCTAAAGGCAGAGAAGTGTGTCTCCAACACAAGGTTCACCACCAACCTGACCCTTCAGGGCTGTGGATGATATGTAGTCTGACCAAGGACTACTGCCTTC
>LR754525.1:10638-50098 GCA_902729485.2 Mus minutoides | reverse complement strand
CAGAGGAAAATCGGTGGAGTTGGTCCGCTCTGCTGACCTTCAGGTGGGTTCTGGGGATCAAGCTCAGGCCTTCACGTTTGCAAGGCAAGCACTTCCAACCACTGCAGCATCTCAGCTGCCCAAAATATTTTCTTCTGTGAGATGAATTATTTGGGGGAGAGTATCCATTTTCTGCTTATGTCTTTCTTCTTCTCTAGGATGTTTCCAGGCCATGACAAGTTTTGCAGCTATACAGGAAAAGGACAGATGCTGACATTATATCTGTCATGCATTGACTCCTCCATGAGTTCTGGGACATCAGCCTCTTGGTTCTAAATAAAGAGACACCAGGCCAGTGAGATAGCTCAACATTACCCAATGTGCACTTGCTACCAAGCCTAAAAATCCAAGTTCAGTCCCCAGGACCCACATTGTAGAAGGAGAGAACTGACACCCACAGGTTGGACCCTGACCACCACGAACATACTATTACACACACATACACACACACCACATGCAAAATGCACATATAAATGAATAAATATAATGAATTTTTAAGTGAAGATATGCCATTATGGCTCTTTTGCTATTTGCTAGATTTCCTCTTACATAAAGTCTAATGTTTCTTAACTGCAGCATGTTTTGACCGTGCTTTCAAATTCATGCGATGGGTAAGTATGGCAGCTCCTCCCTCATAAAATGAGGAATATCTTACAATGAAAGACAGAAAACAGAATAAGGCAACGAATACCCAACCATGCATGCATTCCCAGATCAAACTAAAATTACAAACAAGTTGAGAGAAATTTGAAAGAGACTTGGCTAGGATCCTCTGAGAGTATATCAACCAAAAAGACAGGGGAAAAAAAATCAAATAAAGTCAAAATAATAGTAGACCATGAAAACCAAAATAGAAATATTAAAAATGAAATACATAGATAGTTAAATAAATAAGCTCAATGGGCAAAGTCTACTTCACTGGACACAGAATGGAATTCACTCAGAAGAAATAACCCAGAAAATGACTATAAAATTATAGTGATAAAAATAAGAGGAAGAGAGGGAAGAGATGTGGAAAAGAATGAGGAGTGATGTCTGAAGAGATGAATGTAGAATGCTTTCCAGTTCTTAAGACTTGAACTTTTGTATTAAAGCTTGCTCTGAGCAAAGATCTCAATAAACACAAATCTAAATTCAACATGTCAAAGAGAGAAGATAAAAAAGAAAACCTTAGAAATCTCCAGACAACAACAAAAAGCTCCACTAACCAAATAAGACTGGACAATGAGAGAGCCCCGGTGTGGCTGAGCACCTCTCCCATCCCTGAGCTGGTCCCAGGATGCAGCTGAGCACCTCTCCTGTCCCTGAGCCAGCCTCTTCCTTCCTCTGACTTCTGCATACTGTTCTAGCTCTGCATCTTCTCAAATACTGATTCCGTCTACAGTGTTCCATGGCTGTCCTTACCCTACTCTACATTTTCTTCAATATTCAGAATTCATTCTTTTCATCTCGAAGTTTACATTCACAGCCTCTGTTGCTCATTTCCATCTCAGCCATCCACTCTCAAAAAAAAAAAAAAAAAAAAAACCCGCCAACTTCCATTTGTACTTTTATTATTTTCCCAGAAAGGGTTAGTGTTACCTTTCAAATCTGCATTCCATAGACAAGTGGGATTGGAGATGTTGATTAGAAATCATTAGCATATAGAAACAACGCCAGAATTCCTAAAATTCCACGCTGCAGAATCTCTCTTAACTAAAGTCAGATGGTTTATAAAAGATTCCAAGTGCAAAAACAAAAATAGAAATGCACTCAGTGTTATCTGTGGTTCACATAAGGTAGAACTGCACTACTGGTATTTGGAAGCATGGCTTCTCCACATGGAGTCGAGGGCCACAGGATCCTGGCACAGGCTCTCCCTTGCTCCTATAATTAGTACCATTTCCAAGCAGAATGGTGGGTAGAGAAACCCAGTTCCCTGGGGCAGTGCTGCAGGATTTAAAGGCTGAAGGTGGCTCTACTGTGTCCTTTTTCCTACCTGGCAGGCAGCTGCTGACCAACATTGATATTATCTAAATGTTTATCTTTTACAGGTATTTAATCGCACATACTACATTATTGCGATACTTCATATTCAATGTGGTCTGGGTAGATCCCTGAAAGCATTCCTTTTATCTCTATTATTTTCTTCTTTGTCTGTTCTGAGCATTTTAAAATATGTCTCTGCCAATTCCTCTAAGGACATATCTATTTGATTTGACTTTAAAAAAAAAAATCTTGGAAATATTTAAGAAAATAAGACAGAAAAGTGATACCTCAAATCACAGAGGACCAGAAGTGTCTTATTTAGTAATTTTATATACAAATATTTAAGCATATGTGTCATTAGATGAGACGTGTACAAAAGACATTTGATTAAACTTTCTATAAATGTGACAGCAGCTTTAAAATTTGCCTGGCTTTTCTATGAATATCAATTCTAAGAAGTAGATTTGGATCAACCACGTTATCAGAAAGACTAAATTACCTCCTAATTCTCTCTGTAAACAGTGGCATTACAGAATTGTTGACATGGGAAGGGAATCAGAAGTGTGAAGTATGAAGTTTAGTGAGAAAAGCTTGTCCAGGAAGCTCTCCTGTCTCTTAGATGAGGTTGCTGAAGGCAAGAATAGAAATGTTCCATATTTTAACACTTGAGAAACTGGCCAGAGCTGGAAGCTGCCTCTCCAGTGCCCCAAGTGATCTCACAGAGCCAGCTAAGGCTACACTCAGGGACACAGCTTGGACTCTGAGCACTGATGGAAGAATACAGATCTAGTGCTCCTCTGAGTAACATAGCCCTGTGCCTTCTTAGGCATCAACTTTTCCCAGTGTGAACTCCTCAGTGAGATTTTGTTCTATAGGAAGTTAGCAAAGTCTTTGTGTCTTTTTCTCAAGTATCACCAACAATTCTGCAGACCACTGAGCCTTCACTCACTGGGTCTCAGATTTCAGCCCTGATTTCTTCAGCATTTGAACCCTGAGGACAGGACTGATTATGAAAGTTGTTCCAAGCCTCATTAAGGATGCAGACTCTGAAAACAAGATTATCGCCCCCTTTCATTCCCTCCCCTGTAGATTTTATTGGATTGAATTTCAGATATGGCATCTATAGTATGAAACCCCCAAAGGTCAGACAGCAGATCACAAACCCAGATAATCATTGATACAGATCCCAAAATAAGCTCACCCCATCCTGGATATGACCCCACACCCCAGTGTTGGTGGCCATGGGACTGCAAACTTTATGCCTCAACTCTAGGCAACATAACACAGAAAAACACTGTCTCTCTGGAGGAAGAAAAAAAAAAAGATGTAGGTGAGAAGTTATTGCATAAGAAAGCCAAGACTGACTCAGCACACTAAGGATTAAAAACATGCCAGTAAGTTCATGCAAAGAACATGGGACTGTCTCAACCCCATACGAAGGCTCTCTCCCAGCCCAAATGAGAACCCATTCTTAGCTGATGTCTTAGTTTGGGTTTACTGCTGTGAAGAGACACTGTGACGAAGGCAATGCTTATAAGGACAACATTTAATTGCAGCTGGCAA
The DNA here is from genome assembly GCA_902729485.2 of Mus minutoides. NCBI lineage: Eukaryota > Metazoa > Chordata > Mammalia > Rodentia > Muridae > Mus > Mus minutoides. The sequence goes on along the minus strand of LR754525.1, from coordinate 46,528 downwards.
TTAAAGGTTCAGAGCTTCAGTCCATTATCATCAAAGCAGTAGGAACACGGCAACATCTAGGCAGGCATGGTACAGGAGGAGCTGAGAGTTCCACATCTTCATCAGAAGACTGCTCCCACGTGGTTAGGAGGAGGATCTCATTGCCCACCCCCCCCACACACACACACAGTGGCACACAACAAGGCCACACCTACTCCAAAAAGGCCACACACTCTCGGGATCAAGCATATTCAAACAGCTGAGGAGCTGATACCGACAGTTCACTGTCTGTTAGAAAAAGAGAGTTTCATTAGGAATGTGGCTTTTGGTTGGTGAAACATACTCTGGTGAATGTTCCCATGCTCGTGTATACATCAGATGCACTAATTGGACTCAATGGGTCATAACGAGAAGAACAAGAAGTTGGTAGGTGGATGTGGAGAGGGAAATCCAAGAAGAATTGAAGTAGGGATATATATAACCAAAATGTCTTGTATGCGTGTATGAACTCTTCAGAATAAATGTAAAGAATCATGAAAAAAAATGAAAAGTAGAATTACCATACACTCAAGCTATACTGCTCCTAGAAAAATAACCCCAAAGTCTAAATTAGCACAATATAAAGCTATTTGCACATCATGTTAACAGCAACCAGTTTATAGATTCAACCTAGGTATCTGACAACAGATAGAGAAAATGTGTATACATGCAATGGAGTTTTATTCAGCCACAAAGAAGAACAAAATTATTCATTTTTGGTAAAATGTATAAAACCACAGATCATTATACTAAATGAAATAAGTAAAACCGAAAAAGATAAATATTACATGTTTTATCTCATATGTGCACCTTAAATTAGATGTGTATGATTTTATATACAAAGTACAAGAAGGATTGTCTCAGAAACCAGGCTAGCAAGAGTGGGGAAGAGGAAGTGTAAACATGCTAGGACACACTGGAGTTAATACATTCAAGTACATGTCCTATTAGGGTGGCTTCATGAAACATACTGTGTGATATACAATGAACGCATGCCAATAAAAATTCTTGAAAATTAAAATGAAAGCAACAGCTTACCAAAAATCAGGGGAAACTACAAAATACAGAACATCAATTAATAAAGAGTTTTCCCAAAAGATAAAATTTACCAACCTTTACAGAGACTTAAATTTAAAAATCAAATAAATGAGAACAATGAAAACAGATGACTTCGTAGTGAGATGATGGAGTAGAAGATGATGTAGGAAAAGCTGCCTCCGTGTGGGCCAATGAAGGAGAAGAAACAACAGACTCTGCTCCAAAGGAAGAAATGGAAGAGACACCTTTAAAATAGGAGGTGGATGAAAGGAGGGGATGAGAGGGGGTGGGGAGCAGATGATCAGGTGTTGGGAGAACAGGAAATAGAACAGAAATCGGCAGGGGGCATGCCAAAGACCTGGGACAGGGTTGAGGGTGGGATCAGAATCAGGAGGGGAGAGTGTTAAGGTTTCCATTGCTGTGAAGAGGCACCATGACCAAAGCAACTCCTATAAAGGCAAACATTTAATTGGGGCTAGCTTACAGTTTCAGAGGTTTAGTCCATTATCATTATAGCAGGAAGCATGGCAGTGTCCAGGCAGATGTGAGGCTGGAGAAGCTGAGAGTTCTACATCTTCATCCAAAGGCAAAAGGAGAATACTGGCTTCTGCCACTGACCCTCTCAGGCCCCTCGTCTGCGTGGCACGAGTTCTCTGGAGCAAGTGAGGCAAGGATTCAGGAGTGACAAACAGAAACTACACAAGAGAGTGTGAGTCTGAATGTAATTTGTCAAATCAGACTTTTATACAGAAGAAAATAGGGAAGTTAGGTGACACACCAGCAAGATAACAAAACAGTAATTCAAGCTGGGAAGGACTGGCAAGAACCAACTGGGATAAGATTCAAGGTTAACAACTGGGATTAAAAAGAATTCCACCTAAGGTCAGCTTAAACTTAGAAGCCAGGGGCAAGGGCTTCGTGCCCTTGCCATAGTCTACCTTCCCCCTAGGCCATTGTAAATACTTGTATCTGGGTGTAACGCAGCTAGCTATAGTTCTAGGTATCTAGTCTGGTTCCTTCTCAGGCCACAAACTTCCTTATTCCTGGATAGTGGTGAATTCCTGTGTAGGGCAATGACTTAGCTATACTTTGCTAAGGTTGGATCAAGGACTGCCTAGAATCTAACCTAGCTATATGTCAAAAATTCAATCTTTAGAAGTACTTATAATAAAGCAATATTAAGGGAAAGCACACAGAACTATTTACCAACTAAAGCAAGGACATTGGAGCATTCTTTATACAGGATGCCATGATTCCAGGAGACTAAGTTTCCATGAACTTTTTGCCTTGGGACCACTCCTAGACTTTTCAGCCTGTCAGGCGGGTCACTGCTGGAGTGGATGTAGCAGGCTTCCAGGCAGCTAGGAGAATGGTCTCAAAGCCCACCCTCACAGTGACACACTTACTCCAACAAGGCCACACCTCCTAATAATGACACTCCCTGGACCAAGCCTATTCAAAACACCACAGGGGAAAGAGGTCCACGTGGTGCCTATGAGGGTGACTCTAGCTGAAAATCCTAGCAATGGAGAATGTGGATCCTGAACTGGCCACTTCCTGTAGCCAGGCAGGACTCCCAGTGGAAGTATAAGGACAGCAACCCATCCACAAAACCTTAGACCCAAAATGTGTCCTGCCTATAAGATGTGCAGGGACAAAGATGGAGCAGAGACAGAGGCAATAGCAAACCAATAACTGGCCCAAACAAACTGACACTATTAATGATACTCTGTATGTCTGCAGAGCAGAGACTAGTATAACTGTCCTCTGAGAGGCTCCACCCAGTAGCAAATGGAAACAGATGCAGAGAACCACAGCCAAATTTTAGATGGAGCTCTGGAGTCTTGTGGAAGAGTCAGCGTGGGGCAGGGGGAAGATTGAGAGGCCCGAAAAGTACAGGGACTTCACAGGAAAACCAATGGAGTCAACTAACCTGGGCCCTTAGGAGCTCCCAGAGACTGGATCACCAACCAAAGAGCAACCAAAGGTTGGACTTAGGTACCCTGCATACATATAGCAGATGTGAAGCTTGGTATTCAAAAGAATCCCCCAACAACTGCAGCAGGGGCTGTTTCTGAATCTGTTGCCTGCCTCTGGGTCCCATTTTCCTAACTGGGCCACCTTGTCTGGCCTCAGGGAAAGAAATTGTACCTAGTCCTGCAGTGACTTGATGTGCCAGAGGGGGTGAAATGGGGGGCTCCCTCTTCTCAGTGGAAAAGGAGAGGTAGGAATGGGAGGATGAGCTGTGAAAGGAAGAGACAGGGAGAAAACAGGAGCTGATATTGGGATGTAAAGTGAATAAATTAGTTAATTAATGAAAAATGTAAAAAAAAAATCTCAAAGGTGGTATCAGAATTGATGGCTGGAAAGGTTAGAAGAAAGGCAATTAAGTCAAAGAAAAGCCAAGACAACCACAGCTCCACTTGTAAGACTCTCTCCAGTTCAAGAAGGAGCAAAACATCTCCTTGATGCTGGCAAAGTAGCTATGAACTGTATCAGTTTGTACTCCATAAAAGATTCTTATTTCTTTGTCAGTTTAAAAGGACAGCTTTGCTGGGTGTTCAATATTAGTGGAATTATTTTTTTTTCTGAGCTTTGAAATATATCATTGCGTGGCTTCTGGGCTCTCAGGTTGCTGAGGTCTGATGAGCCTTTGTAGGTAAGCTGTTCGTCTTTTCTCTATACCTTTTAGTATTACGTCTTTGCTGTGTGTTTTTGACACCTTGACTTTAACATGTTCTGGAGAGGTTATTGTCGGGTTGATTATATTTGTGGTTGTAAATGCCGCTTGTGCTTCGATGTGCATTTCTTTCTCTCAAATTGGACAATTTTGAGTTGTTTGCAAATGGAGTTTGGTCCCATAGACCCCAAAACATTACAGGCTATTTCCAATGCTCTTTGGGTACCCTGGAGAACTTGACAGTAAGACCCTCTTGCTGAAAACACTATGTGTGGTCATCATAGATGAAGGGAAAAATCAAACTGGTACTTACCTGGAAGCTGCAGTCTTACTGGCTAGCTTTCCTAGTGCTGGAAAGTGCTATGCACACTATTTGAGGAGAAAATAGTCGCCGTTCTCACCCAGATGTGAACCCCACAAGCTGTAATAATTCCTGGCCTGGCAAGCTATACCCACTTTCACAGTAGTGGCACAAATATTAAAGGAGTGAAAGATAACATTCTGATGGGATCTAAGGCCTGCTCTATAAACTGGAGCCCATACCTTGCACTATTAACAGGACCAAGAACTTATGGCTGCATAGGCCCTGTAGTGGAGAGCCTACTCTGGGGAGAGAGAGCTAGTCTGTTGAAGGTATTAAAAACAACTAAAGGCTGATCAGTATACCCAGAGATGAGTGCATCACTCAACTCTCTTCAGAGAAGCTTCCTTTGGGAATAGATGTTAATTAAATGTCACAGAGATCTACGGCTTCTAGATGTACAGGGATAAGAGACTTTGGAATATTCAAACCTACATAGGATGCCCATATGCACATACACCCAAGCTCAAGAGTCTTAGAGGAAGAAGAAGAAAGATTGTCAAAGCCAGAAGTGGTGGATATTTTCTTAAATTGGGGCATTCCTGTTGTTTGTTTCTGTGTTTTGTTTTGGGACTTGGGGGGGGGGGTATTGTTTTGTTTTGTTTTGGACAGCACAGGATAGTTGAACATCTAAACTCAGAGAGCCTGTGACAGCCCTGCACAAGACCTATGCAAACTCAAAGCAGACAAATCCCCAGCTTGGAGTGGGAGTCATGAAATCCCGCTCATAAGAATCTATCTAGCTGTTGGAAGGGGGAGAGTTGGTTTTCTTTAATGGTGTGACTACTGGTAGGTCTAACACACTTTGGTCAGGCTCCAGGCCCAGAAGCAGCTGGGCAAAGCAAACTGAATTCATTGGGTTACAATGAAGAGGAGAGAAGGAAGAGAAGAAGAAAGTGGAGAAGGGGGACAGGAAGTTGGGTGGGTAGTGAGATGCGATATGGGAGGAGTAGGTAGAGCTGGTAACTATAACAGCACAGACTCCCTGACACTCTGCTCCTTACAGGACTGCTCTCTAAAGATTTTCCTCTTTTGCATTATCTGTCAGCTCCTATAGGAACATAGATCCACAATCCTTCATGAAAACCTAAGCATAGCCAAGCCTGCACAAATCTAACAAAGAAGAAACAAAATGAATGCAGCCCTATCTTTTAAGTGACTTCCCCTAAAGCCCATACCCAAGGGCTGGGTGACTTTTGTCATGTTCTATAACCTTGAGAACCATCAACTGTTGTTCTCCTGGGGAAACAGGGCTGACAGTGTGAGTCCTGCCTGATGTTTATAAGGATCAGACTGTACACTGTTTGCACAGCACCTGGAAGCTATTATTATGATTAGTGATGAGCCACTCTCCATAAGGAGATAAGACCGAGCAAGAATCAAAAACAAGCCACAATTGCCTGCTTCATTTGCAACATATGCCATATGTAGTCTGAGAACGGGCTTTTAGATATGCCATTAATTCTTTATATCAAACCTTGGGAGGTTGCTGTTGTTATGGCTCTAATTTAATAAGTGAAGTTGTTGGGGCTCAGGAGAGCCCCAGCCCTCTGCTGGTCTGCACACATCTTACATCACAGCACCTGCCAAGAACATTATAGTAATTGCCTGTGTGCTTGTATTTCTGTGTGGTGTTATTGAAATGAAAACAAATGGAAGTTTCTAGTGTAGTGCTGAAGGAGCACAAAGTCCTGGTAGATCATAGAGATGGAACAGCCAGCCTCCACAACCAGCAAGTGCGCCCGACTCAGCAACACCCTGACCCACCATCCATAACACCCTCCTTGTCTCTCCTCAGGCACATTAACATTTTCCTTTTGCCTCCTTAAATGTTCCTGGGGCAGGGCACACTGCCTCTTCACCTGATAAAAGTTGAGCAGTCAAGGGTGGCTCCCAAGTCTCCAAAGTCACAGATGGGGGTTCCAGTAAAAAGAACCATGACATCACCCCTCCCCCCAGGGGCCAGGAGACTCTATAGACCTGAGGGCTGCTACCCAGAATGCATCTCTTTTTTCACAGCACTCCATCCAGTACCCTACCAAGCTTCAATGCATGCATAGACGTCACCCACTGTGCAATTACATGGAAACATTTAAACCAATGTAACAAATACTGCATTATTTTAAATGGAGTTTATTGAAGTCTACCCAACATGCAAAAATTTACCCATCTTAAAACACATATTCTGATGAGTTTGGGGAAATGATATGCAAACTTTAACCACCACGTAGAAGATACCGGATGTTTTCATGAGCCCAGAAAGCTCCCTTTGGTTCCCTCCTCAACTTCTTCCTTTACCTAACACCATGCCTTGTCCATTGCTATAGTTTGGCTTTTTCTAGAATGTCCTGAGATGAAAACACAGAGTGAATTTATTGTCTTTGGGCTTTGGCTTTTTTCACTTAACATGATGATTTTAAATGTCTATCTACATTGCATTATTAGGTTCCTTATTACACCTAAGTAATACTCTAACATTTGAATAGATCACAATCTACTTACCCATTCACTTGTTAGTGAACATGTGGGTTATTTTCAGATTTTATCTGTATTAAATAAACAGCCATTATGTTTCATGGACACATCTTCCTATGGAATAAGCTTTTCATTTTGTAGGATAAATAGAATTAGAATAGGAGATATATATATATATATATATATATATATATATATATATATATATATATCACCCTATCTTGCACCAGCAAGTCATGAGTTCAAGTTGATTCATTGTACCACCTTCTCCTTCACAGTGACATCGTTAGTCTTTAAAAGTTAGCAATGCCGCTGCCATATCTCACTGTTTTAATCCATCTTCTTATTGAATTTTTTCTGAATTTCATACATGAATACTGCACTTCCATCATTTCTGTACCAACTCCTCTCTGTACCAACTCCTTCTGGGTCTCCTTCACCTCCTCAAATTCACGACCTCTTCTTAATTATTGTTAATATATGTGTATACATATGTATATATGCATTATATATTTGTGTGTGTGTATATATATATACATATATATATATATATATATGATTCTTTTCACAAACCAATATATATAATCACTGAGTCCATCTGCTTTTGTTCATATGTATATGTATTTAACACTGTGCACTTTGAATTGAACAATTCAGGCTCTCATCCCCGGAGCTGACTGATTCTCCCTCTCTAAGCAGCCATTAATTGCTGGTAGCTCTTCATGTAGAGTGGGGCCTTGTGAGCCTTCCCACATGCACTTTGTCATGTCAACACTAGAAAGGAAAACCTACTACTGACACTTTCACAAACCAATATAATTTCTAACTTCATTCTAAAAGCTTTTCTTCCTACCCACTGAAAAGTAGTCTTTTTTTTTTTTTTAAAGAGAGCTTTTACAGAAATTCTCAACTTGTCAACTGGTCAAAATGCAGAAAACATCTGGCTATGGGTTTCTAGCCCTAATTGATCACATTTGCAACACAACCCATACACCTAAGGAACATCAGGACAGAGGGGACAGAAAGATGGTAAGAGCCAGAGGACCAGGACATCTGCTACGAGATAGTGTCTTCTGTATATGGCAGAGAAGTTGCACCTACAACATCTCAAGAATATGGTCACCTAAACAATGCCAGCACAGCAGAAAGCCAGTAGATTTCCTTTTAGGATAAGTGATGTTAATCATTTTCAACATGGCTATTTACCTTGTCCTCTGCCTTTGATAGACAGTCAAGGAATCTTATTAAATCTTTTGCCCATGTTTTAATTGGGCTATTTGGATGCTCTGTACTGAGTTGGGAAAGTTTTATGAATGTTGGTTGTAAATCATGTCGCCAATATAATACTTGACAACTGCCTTGTCCTTGACAGAAGTTTGCGCCCTCATTCTCTCAGAGGAGCTTTCCAAAGGACAAAAAGTGTTGCCTTTCATTAAGTAAAATTTATTACAAATTTTTGCTTTATAAAGTTTATGCATTTTTATCTTGGCTAGGAATCCCTTACCTAATCCAAGATCATAAAGATCCTGTGTGCATTTGTATACGTTTTATAGGCTTGTCCTTTATGAAGGAATGATCCATTTAGTGCTAATGTTTTGTTAGTGCCATGATCTTGAGACAGAGCTAACTTGCCTGTGACTACCCAGTCCATCAAGCTTTGTTTATTGTGAGGCCGAGCCTTTCTACACTGAACTACTGCAGTACTTTTCTTGAAAAATCAGTGGGCACGCACGGGTTTATTTTTGGATTCTTTATTCTGTTGATTTATATACATCTACCTTTATTTCCTCATAAGTCTGACAATCAGGTGTTGAGGGTCTCAGTTGCTCTCATTCATAGTAAAAATAGTTCTTTATTCTATAGTCTTCATATTTCTGCACTAATTGTGGGATAACTTTCTGAATTTTACCCCCCCCCCAAAAAAAACCATCTGTTAAGATTTTGATGGGGACTGCGGTTGGATCCATAGAAACATTTCAAGAGAATTGACATCTTAATAATGAGGTAATTGACATCCTAATAATGTTGACTCCATTTACTCATCATACACAACATTGTTCCACTTCTTAAGCCTTTTCAATTTCCTCCAGCAATAATTTTCAATATACTGAAAAAATATAAGCATATGCTTATTGTGTATTTTTATTTTCCCCTACTCCCTAATTTCCATATAAATAACTTTACACTCTTGATTCAAACTTCAGATGGCATTTTTTTAAAACTTCAGTTGCAAAGCTTCTGATGCGACTGAAATGCTAGTTAATTTTAGCTGTTGACCTTGTGTTCTTCAAGCCAGGGAAATCATCTCCCAGTTCTTACAGCATTTTTGTAGACCCGTGAGCACTTTCCATAGAGCTAGTTAGCATCTATAAATACAGTTTTACATCTTTCTCAAGTCTGTACATCTCCCTTCTTTTTCCTGCCTTATCAAACTGGTGATAATGGAAGTAGCTGAGGCACTGGGTGTGGTTGTGGACGCTTCTAATCCCAGCAACTGTGAGGCTGAGACAGGAAGACCAGGGGCTCAAGGCTAGCCTGTCATATACAGCAAAACCCTATCACGAAGGATAGGAAGGAGGGAGATCAGGGCAGGGAAGGTATAAAAGAGAGAAGGAGGGAAGAATATGTGGAGGAAGGGAAAAAAGTAGTGTATGGGTGATTGCATCTTTTCTCTCTCTTTTTAAACTGGAGAGAAGTGACATATTCTTTCACCACAAAATATGGCATTATCTGTAAGCTTTTATTTTCTTCTTGTTTCTTCTTCATTTTACTTTTTGGGGACTACCCTCTCCCCACCTCCTCCCTTCCTCTCTCTCAGGTTCTGGCTTCTCTAGAACTAACTAGACAGTCCAAGCTGACCTCAGACTTGTGCCCCTCCTATTGTGGTTTCCAGAGTGCTAGGATTGCCAGGGAAGCCACCACACCTGGCTTGTTTGTTGTTTGGGTTTAATAAATGTTAATGTCAGGCTGAGGGGATGCTATTTTGCTCCAAGTTTCCTGAGAGTTTTCATCCAAAAGTGCTTTTGAATTCTGCCAAAAGTGCTCTTGAATTTTGCCAAATGTTTCTTCTTCCCTATTAAGAAGAATCATTTCTTTTATGTCAGTCAGTTACTATGGCAAATTGTATTGCTAGATTTTCAAATAAGAAATTAATCTTCCACATTATCCCAAACCAGAAATAACCTATGTGTCAGCAATACAACCAAAGACATTGTGGTTTCCAAATGAAATTCTCCTTTATTTCCTCTTAAATATCAGTGAACCAAGAGTAGGGGGAGAGGGAGACAGATGAATTTGGGGAAAAATCACACAAAAGAAATCCAAAACATGAAGAAATGCCCAGCTGTACTTTTAATCAGAGAACTCAACAAGAGAAATTTAAAACACCATGTTTTATCTTGTGGTCTCAACAGCTCAGCTACTGGTCGCCTGCCATTCAGTGAAACACAAAAGAAGCTGATACCATCATAAAACATCCATTTATTGGCCACAACTAATCAATTACAATCTAGTTCAGTCTCAAGGGAGGATAAACAGCGCTATTGCATCTGAAGTCACCATGGCAGGAGGGAGTGGCCGGAAGTAGCCAGCATACTTTGACATTTATCTGGAAGAAACTCTGACACAACCCAAGGACACTGAGAAAGCCGCCAGACTGTTGCTCTCCACTGTGTTGTCTGCAATAACTGGGAAAGAAAACAACCTAGTGTTCCTTCTGTCTGGAAAAATAATTGCAGCATTTACCCGTAATGGAATGATGTCCTGGAAGAGGGTGGATCCGAGAGAAAATAGATGATTGGATTTTCTGTCCTGCAACATGGATAAATCTATAAAACAGACCAAGCAGGGAAAATAAATAACAAAATGGGGTCTGTAGCACAGAGACATTGCTGTAAATTAAAACACACTGCAGTATATATTTTTAAGAGAGACGTATCTGAATAAACATGTGGGCGGTGGAGTAAGAACATGCGCATAACACACACCAGAAAGAGCATCCACGGGATGAGTTCTATGGGGCAGGCTTAGGAAATGTGGGTCAAGATTAAAATTAAATAAATAACAGGGTCCTCACACCAAGATAACAATGAGCTCTCAGATGAAGCATGCAATCAGATAAACGTAGGCCCTTATGCCTGAAAAAAATAATTTTCAACTTGATGTTTCACCTGTAGACAGACCATTGAGGGAAACAGGTAGGCACACTACTGGAGGACAAGCCCCAGCTACGCACTGTCAAGGTCTACCCTCTGACTGCTTTCTTACATGTCTCTGACCACAGGAGACACGTGATCCTGTTTCTTCAAATATGCTGCTTGTTGCCATGGTAATGTGTCATTTCCCAACATCCTGAACACAGAACCAAACAGTCTTTAACCATCCAGCTGCCTCAGAATTCTCTCACACTCAGTCCCTGACATAAAGACTCTCTGCTCCTGAGAGAGGAAAGGCCTTCCCCAAAAGAATCAGTGAAGAGCACATCCTCTGCTGTGGCCACAGTAAGGAGGTGCTCTATGTGACTCAAAGCACCATCAAGACAGAAAGAGAAGAAGGCAAACATGCTGTTTCCTGAGTTAACTTCAAACAGAGAGAGGTGGTGCTCTGTATAAGGCTTTGGTTATACTATGGAGCAGGAGACACAGTAATCATTGCCATTGTATGGAGGATGAAAGTCCACAGACAAGCCAAACAGGAGGAAAGAGAGAAGAAAGATGAAAGGGGAGAAGAAATGATGTATGGGATGTCTGGATATTTCATTTTCATGCATTCACTTCTAGTAATCTGCTGAACTCCACTGCATGCTCAAATAATATCTTGCCTTCAACCAATACTAAACCCATTGTGAGCAATACTATATAGCATATATGGATCGATTGGTGTTTAATATGAATTCCTGGTTCTATGAGGCAACATATTGATTTCAAAAACGATAACTGGTTGTGCATCCCAGGGTTGTGACCCAGTGGTTCTGGGTCAGTGTGGTTGAAGGCAGCCTGTAAGCTTTTGTTTCCTCTTGCGGCTGCCTCCACACGGGCCACTTGTTCCTTGCTCTGGTGTGTCAGCTTGCTCCCTATTGCTGTGATAAATCACCATGACCAGAAGCAACTTGGACAGGAAAGGGTTTATTTGGCTATCAGGTTGCCGGTTCATCACTGAGGGAAGGCAAGGCAGGAACTCAGGCAAGGCAGGGACCCAGAGACAGGAAATGAAGCAGATGCCACTGCTACTTTTCAGCTTGCTCCTCATGGCTCACTAGTGATTTCCTGATTTCTTATTAGTGAGAAAGTGATCAAGTCTCCAGAGGACATTATTGGCTTCCTTCCGTCCTAGCACCCATCTCTGACCACCCATAGCGCAGAGGGAACAAAGAGGCAAGGAAGACTGATCAACCTATCGTTCCTAAGAGTGGTCACCAAACTCTTTCAAGATAATCTCCTCCCCCTCACAACAGAAATTGGCCAGACTCACATACAACTCAGAACTTCCCATTATTTGAAAAATAAAATAAAATAAAATAAAATAAAATAAATAAAATACTCTCCTGCTCAGAATGGAGCCATTTTGTGGATATAAAACTACCAAACTATAGAAAGCCAGTCTTTGAATATACACATCCCACAGCTCAGCGGCATAGATAGAAAGGCCTAGAACAAAGGCATCATCCATGGGTGACTTGTGTCTGAAGGTCTGCCTCCACTAACTCTGGACAAACGGGTCGCTATTCCCTTTCACCAGCTAGATTTTCCTTCCCATGATTTAGAAGGCAAGTGTGCTGTTAGCATCCTGTCTCCAAAGTGCTAAAGAGAATTGGACAGTGAGAGGCGGAGACAACATTATATGGAAATCATCTTCAGAGTTTGTACAGAAGGTCTCCTCATCTCAAGTCCATGCACCTTCTGTACTTTTTGTGAAATGGACCAGCAAATAAGGAGTCACTATTTCTTCCTAAACTCGTTGCTATTGGCTTAGATCTCTCCCTAGTACTTGTAACTGAATGCAAAAACTTTGATCTGGCCATAATTCGCCAGAGAACTCTGAGATATCCTTCACTAGCCTTTATGCTTTCATCTTCCCCCAGCTGACTTTGTTGAAAGAGGGTCCTGAGGTTTGAACCTCTCCTGCCACTGGCTTACAAGCCGCTAGGACAAGTGGAGCCAATAGCACGCCCTCCTCAATGGCAAAAACAAAGTGATGTTCTAGGTGGGCCTGTCAGTGTTAAAGCCCATCAAGACTGACTGATCTGCTGACCACAACTGCCACCAGACTCTTGCTGGCACTGCGCTGCTCCCAAAACCCTCAACAGAGCCTCTTTATGGTTGTTATTGCTCTACTTATGTCCAGGAACCTAAGCCCACCACCAGAGGCTTCAGTCACTCTGCCAGCTCCCATCCTTAACACACTCATAGCCATCACATCCTTTGCCTTACTGTGCCCTCTGCCCACCTTTCATGTTCTACTCCTGAGCAGCAAAGCTTAGGTGATATCAGACTGACCTGAGCCTATAGTCTGCTGAGGTAGTCACAATAATGGAAGAGGGTTGAATTGTTTTGTAGTGAGGATGCCAAAACTTCTGAAGCCACCTTTGCAGAACCCCCTCTTGTCCCCTTCCTCTTCTTTATGGAGGTTCCAGTTCCATTCTAGTCCCCAAGCAGCTAAGCTGAACCAAGTACGGGTAGCACCTGAAGCAATGTTTTCTGGGAGACTTCTTTGGTACTGCTTCCAGAGTGAAAGGACAGTAATCCCAAGAGAATGAACTGAAAATAGAAGGGTGGGGATTTTGAAAACCAGGAATGGTTCTCCTTTTGAGAGGGCCTCCCAGGTTTTTTTCTTAGAGAAACAATGTTCAGAGAGGATGGTTCCTGACCTTTCCATCCAAGCACATGGGACATGAGAAAAGAGGGAGAGAGAAATTAAACTGGGGACCTCACAGCTCTGAATCAGCTAAGATTCCAGAATCCCTGGCTTCTAACTTCATTCTTTATTACTGAAGTTTGCAAATAGGTCCCTAGAAGACCTTGGCACCATTGGGAATGACTATTGACTTTTTGACACACAGCCTTCCAAAAAGTATTATGTTATGTGAATTTAATTTGAAAGAATAACATAAAAGACAAATAATCTAACCCCTTAACATCCCAAGAATAAATTGTCCTAAAAGCATGAGTCCAGTTTCACCCAGTGTTTACTATGGCTATCTGTTCAATGACTGCCTAAATACTTGCTCTAGCTGCCAGTGAGACCCTAGTTTCCTAGAGACTCTTGTATTTAATGGTTTCATCTTTCCTCTGTTCACCCCCCCTGCTGCCTTGCTGTGTATGTAGCAGACCTCCCGGCATCCATCACTACCAGATCACCACCCTGGCACAACATCACTGTGACATATTTGCCCTAAAACACAGGCCAAAATCACGATGAATATTTTATGATTAATAATTTTATTTGCCTTCTTGGAAATTTGAAAATCTTTTGAAGAATCACTCCGTTGGCCCAAGTCTGTTAATAAAAAAAAAAAATGCCCAAAGAAATTTGTGCTGAGGTCTCTTTTTCCCACTGTGAGTTTTGCTACGCAAGCAGAGGCACACTGATATCTTTGAAGCTATGGGTGTTCCCCTTAGAATTACAATGATGAAGGTGGCATCTCCCCCCACAGAAACCATTAGCAAGAAGCTTGATCAGCACTTCATCCTTTAGCCCTCTCTTCCCTCAGGTTAGCCAATCAGATTCAGACGGAATAGAAGTCACCATGAAACAATAATGCCTGTTCCCTGTCTCTCGGCCGACTTGACATTTTGCTGGCAGCCTTCAGAGCACTTCACACTTCTCTGGGAAAAAAAAAATGTTGAAAGCAATTTGTAGTTTCTCAACACATATAATAAATAGGTTTTCGAAACAATATCCCTCAGAATTGCCAACAGTATCCAGACTGAGTGAGACACTATTTCTCCTCTGCTGGTTTCCCTGGAAAGGTAATATTAATAATTATAAAGACTGTAAAGATGGATGTAGCACTTGAATTACGATAAATTTGTTTTTTCTGTGACTAACATATCATTGCTCCACGAAGTATGCTCCAGAAATGTCAGTATCCTGGTATCCTATTATTTCTTTTAGTCTACTTTTCTATCTAGAAGTTCAAAACTTCTTGGGCAGATGAGGCGTGTAGTCTGAAGCTTTAGACTCTCATTATCCAGCTGCTATTGTGGTGGTGACATACCCCTCCCATTTCCCTCTGGAACCACCCCTGCTCTGAGGTCCATGTACACTGAGATGAGCCATCACGCAGTTGTAAAGGTGAACATGTAACTTGAGTATATTCTGTTATGTCATTCTCCCGACTATAGTGATTGGCTTACAGGTGGTCACACAAGGAAAACCAGAGCCAACAGGATGCAGACACATGCAAAAGCTCTCAGAGAGCGAAGCAAGGTTTCATTTAATTTCTGCATTTGATCCTGAAGGAAGACCATGGAACTATATTGGCACTATCATGTTACCACATGCAGCCTGAGGTGGCAGCCAGATAGCAATAGATGAAAAATCTCTCTGCAAATACTAGCTGAGCCTTAGATGCAGATATGTCAGAAACCTTGGGCTGAGTGAACTGTGTTAGTCAGACTTCTCTAGAGGCGAACTTATTTAAGAATCTATAGTTTCTGGGAACAGCTCTGTCGATCCATTTCTGCTTAAGCCCTTTGCCATTATTTTATTTTTAGGAACTTACCCATCTTCTGTTTTGTTTATTTTTCATTCATCCTCAGTTTTCCTTAACCTCCCCCTCTATCTCCTCCTCTACACCATGTCCATACTCCATCTCTTCACTTAACCCTTGCCCCCATAGTATCCTGTCTTCCATTTTTGTTTAAAAGTTGTTCCATAGATATAGACCATGAGTACTACACTACAGAAGAGCTATGGAGGAAGGGACCACTGATGATACTGCCAAATCAGTAATGGGAGTTCTGTTCTCTGATCAGATATGAGGCCTGTTTCACAGGGGGTTGGGGGAGGACTGCAATTATCTGAATCTGGAAAGTCATCAGCCCTAGTGATAAAGCTGTTATTTTCCTAAGTGACCAGGATGTGCCCAACATGCTGTTGCCAAAACAATTATGTGTATGCTCATAAATTAGTGCTACCATCAGCGTTGGTCTGAGAACTTTCTTCTAGCAGTAGCCAGTACTAACTGCAGAGATGCATAAGTGGTCACAGTGCTGAGACTAAAAGCTGCTGAACGCCCCACAACCGATGGACTTCTATATCACCTCCTCCAAGGCTAGAGAATGTCACTGAAGATAGAGAAGAAAGAATGGTAGAGTCAGTGGAAGGAGAAGTGGGAGGTAACATGCTGCCTTTTAAACATAACATCAGTTGCCAGCTTGATCATACAGCAACTGAGACTATCCATGTAAGACCTATGCAAGATTGGACTTGTCAGTATGACTGCTACAAGAGTAAATGTGGAGAAGAACCTTTTATAAATGTTTATTATATGTGTGTGTAATATATATATATGTGTGTGTGTGTATGTGTGTATATATATATATATATATATATATATATATATATATATGTGTGTGTATGCATATATATATATATATATATATGTCTGTGTGTGTGTGTGTGGGTGTATAGATAGATAGATAGATAGATAGAGATATAGATAGATAGAGATAGATAGATAGATAGATAGATAGATAGATGCCACACCTACTCCAGTGAAGTCTGCATGGCAAGTCCAAAAGCTTGGCCACAGTCCTGAGGCAAAAAGTTTCACGGAAACTTGTTTCCAAGAGAGTCTCTGGTGTCCCATAATCAGATTTGTCCCTGCGATAGTGTGGAGGGTCTTGCATGCTTTCTTGCGGTATTTTACTGGATAAGACCTAAAAATCTCAGGGCTAGTTCAACAAAGTAAACTTAGAATTACAGCTGAGTCACTCCCATATGCAGGAATTTACAATGGTCTAGGTAGAAGGAGGGTTATGGTTTAAGGAAGAAATAGAGTATTTATTATTCATGAAAAGGTTAGCAAGAGCAGAAACCCCCTAGTGGTGGGTTATACAACAGAGCAGAATTGTACCTGGGCATATTAGCCCTTTCACCTGGCTCCTGTGAATAGCTGACTTTAATAGGGCTGATCTTATATCAGTTGTAAACACTGCATGGTTCCTGTTAGCTTTTATGTATGCATTTTCTCTGTTTTGTGTAAAGAACCATTATACATCTTTATGTAACTTAGCTGATGTATCACCTAATTTCCTTGTTTTTCTTCTGTATTATACATCTGATGCTCACCTTGAGACATTACATTCAGATACAGCACTCTCTCTAGTGTCCATGTCTGTTTGTCATCCCACTGACTCCTTGTCCACCTGAGAACATGGACCCTGAATTCTCCCGTGGGTTGAGGGACTGATTGAGTCCAGTCTGTGGCATATATACATATATCATTCATATATATCTATACACACACACACACACACACATATATAGATAGATATAGATATAGATATAGATATAGATATAGATATAGATATAGATGAGTGCTGTGTCTTGACAAACACCAGAAGAGGGTAATTCCCATTACAAATGGTGTGAACCACCATGTGGTTGTTGGGAATTGAACTCAGGACCTCTAGAACAGTCAATTCTCTTAACCACTAACCTATCTCTCCAGCCCCAAGAAGAGCCTTGAAGACTCCCTCATGAGTACTTGTTTGTAGATAATGAGCCCCATCCCTCCCTGAGGTACTTAATGCCTGAGGTACTTAATGGTCAGTGGGAGAGAAGGATATTTTCCTAAGTGCTGTAGCCACTGCTAAGGAACCCAAGCCCCACACAGGACCCTATGAACAATTCTTATGACACTCATTGGGGCATCAAAATAAACAAAGAAATAAAGACATGAAAGTAGGAGGAGTAGATAAGAAAAAGATCAGGCTTGGTGGGAGCACTGGGGGAACAGGAGAAGGTGATTGGGGATAAATGTGATAAAAATGCATTATCTGTATTATAAAGGTGCCATTATGAAACCCATTATTATGTGCAATAAACAGTTACTAATAAAATGCTTAAGGAATATTACTAGCAATCTATGCTCAAGAAATTTCCTCTTACCCAGTTTTGCCTATGTATTCATGTACTCTTATTGTATACATTTGTTTCTTCTGGTTTTGTATGTATTATAATAAGCCTATTTATTCATGGCAAAGTGGAGTTTTGGATTTGTGTCTTATTCAAGGGTTCATTCTTAAAGCTTCGAAATGTACCAAGAAGATGGAAGTGGATGAAGAAAAGAAGAATGAAGAAAAAAGAGGAGGAGAAAGAGAAGGTAGAGGAGAAAGAAGGGGGCGGGGAAGGAGACCTCATGGTTTCCACCTGGGATAGATAGAAACACTGGGCTCTATTGGACTGTGGAGAAGTCAAGGGTGCAGGAGACTCTCCATTACAAAGACAAACAATACAGGAAGACCTTGGGCAAATAAGTTACCACCCCACTTCTACTTCCCCCAGACAAAAGTTCGAACCTGGGACAGATGTTCGGTTGGAAAACAATCAGAGATTGTGATGTTGCAAGTAGACAGAACTGAATTCTGGGTGAAAAGCATCTCGTGAAGGGTAGAAACACTCACTTGATAGTGGTGATGGCTGCAAGCCATCGAGCTAATGCAATCACACACCATTAGGAATCAAGTAGCAAAGTGTCAACATTTGTAAAGTAAAATCACAGGGAAACACAAGGAGACCCTGACAAAAAGTAAAAAGTAACAAAGGGCTTTAATGGACCCTTTCAGCTCTCTGACAAAAGAAGCATAAGAAAACGAGGAAGCAAAACATGGGAACAATATCATGAAAATTGTGTCTTTCTGGGTTGCTATGGTGCATTTACAAAATTACCATTTTTTAAACATAAATCCCAAGAAGCTGTTATAATACAAACCTCATTCTAAGCTGCAGTATAATAAAGCAATAAATAAGTAACAAATACAGAAATGTAGAACAGCCTTTAGAACTTGGGGTATGGGAAATCTCCCTTAATTAAATATTGAATCAGGAATAATTCAGATACATTGTAACTATTAACCATCTTTGTTATTTTTTTTAAAGGCAACAATATTATAAATTATAACCAAGCTAGGGCACATTCAAAATTCAAAGTTTTACTGAACATATGAACATGTAACATAGAAAAGAAAAGAAAATAATTTAAAGTATTCAAGAAAAATAAAAACTGAAAAAAAAACAATAAATCGGTAATCCACAAATAATATAATTAAATATTTTAATTTTTGAAATTTAAACAATGGAGTTAAATATGTTATGAACAGTTTCTTTGGATCTATGACCATAATAATTAATATATAACATTAATTAACCTAATCAGGAGTGAAAGAGTGGCCCTGTAGAATTAGAAAATTAGTAATTAATAAAGAAAAATCCAAAGTGCTGATGAAATCTAAACACACATAGACCATTTATCCAGAAATATGTTAGGCACTTTGAAAATGTTAACAAAACTTATAGGTTCTTATTTTCAAATAAAAATATAAGATACAAAATTAGTGAGAGAGAGAAGCTAGGGAAGGAACTAAGAATTTGTCTAAAGCCCTTCTTAGTATTGTTCACTTCCCAAAATACTACAACCTAGTGGTTTTAGATATGAATATAGCGAATCTTTGGGGTAAAGATAAGTCTAATATTATTTTTAAAATCTTCTCGAAGAAGATACAAAGGATGATCTTACCACTAGAAGAAGGAAGTCCTGACCATAGTTGAAGAAGAGCAGGAGTGATGGAAGAAATCGTCGTAGTTTTTGCTATACCGGGAAAATGATCTGCCTTTGTCTCATGCTCACATTTGTATTCTCCAACAATGTTGGGTTGTATGAAAGCTTTGTAAGTTTCACACAACCTAAAATTACTCGGAAAGAGACACTTAACTGAAGAATTGCTTAGATCAGGTTCACCTGTGAGCATGTCTGTGCACAGAGAAAGCAAAACTCCAAACTAGCAATCATCAGGAAACTCCCTGCTTCAAAGATTCGCACAGAAATAAAGACAGTTACAAAGTGAGTAGTCTAGGTTTGCAACATAAGAAACTAGAGAATGAAAAAAAAATCCAGCCAGAATAATTAAGTGACAAAGGGAGTAGAAGCAAGAGTAAGTAAAAAATAAAAATAGAAATCAATAAAACAGAAAACACAACACAGAAAGTCAACAAAACCAAGTTGCTTCTCTTTTTTGAGCCAAGTCTCACTATGTAGTAGCCTGGAACTCACTGGGTAGATCAGGCTAGTCTCAAATTCACAAAGATAACCTGCTCCTACTTCTCAAGTGCTTGGATTGAAGGACTGAACCTGGCATCCAAGTTATTTTGTGAAAAGATTAATAAATTGAAGATATCCTAATATTCTACTAACAGAATAAGAAAAAAGTAAGTATGCTTTCAGTGCTATGAATCAAAGCAGGACTATGCTTACAGATCTTATAAATACACAAAATTAAAATATTATGAATAATTTTCAGGAAAACATAGATAATTTTCTTTGAAAACACAACCCATCACAACCAGAAAAGATTTAAAACAAAATATGAATAGCTCCAAGACTATGTAATTTATAATTTTTTAGTCCTTCAGAGAAAATTCAAACAGTGGATGATCTCACTGGTAAATTAAGAAAATGAAAACATAACATTTGAATATCTCAATGGGAACAAGGATTTTTATTGACAAAATGTAACATCTATTTTAATTTTCGAAGTAGGAATGGGAGAAAACTATAATAATACACAGTATTATTATAGCACAGCAAAGTTGTTCATTACCACCATCTCTATTCAACACTGCACTGGAAGCCCTGGAAACAGAAATAAACCTATACACTTACAAAACTTGGAATGTAAGAAGTAAAATGTTCATGCACAGATGACATGTGTACAAAATCCTAAGAAGTCTGCAATTAAATTGTATATTCAGTACAGGCTCGATGAAAGTCAAGTATAGCAGTAAATCATTGGAAATTTCAAAATATTACAATACTGTCCACATATTTTAGTAATATTTTAATGAATAATATGAAATATACTATTGCCATTTAATGACTCTGTGTTTTAATGGAAATACTGAGATCCAGGAAAAGCAGAATCTAAGTGGTTGTAAATCATGAGATGCAAGATTAGTTTAGTTAACACTAAAGCAGAGGTGAAGTGGCAGCCAGAATGTTTTGGCTTTTGTGGAACTTTTAGTACTGACTAATAGATTATAGCGTCCATATGGATAAAATAGGTTGCAAGCCTATGGAAGAATTAACTGCATAGCTGTACAAGTTTATACCAGGCAGGAAGGAGTTTAGTGAGCCCTTCTAGGGAGACAGAGTCTCTTGCCAGTTCCTAAGGCTCCTTGGGATACATCCACAGTGTAAGCCTCTCCACAAACCTTACCCATAAAGACTTGTGGCCATTTATGGGGGCTTCTTTTTACCTGGAGGAAGATATGTAGAACTTTAAGGCTATTAGATATTAGCTGTAAATAGAGGCTGAGAACACAGTCACTGCACTGCACACTTAATACCTAAGGCCAGAGAGACCGTGATGATTTGGGTTTGACCCACCAAATCACCATATGGTCAGTGAACCTACAAATGTACTTTGTGGTTAGTCCCCTTTTCTTTAATATATATAACCAGCACAGACATGATCAGAACCTAGGCACATGCACATTCCAAGTCCCTGAGGTGTAAAGTAGGAATTATTATGGTATAAGGAACAGATGGAGCCCCTAGAACCTCCTCTCTCTACTAAAATAGTCAATCCAAAATAAATATTTCATCTCATCAAGAATAATAATTCCCTGTTATAATTTTATAAGTTCTTTGAGAATTTCACATTTTATGCAAATTTTTATATTTTGATAGTATTTACCCCTAATGAATACATCTTCCATCCCTCCCAACTTCATGTCCCTTGTGTCTAACACCCCATTGAGTCAGGTGTGTGCTGCCAATAAATGGACAGGTATGGAGCCTTACACTAGATCATGGTCGACATACCAGGATAAATACTCTTTAAAATATTGACTCTCCTTGTCCTAGAAGCCATGAACTGTGAACAGCTCCTCAGCTAGGAGTGGGTTCTCATGAAGCTATGACCCCTTCACAATGATGCTTTCATTGGCTTGATCTTATGTGGATCTAGTACAGGCACGCACCATTGCTGTGAGCTCTGGAGGACAGTGACCCTCTCATGGATGGAAAATTCTGTTTCTCCATGGACCTCTCTGACTTCTGGCCCTTACAGTCTTTCCACCCACGCTTCTTTGATGTTCCTAGAACTTTGGAGGGAGAGGTTGTGATATAGAGGTCCCACTAACTGTTGAGCTAGGAGTAATAACTTTTATCACACCACATGCTTATTACATTTTTCTTGCCTACAAAAAACCTCAGATAAATAGGTCTTAAAAATAAAGTATAACTACTTATTGTTGAACTATGAGGACCCAACTATGGCACACTTGTAATGGAAAAAAAATCATTGCTTTTAGCACTTGATAGATGGTTGTTAATCTGCAAGTATTCCTCCCTCCCTCTCTACCTTATCTCCTTTCAGTAGTCATTTGCTCTCATGTTAAGGACAGCAATGTGCCTTCACTTTCTTGACTCAACGTAATAATAACCCTTTTGCTTGCCATAATCTAGTGTCTGGGCCCCAACTACCTTGACATTCTGCAAAGCATTATACTAATGCATTATACAAATGCCATTCATGCCAGCCAAATATGCTAAAAAAAAAGAAATAGAAAATACTCTGGCAAATAGAAAATAAATACCACAAAGACTCAGGAACCAACTAAATCTGCATTTTCTGAGGACCTAAGGGTCTAAGGATTTATAAGGATAGACCCTTCAAAATAAAAGTTCTGTCTGCCCCTTGCATTGCCTACAGCAAAGAAAGAGGTCTCAGGCTTAGAAAGACCTTGGGAATCCAAAGGCAATACCAATTATATTTGATTTGCTCTTCTAAATGATCTACCCATCTTCATTTGGCAGAAGAAATCAAATATGGCTCTTTTAAAATATCAAATTTAATGACATGAAAGTTGCTATGCCATAGTCTCCAAGGTACATGAGGCCAACTTGGGACACTAAATGAAGCCCTTGACAGTCTCCCAAGAAAGGGTCAAAGAATGAAATGTTAGGATTTTTAAGAAGGCCACGTGTGCTCTATACAGTTAACTGTTAGGATGTTTAAGAAACCTTTGGCGTGTAATGTGGGAGAGACTGAATCCCTATGGAATGCCAAGTAACATGCCATGCCACACATGAGCAATTCCTCATGGATTTAACCATATCTGATCTTCAAAACCATGAGGCTAGAGATATAGAGCAGCCAAATCACAGAGACGTGGTTATTGATATGGAAGACCTATCTCCGGGTCAATGGCACACACGTTGGGTGAGCAGGTAGCTCTAATCCTCCTACATCACCTTCCTCCACCCATTTTCAATAGTCTGAAAAGGTCTTGCCCCTGGGTGTGATTTGCAGACAATACTATGCAACATACTGGCACAAGCCAAAGTGGACTGCTGCACCCTACCAACCCTAAACATATCCAGTGTATGGTATTTCTTTCCCCACAGCAACTATATGTGGGTCTGAGAATCAAATAATGACCAGTTGCCTTCTTATTATCAATATTAGGTATACTCAGTGCTCTCAATAATCAGTGAAGAGTTTGTACTTCTGTCCCTGTACTTCCAGGCCCTATTAGTTGAGAAAGTCTGGGAGATGGTCATACCAGCCTCTGCATGGAAGCGACAAGCAACACAGTGAATGATCAACCCCAGCTACCAGGAGAAAACTGGATCACTGCAGAGAGTCTCCATGCCTGGTGTGGAACATTTTCTCTTCAGGAAAGTCAGGCCTGAGAGCCAGCAAGGACACAGATTATTTAAACTAGCAACATTGACCAGCTATTGTCAAGCAAGCCCTGAACTATTACACATATAGCTGGATAACAAGGCTGATGATCCCTTTCATATAATTAGCACAAGAGAACCCTATGATTTTTGAGAGAAGCTTGAGGCTAATGGAAAACAAATAGGTTGTTGACTTGATTCTACAAGAAAGTACTAATTTTCCTGTGTGATTCAAAAAGCTTTTTATTGCAAATAAAACATTGAGTATGTCATGGGGGGAAATATGGTTCACCGAATGGGAGTATTAGCATCCCCCAAATTGGTTGATCAATAAAAATCAATTAAAAGTGTTTCATAAGAAAACAATAAGTGTCTGAGTGAGTGTTTCTTTTGGGCGTCACCACATATTATCTCAAGAGTTTCCCACAACTTAGAGCATCTCTGGAGCTGAACTGAAATGGGTCTCTCTGGGCAGATAAAGAAAGGTCTCCCACTGCCAGGGAAACACAGTGAGGTCTGGAGACGCATGGGTGGGGGGCTATTGTTACATTAGCAGGAATCAGAAGCATATAGTTGATATCCTTTCCAGTCACAGGGGTGCAGTGTCTCCCTTGAGGTTGTCCTTCTCTCATCACTTCTTCCTCAACTACACACAAGTGCACCAATCTCTCACAAGATCCAACAATACGTCAAACAAGTGGTCTGTGGTCATCTGGGAACATGAGCTCTATCCAACACTTTGATCACGGGGACTGTCAAATAATTTGCTTCCTTCACCACAGGCTTACTGTATGTGAATGGTAGTTTCCAGAAAATCATAATCATTATTTTAGCCAAATTCAGGACTTTGAGGATTCAATGGCAACTCATTTATATGTAAAAACGGCCCCTAAAGTAGATGCTCTTATCGTCATGTTTCCTATTTCACAGATGAGCGAACAGAAAGTTTGAAAAATTAAGCGACCCATGGAATGCTTAATAACCACACTGAGACAGTAGAACCCAAAACCATACCAAGGTGCCCCAAACCTGCAGTATATTGCGGCCATTAGTCCAAGCTGGGCTCTTAAAGTCAGTGCTCTCTGTACTAGTGCGGATCACTATTAATCAGCACCTATAAGAAGCCAGGCACGGAATAAGTTGCTGTTTAGCTATGTTCCATTTAACTCCCACAACTCTACAATGAGGTTCACACTATGACAGTTCTTTCTTGCTCTTTTTTTTTACTAGGGCAGGGGAAGGGGAGTGAGGCATCCTGGGATTACAGTCTTGCTCATGGTAAAACACATCTTGGAGAGGAACAGGGTTGAATACCAATCCTACAGGTGATTTCTTCAACCTTTACCAAATTGTTCTGTTCTGCATGCCTCCACAAGGACCTGACAGCTCGACTTAAAGTACAATATATCATGGATCAAAAAGGTGCAGTATCTAGAAAAAAAAAAAAAAGCTGGAGTGCTGCAGTCAATAGTGACTATAAAGAAATACTGCCACAAGCCACCCGGTGTGATAGTATGCTTTGGATAATTCTCTTAAAAGAGGGTGTACTGTCTTAGTTTATCATTTTGAATACATTGTCATCAAGCTATTTACCTGTCAGTCTGTATCTGTGGGGACTGATTTTTATAACATCCGATAAATGAGCAATTAGAGAGTTTAACAGCCGGTTGAGTGGGGAAGCTTGTAAACCTGAATTCTCAGGGATGGTAAATGTCACATGCAATGTCTTCAGAACTGACTTCCTCTCGCCCTTCCGTTCCACAGCTGCATAGAGACGTTCCTTCATCTTGCTCTGAGAACACCTGGGGAAGGCAGGTGCGTGGAGCACAGGCCACCTGGATTCTACATCCAGCTGTGCTGGGCTGACCTTGCTGAAGTCAACACTGAATCTATTCTACTAAGACACAAGAAAGTCAGAATTACATCATCTTTGAGTGCCTCTAACATTCTGTAGCTGCATGTGGCTAAGACTTTGAGAACACATAGTTTTATCCTTTGGTTTCCTAGGCAGGATCCTTAAGTCAGGGTAAGTCTAGCTCAATAAACTAGAAACGATGTCACCATGATCATTGCCTGATGAGGTTGGAGTGTCTATGCAGGGACACCAGGAAAAATAGGATATACAACTTTACAACTAGAGGTTCATGGCTGAGCTTTCGAAGGTTTAAAATATCACATGTAAGGGGAATCCTTTTTTTAATGGATTTTACCAGTTAAAAACTTTCAAATAAAGAAACCTTACACAGGGAAATTTAACTAAATAAGAGAAATCATTTAAGGCAATTTTTAATCCCATGATAAGCATCAGTATCTGGTTACTTGGTCATCGTGGCAGTAGAACACCTAACCAAAAAGCAACTTAAGAAGAATAGTTTGTTTGGGCTCGCAGTCCAGGGGATAGAGTAGACCACCACGGCAGGGAAGACTTGGTAACAGGAGCACGTCACAGCTTGACAACCAGGAATGTCTCTGGATGATGAGGAAACAGAAGGCTTCCTCTTATTCCCTTTTTTATTAAGTCTAGAACTTCAGACCCTGGGATGGTGCTACCACATTCAAAGTAGTTCTTCCTTTTTCAGTTAAATCTTCTAGAAACACTCTCAATGATATACCTAGATGCATGTTCTCTAGGTGTTTCCAAATCCAGAAAGGTTGCCAATAAAAACAAGCCATTATACTCCCTATGTCTAGACCACTATGTATAAACCTCTCTCCATAAACCATAGATAGGAATTTTCTTGTATTAACCAGGTAATGGAGTGGGGGGGGGGTGAGCAGAGTTATCTAAGTGTTCTTCCACTTAGCATCTCCTTTGCCCTTACATACTCCCCAAGACACAATCTCAGAAACCGAGATATTTTAGGAGATCATTCAACATCTATTGTTTGACTGTGTGGATGGGAAGAGAATCAGCAGCAGAGAGAAAATCGTATTGTAAGCAGACAAGACAGGGAACTCTGGCAACCAACAGAGAAATGGGAGAGATACAGACACAGCAGGAGAGCATGAAAGGCAGCCCAGAGCAAAGCAGAGATGCTACATAAAGTAAGCTGGCAACATCAGCACTGAAAATCTGTGGACCAGCAGTCCTAAGAGCCTAGCAAATCCATGGTCCCTACACACTTTAAAGTCACTTCAGGGACTTGGTTTTGAACAAAGACTCCACCTGTATGTCAAGCACATTGTTGAGGAATTCAACTCAGCAATCCCGATGATTGCTAGCTAAGAGCATTTGCTAGTCTTGCAACCAGGAGCCATCGTGCCAAGGGTCCAGTCCTTAGGAACTAAACTGCTCTGGGAAGCAGAGAGCAGTAATGACCACAATTCAGGGTCCCCGTGAGCACTGTGCCTTTTATCAGCTAGATGGGTGCGACCACACACAAAACAGTCATGGCGTCAGGGAGCCATTGATTTGAGTCAAGTGAGAGGTGTGAGCGGGAGACAATGGACTGTGTGATAGTGAGTGGAAGGCAGGGTGGACAATGACGCTTCTAGAAATAGTTCTGAAACTGCCAAGATCTACAGCAGCAAACACCCCACCTGTCCAAAGCAGACCTGGGCAACTTGGCTGTTCCATACACTCTGGTACATTGCTAACATTGTGGCATCTGCAGTAATGGGTACATGAACTAGGAAGAACTATCTCCATTCCAAGCATCTGACCCATAGGAACTTTTTACTCATGTTTCTTACTATTTTCTTCTGTCTATTTGATTATTGTTTATATTTTATCATCAATTTTCTTTTTTATTTTTTAATTGTGTACAGTGTTGTTCATGTGGGCATACAAGGGTGAACAAGCAAGTGAATTTGGGGTGTTATTCCATGTGATTTTAACTTTTTACTTGATTATTTTGGAGGATACAGAGGTGGTTCAGCAGCTAAGAGCATTTGCTAGTCTTGCAGAGGACTCAAGTTCCGTTCCTAGTACCCACCCAGTGGCTCAGAGCCTTCTGTAACTCTAGTTCCAGGGGACCGATGCCCTCCCTATTCTGGCCTCTGCAGTACCAGGCTTATAGTGTACTTACATACATGCAAAAAAAAAAATTCATACACATAAAATAAATCTCTCTTAATGTGTTATTTGTGTCTGTGTTGATTACTTTTCATTGGTGCAATACAATATCATGACCAAAAGCTACTTAGGAGAATAAAGGTTATTTTTGGATTATGGCTCCAGAAGGAAAGTCCCAGAATGGTGAGGGAGGCGTAGTAGTGGGTGGTAAGAGCAGGAAGCTGAGCGATCACAGCTTTAACCTCAAAGACAGAGCACGGAAAGCGAACAGGAAGTGAGGCAAAGCTATAAACCCTCAAAGCCCAGCCCCAGTGACATACTTCTTCCTGCAAGGCTTTAGCTCCTAAAGGTACCACAACCTCCCCAACCAGTAACACCAACTGAAGATCAAGTGTTCAAGAGCCTGCCTGAGCCTCTGGGGAACATTTGTATTTAAAAAAATAACTCACACCTCAGAAGCCTGGCAACCTAAGTGTGATTCCTGGAACCCACACAGAGGTAGAAGGAGAGAACAGGATCCCGAATCATCCTCTGACCTTCATGCACATGTCCACACACATATACACATCAAACACACATGTATGCACATACACACACACACACACATTTTAGTATTTGAATGAGCCATGTCCATCCAAGCTCAGAAAGATAGTGTATGTTTTCCACCATACACAAAATGTATAAGTTAATGTATACATAGAGAAAAAGGAGGAAAAGGATGGTAAGGGGTGAGGGGAGGGGGAAAGAAAGGGTGATGTGTATGCAATATGAAAACAAGAGAGAGGACTGTTCAAAAGGAAAACAAAACCAGACAGGTGGGAAGCACAGAACACTGGGACTAGCAGCAAGGCAGGAGAAGAAACTAGAAGGATGCATTATGATATGATATGATATGATATGATATATGATATATGATGTGATATTGGAACACGGTCAGAAGATTGACCCTTAGTGAACAATTCTTTAGGGAACAATGAGAAAGGCTCCAGGAGAAAAGGCAGAGGGTCTTTTATCTCAGGTGCATTTTATTCCTGGATTGTTCTTGGGTGTGATTTCATGCCTCCTGGGAAAAACACATTCAATTTATAAAATGTGTCTGTTCTTATTGGATGTCAGACCATAGCTGTAGAACCCAGTCTGTTGAACGATCCATGAATGTGGATATGGCCCTCTGCCTTTTTTCCTGGAGTCTCTCTCACAGTTCCTCAAGGCATTGTTTACCATATGTCATTCTGTTAATTGTATTCTGACATCTCCTCTTCTATATTTCCTAAAGCAAGGGCATTGTTCACTGTGGGTCATTCTTTTGACTATGTTCTGATAGTATACATGTAGCATTATTTTTAGATACTAGCTAAAAATTAATAAATTAAAAAACAAGGAGCTTGGACCAAATATTTTCCTTGGAGTGTGATAGAGAATGTGGCCTGCCACCACCTTGACCTGAGACCTCTGATCTATGTATCAATTCATGTCTTTTATCTTATGCAACATCACAAGGAACATATTTCTATTTAAGCTACCCAGTAGCCAAAGAATAGTCATACAAAGACATACCTTCCCTTAGCTTTCCCATCTCTACTGTTCATTTTCCCCATATATATATATATATATATATATATATGGTTTGAATGAAAATGGCCCCCATAGGCTCCCAATGAGTGGTACTATTGGGAGATGTGGCCTTGTTAGAGTAGATTGGCCTTGTTTGAATAACTGTATTACTGGGGTGAGCTTTGAGGTTTCAGAAGCTTAATCTAGGCCCACTGGTTCATTCTTCCTTCCTGCTGCCTGCAGATCCAGATGCAGAATTCTCAGTCCCTCTCTAGCACCAGGTCTGCCTGCATGTCACCATGCTTCCTGCCTTGATGGTAGTGGGCTAAACCTCTAACTTTAACTGAGCCCTCAATTAAACGTTTTCCTTTAGCAGAGTTGTCATGGTCATAGTGTCTCTTCACAGCAATAGAAACCTTACCTAATACAAATAGTAAGAACCAAAGAATGCAGGTGATATCTACGGAGAGACCTTCTTGATTGAGATTATTGTACTTAAATGTAAATGCACCTGTGCTTCTAGTCATTTCCAAAGGAATGTTCAAAGTTGTAACAGTAAGTAAAACAGGACACTGAGCCAACAAACCAATTTCCAGTTTCAGCGTTTATAAATGCATAGCTAATCCTACTTAATTCTATACCCATTTCCCCATAGTGTAGATTATTTTGGAGAAAAACAAATTATTTTTTCCATTTCATCTGTCTCTACCTCTAAAAGTTGAGAGCACACTTAAGCTAACCCAAAACCTCAGAGTTCTGACATGCTCTATAACTCAAAATCCTTCCAAAACCAATGTGACACCACAAGTAGACATGTATACACCATAAAACTTTATTTTGTGCACAAGATGTAAAAATTCTGAATGAAATTACCACCAAGCTATGTGCAGAAGGTGTAGACAAAATAAGTCAGTTTGGGTTTTAGGCTAGGTTTCTACCCAAAGTGCATACATAAAACCACACACACACATACACATGCACACATGCACGCACATGTATATGTATGTGTGTGGGTATGGGTATGTGTATATGTATACATACATTATTTGAATATGTACAAATAATGTATGTGTATGTGTATAAGTAAATATTCCAAAAATTTAAAAAATAACTCTAGAACTCTTCTGATGCCTGGAATATTAACCTATATATGAGAGCTAAACAGCAATAATCTTATGTACTGTATCGTCTTCAGTCAATTTCATGTTCTCTCAGCTGAGTCATCGTTTTCACAGACTGTTCAGGTCAGAGTCTAAACACAGTTCATAATTGCAGTTGATTAACATGTGTCCCTCACCTTTTAACTTTCTTAGTTATAAATCCTCATCCCTTTACCTAGCTGTTTTCCATTACCCTCTATTTTCTCTTCTCTTTCTCTCCTCTCTGTCATTGTCTTCATTGAAGAAATTGGCTCATTTGTCTCATCTAGTTCCCATAGCCTGGATGTTGGAAATTGTATCACAGTATCATTTAGCATAATC
This sequence comes from Mus minutoides, assembly GCA_902729485.2. Lineage (NCBI taxonomy): Eukaryota > Metazoa > Chordata > Mammalia > Rodentia > Muridae > Mus > Mus minutoides. The sequence goes on along the minus strand of LR754525.1, from coordinate 15,994 downwards.
CTTGATCCCTGACAGTTGGTATTAGGAACTAGAATTCTGATCATATTTAGGTTTAAATTTTCTGCAAGAATATTGCCGGTCATGCTGTGAGCTCCCCTCAGAGGGGCAGGGCATCAAGTTGTCTCCCTCTGGTGCTATTAGCAGTCGTAGATGATTAAGGCCTAGATTCATCTTTTCATTAGAAGCTGCAACAGGATGATATCTTAATTCTATACTCTTTCCTTTATTAACTGGAATCATTCCATTTCCTAAAATCCCCTTTAGCAGATTATTCATTATCCTAAGTCACAGTGTACATGAGAAAGCCTGCATTAACTACCTGTTCCCTTTATCTACTAGATTTCCAAATGAGTTTCCACATATCCTGTAAATAATGGTGGTTGGCGTTTTTGTTTACCTGAAGTTATCTGCATGAATTCATGGCTTCTAAAAATGTGAATAAATAGTTAACAGAGCACATTCCCTTTCTCTGTGGGGAAAAAAAAAATGACCTTGGGTTAACTATCCAGCTCCGTTCCCCTGGAAACTAATAAAGGTGGGCAGTCAGCAATGTTACCTGGCAACATTGCTCATGATGAAAATGACCCCAAATAATAAGCTATACTTGGTCTGGGAGGACAATGAATAAACTAGACACTTAGTGGGTGTCCATAGAGAGCTGTGAACACAGGCTGTGTCCTGTAAGGGGCCCAGTGGAAACGAGTCCCACAGCCCAGAACAATGGTGCTGGCTCTGACAGGCAGTGAAGCTCTAAGCCAGGTTTTCTTCATCCAGGTTCCACAAGGAACAGAACGAGATGCAGACTTGCAGAAAGTGATTTACTGGGGACTAGACTTGGGGACTATATTCATTACTTCTGGTGCTGTAATAAAATACCATGACCAAAAGCAACTTGTGAAAGCAACTTTATTTGGGCTTATAATTGAGAAAATTGGGAGAGGAAGGGAGGGAGGGAGGGAGGGAGGGAGGGAGGGAGGGAAACAGAGAGACAGAGAGAGAGAGAGAGAGAATATCCATAGTCGCAGGGGAAAGAGCTGAGAGAAAGTCAAAATCCACACTTTCAGCTGCAAACGCAAAGCAGAGTGAACTAGATATCAGGCAAAATTATAATCTCATAAGGACTGCCCCCAGTGATGTACTTCCTTCAGAAAGACTGCTTCCTATAGTTCCGCAACCTCCCCACGCAGTCTGATCTACAAGGAACCAAGTGTTCACATACCTGAGCTCTGGGGGTGGGGGAGCGGGGGCAGGCATTTCTCATTCAAACCATCCTGGGAACTGATACAAGCAGGCCAGAGCAGGAATAGAAGACTAATTGTAATAATGGAAGATGTAACCTCAGCCAATCCAACAGGAGCTCCTTGGCAGCTGGGAAACCCTTTAAGGTCGTCCCATGTTAATCAGGAATGGTATATAAATAGGGGCATAATTTTAGGTGAGATTCCTCCTCCTGCTGCAAGCAGTTTCTCTAAATACTCAACTGAGCTGTGGGGAGCTGGCACTCTGGGCCACTGGAAGGACTACTCCTCAGGTCCCTGGGCATCACGCCTCAGCATCACTACCTACTCATTCGGTCCCATTCCTTCTCTTCTGAACTGCCACTTGTCCCCCTGTCGTGTTAGCTTGCTGGCCCTCCTGTTGTGTGACTTCTACCAAAATGACACTGAAGGGATCTTTTAAGTGTTATAAGATGTAAGTCTGAATTCATTTGTATACTTGCCCAGATCCGAAGTCACCCATTCCTCCATAAATTTTAGCCCAGCTTCCACTTAGTGACATCAGGGGACCACAGTCTGGAGGACATACGTATTGGGTAAGTCATGATCTTTGAGCCTTTTCTGTGGCCAGAGTCAAAAAATTTTTAAGAGAATGTTCTCAGCTCATTTGTTAATTAAAAAGCTCCGAAGATAACAGAGCCCAACTGGAGCCAGCTTGCAAAATGAGGCTAATCTTTATTTTTAAAAAGTATAGCATAGGCTGCTGCTGATGTGTCCAATACAATTTAGTATAGCTGGTGTACTGGCTGGGTTTGTGTGTCAACTTGACACACGCTGAAGTTAGCACAGAGAAAGGAGCTACTCTTGAAGAAATGCCTCCATGAGATCCAGTTGTAAGACACTTTCTCAATTAGTGACCAAGGTTGGGAGGGCCCAGCCTATTGTGGGCGGTGCCATCCCTGGGCTGCTAGTCTTGAATTCTAAAAGAATGCAAGCTGAGCAAGCCAGGGGAAGCAAGCCAGTAAGCAGCATCCCTCCACAGCCTCTGCATCAGCTCCTGCCTCCAAGTTTCTACCCTGTGTGAGTTCCTGTTCCTACTTCCTTTGTTGGTGAACAGTAATGTGAAAGTGTAAGCTGAATAAACCCTTTCCTCCCCCAGCTTGCTTCTTGGTCATGATGTTTTGTGCAGGAATAGAAACCCTGACTAAGACAGCTGGGTTTTCTTGACTTCATCCAGCACCTGTTTGTGTGTTCTTTCATCATTAATAGCAGCATAAGTTCTCATTTCAAAATATATCCAACCACTTTTGTTTTGTGTTGGTTGCATGGTAAGGGATAAAATCCACAGAGCAACTAGTCAAATGATTATGCCAACATAGTATCCCTTTTGATTTGAAATAATTCCTCCTATAGAGAACTCAACTTGTAGTTAAATTTATTTGTTTCAATGTGCTCCTTGTAGTTTACTATAACTTATAATTATGTAAAAATATATTTAAATAGCTTTAAAATCATTTTTATAAACTAAGATACATAACCCCTTCCAGCTTGTTCCTGCACTCTCATAAATTTTAGTTTATCTTTTCATATCCTACAAAATAGAAATCAAAGAGTCAGGCATTTCCTGAAATAAATGGTGGTGTATTATATACCATCTCTCCTTTGCTCTTTTCACTGAATAGTATATACCAGGATTCAGTGTGGACAGTAGGTGAGGGTCTCACTCTCTCTTCTAGCAGTGTAGTCAGACATTGTGTGTGCTTGGTTTGACTTGGTCCATCTCTGTCCACAGTGACTCATGCTTTCTTTTGGTTTTGTGCTGTTATTGGTAGGGTTGGGATGGGAGACTGAGTATTCAAACGCAGAAGATTGAAGCTTGTCCTCTGCCTTATAAAAGGAATTATGCTCAATAGGATCTAATACATAAATACAAGGCATGAAACTAAAAGAATGCTTGGGGGAAATGCTTCAAGATAGGAGGTAAGATAATCTTTGTTGGGGGGTTTAGGTTTTGTTTTCCCTAAGGCCTCCAAAACATGGGAAACTCATGCAAAAATATGCAAAGAGGATTAAATCACACTACAAAGATTCTACACAACAAGGGAAATGATCAAGATTGTAGAGAAAAATCTACAAGTTGGTAATATTTTTGCAAAGCATTCAAATAACAAAAGATTAATATCCAGGATATATAAGGAAAGCAAAGAACTCAGTAGCCATGACAGATAATCAATTTAAGATGGACAGAGGATATGACCAGACACATAGACACACATTAAGAAGAGAAATTTAAATGGACAATACATTTGTGAAAAATATTAATTATCATCAGGTAAACATGAATAAAAAACCAAAAAATTATAATGAGCTTTTTCTCACCTCAATTAAAACAACTGTTACCTAAAAGGAAAAGTTGAATAATTGCTAAGAAGAATAAGTATGGAGAAAAGAAAATTTATCAACAATTGGTAGGAGAGTTAAATAAAAGTTATTAAGTGAGTAACATGGAGATTCTAGAAAGAAAGATAGAAAGAAAGAAAGAAAGAAAGAAAGAAAGAAAGAAAGAAAGAAAGAAAGAAACTAAAAATAAATCCATTACATGACTCATGAATTTTCTTCTAGTTCAGTGGTTCTCCACCTTCCTGATGCTGTGACCCTTTAATACACTTCCTCATGTTGCAGTGACCCATAACCATAAAAGTATTTTTTGCTACCTCATAACTGTAATTTTACTACTGTTATGAATTGTAATGTAAATATATGATATGCAGGATATGTGATATACAACCCCCAAAGGGATCGTGACCCACAGGTTCAGAACCACTGTGCTAGGTGTATACTGAAATAATATTAAGTCATATCAAAGAAAGCATGTGCTGCGTTTATCTTTAAACAATTTGTGAGAGCTAAGATATAAAACAACCTAGGTGTCCATCAATAGGATACAAAAATGTGGCATATATATATATATATATATATATATATATATATATGTATGTATATATATATATATATACATATATATATATGAACAATGTAATATCATTCAACCATTAAAAGAATTGTATTCTATCATTTGCAGCATAATTAATAGAACAGAAGAATATTTATGTCAAGTGAAATAGTCTAGCATGGAAAGGCTAATACTTCATAGTCTCCCTCAAATATGAATGATTGAAAAAAAGTCAGTCTGAATGTGGGAGCATGATTACTAAAAGATAGGATGGAAGAAGAGAAGGTAGAGGGAGGGTGGATGATGAGTTAAAAAGGAAGAGGAGGCTGGGGAGGTGGCTCAGAGACTGAACCACCAAACAAAGGGAATAGACAGGATGGACCCAGCACCATCCCCTTCACACGGAGCAGATGTGCAGTTCAGTCTTCATATGGATCCCCCAACAACTGGAGTAGAGGCTGGCCCTAAATCTATTGTCTGCCTGTGGATCCTGTTCCCCTAACTGGGCTGCCTTGTTTAGCCTTAGTGGGAGAGGATGCATCTAGCCCTGTAGTGACTTGATGTGACGGGGTCAGGGGATACCCCAGAAGGCCCTCCACCCCAGAGGAGAGGGGGATGGGAAGAGAAACTAAGGGAAGGGGGGACCTGAAGAAAAAGGGCAGCAATTGGAAAAGAAAAAAAGAAGAAGAAGAAGAAAGAGCCCTTGTTCTTACAATGGACTTGGGTTCAATTCCCAGCACCCACATGGTTGACCACAACTATCCATTAACTCCAGTTCCAGGAGATCCGACACCTCTGAAGCACCAGGCACACCCCTAGTGTTTTCTAACTCTGTGCTAGCTTTGAGACTGATATATTAAGAAGTCAACTACCGCTCTCCCAGCCAGAACACCCGCGCCGCCGCGCCATCTTTCCTCTGAGCCCAGCGGACACAGCTAGGGACACCCCAGGACTTTAAGATCGCATTGGGGTTACGCGTGAGTGCAGAAGTGGTTTTGGGAGCAGCAGCTCAGCAGTTCCTCCCAGGGGCAGGAACTGAGAACTCCGCCCCACCGGAGGCTGGGCCTCTCCCAGCCAGAACACCCGCGCCGCCGCGCCATCTTTCCTCTGAGCCCAGCGGACACAGCTAGGGACACCCCAGGACTTTAAGATCGCATTGGGGTTACGCGTGAGTGCAGCGCAGAGG
>LR754524.1:26143-36768 GCA_902729485.2 Mus minutoides | reverse complement strand
GAAGAGGAGAAAGAGATAGAGGGGAGAGAAGAGAGAGAAGAGGAGGGCAAAGAGACCGAGGAGGGGGTGTCTTCCCCATTTATAGGGAGAATGACGTCATACCACCGAGGGTGGAGACTGAGCCAGGTGGGCTATGGGATTGAAGGTGGTTGCCTTGGCAACGCAGGTACACAGGTTAAGTGGAGCTTGATGCTAACACCTCCTAGAAGAAAACTCACACAAGAAACAAAGAGCAGCTGACACCTTGACTTTAAGCCAGTAAAACTTCTGTTGGATTTCTGATCCTGACAACTGTAAGGGAATATAATTGGTCTGTTTTGAACCACTAAATTTGTAATGCATCGTTACAGTGGCCATAAAAATGATTGATCAGCTATTTTCATTGCTAACACCTCAAACTTAAGGTTCAATGCAAATGTCTTCTCCAGTATTGCCTACTATGTTAACCATTACTGACTTGATTTTCCATTCTACCTCAGCTTTCATATAAGTTTTCCCACTAGACATCCCCTTATACCTCTGACCACTGTATACCTTCAACAGAGTTAATTCATAGATAAGCAAAACCAAAAGCAAAAAAAAAAAAAAAAAAAAAAAAAAAAAAAAAAAAAAAAAAAAAAAAAAAAAAAAAAAAAAAAAAAAAAAAAAAAAAAAAAAAAAAAAAAAAAAAAAAAAAAAATCAAACTTGAAATCCACCTTTAAAAAAAGTAGAAAATAATGACAAACTCAAAAAAATAAAATAAAATAAAATAAATATGGTGGTCATTTTGTATGCCTTGGGTCAGGAATGTTGGAAAAAGAACCAGGTTTGAATTAAGTAAAGACCGTTTGTGTTGGATGAAAAGAAATTTTTGACGGTAGTTGGAGAAATTGCACAAGGAACCACGCTGCCAGGAAGGGCCATATAGGCCTAGATTGTGGCAACATTCACAACAGAGATTAGATAATGCAAGTCAGGAGAGTAAGTGGAGCTCAGCCTGCAGCATTTACTGGATGACCTGCTTGTTCTTCCTCCAGCTTAAAAATGTATGTAGCACAAAGCAATGAATCACGGGACAACATCTGCATGTAATTGCATTTCTGTTCCAATAATAAATGTTTCAACTGCTATGCTATTTACGAAAGCTGTTATCATAAAGAGCCAAGTGGGGGAAATTTGAAACACAAATGCTTATCTTAAGAAACCTTTCCTTGGCAATCCTCTGTCTGAGTACCCAGTGCCAAATTTACTGTAGTGTTTGAATTGTCGTGAGGAATTTATCTTTTAAATTCTCTTTCAAATTGATTTTCAGGTGTTTGATTCCATGCAAAAGCCCCTCTTGTCAGTCATGGTTTTCATTATGTTTTTTTGAACCAAATGAAGACAAAGTACTAGAAATTGTACATAGTTCTTGCGTGAATCTGTTATCTGTCATTGAGACCTACTGCCACTCTTAGAGAGAAGGTGATCTACATCTTCTGTTTTTGAAGTTTGGATTTTCACATGTATCTGTGTACCTATGTATCTACGTATCTATCTATCTATGATCTATCTGTTTGATTTATTTATTTATTTATTTATTTATTTATTTATTTATTTATCCAGAGAGAGAGAAAGAGAATTTTATGTGAAAGTGCATGTGTGGATGTCAATAGACAATTTAAGGTAGCTTCTTTCCTTCTACCCTGGTTTTGGGGGATGAAACTCTGGTCCTCAGACTTGGTGGCAAGCTCTTTTAGCCTCTGATCCCTACAAGTTCTTTTTAGTGAACAATTATCAAGACAAAGAACTAACATGACATTTTCTTTCCTTCCTTCAGGAGTATAAAATGATGACAGAATGCAGAAAACAATAGGAACTAAGAGAAACTGTTGTTTTCTCAGGTCAGCCTTATGCTCCTTAGCACCCTATAGTGGCAGAAAAGCAATTTGGGGTTTTAACCCATTCACTTATTATTATTATTATTATTATTATTATTATTATTATTATTATCATCATCATCATCATCATCATCATCATCATCATTATAAGTTATATAAAAGTCACTCAGGTGAGCAAAGCATAAAAGTTCTTCAAACTACACACATACAAAGAATGAAGTTACAACTCTTTAATGATTCCCTCTTTCCATTTGCCTAAACAGATGTTTCAAGATGAAGTTGAAGTTGAGAGCTTTTTAAAAAAATAAGACAGCAAAAGAATAAGAAGGCAAATTATGACAGCAGGAAAAAAATATTCAAACAACAAAAGAAAGGAGTAATTTTCTAATGGTAATTATAAAGCACATGCCCATTTCCCAAGGTCTGTATATCCTATCTCCTAATACTTTGTTCTCACCACGTTAGTATTGTTTAAAACATCACAGTTGAATATTAAAACCAAATGAAAACATAGAATGGTGAGAGACATATTCAGGAGGGGGAGAGGATTTTGAGATAGGGAAGACTTCTTTGTAGCTATGCTTGTTGTTGAGTTCACTATCCTGCTTTAGTATCAATACTGCTATGATTACAGAAATGAACTACCACGTTCAAGCCCTCAGAGTTATCATAAACTTTACTATTTATTTATTGTGCTTCTGTGTATATGTTTAGGCATGTGTATCAATGCATTGATGTAGATTCAGAAGATAACCTGTAAGAGTTGCTTCTCTCCTTCCACTATATGGATCCTGGGGACCAAACTCTAGTTGCTAGGCTTAAGGGGCAAGTGTCTTTACCAGCTGAGCTCTCTAGAGTCATATTTAGTGAACTGTTTATATTTCTAATATCTAAACATTTTTTGTACTATCAAATGATTATCTTCTAGACAGTATACAATTTCTTTATCCCTCCCAGGTACCCTGATCCATATAGTATATCTTAGAGTAGAATCAGATTAAAAACATAGCTCTCTCTTCATCAAAGAATATTGGGTAAGTTTTTGTGTTCCAGACACAATCATAGATTAAAGCAACTTAAGTAAAGGTTGGATGAATTGAAGCAACATAAGGCATCTCATCTTCTCCTTTTTTAAATTAGAGACAATGTGAATTTCATAGTATTGAAACACATGGATATGTCATGAGTAACAACTGATTTGCATAGCATGCGTCCCTTTATCATATAATAAGAAAGACCTTTATTCTCCCTCAATATTGTTTCAATACTATGGTCTCAATCTAATCATGCAAAAACAACAGAAATAATGTACAAAATACATGACCAATCCTCCTCAGAACTAGCATGGTCTTACATAGTCAAAGGAAGAAAGAGGCATATTGTCATGGTTCTGCAGGGAATGTGAGAAATATGATGGCTAAATACACAGTGTATTGCTTTGCATGGGATCCTAGAACAGAAAGAGGACAATTGTTTGGAAACTGTAGAAATCCAAATCTGTAGAAATCCAAATAAAGTCCAACATTTAGTTAGAAGTAATAAAGTAACAGACTTGGATATATATCTTAAATTTTGAAAAATGTATGTGTAATGCAAGATGCTGGTATTAATAACAGCTAGGTGAAGAAATATGGAATTTTCTGTACATTCTTGCTAAAATATTCAGTAATTTAACATTATTCAAACATTAAAAAGAGAAGAAATACATAAGGACAGCCAAACTATATGCAGTAAGCAGCAGTTATGACTTACAATGAATCAATTCAGGAATTTGGCTACATGATTGCACAAAGCACTATGCATTCCATAGAAACCATTCTAGTTTAGAGTTGTAGTCTTTTCCTAGACTAAAGAAATATGGTAGGATCCATGACATTCCTACCCATGCTGTGTGTGTGTGTGTGTGTGTGTGTGTGTGTGTGTGTGTGTGTGTGTGTGTGTGTGTGTGATGGTTGTGCTGTGAACATGTGGTATATAAACTTATTACAGTGAGTATAGGCATGTGTGCATACAATTGTGGGTGCACATTTGTATATGAATGTGGAGGGTCAGAAGTCTGTTGGTATTTCCCCCACCTTTGTTTTTTGAGACAAGATATCTCACTGAATCTGAAATACATCCATTTCACTAGGTAAGCTAGAGAGTGATTTGTAGCTATCTGTCAGTCTCTACTCACTGATCTATCTTTCCAGGCAATACTGATTTATTCTTAGTAAATTCAGATAACTGTAGTCCCTAATGAGCCACATGATCAGGAGGATGAACAATGTATATTTTACTACACTCTGTAAAGCTAAGCTTTTTGATAATGGGTGTGTGTGATAGTTAAAGCTTATGATGATTCCAGCAAATAACCCCATTATAAGCCAAGGAGCATCTGCATCACATTAATTTTACATTGTGGTCAGAGAAAGAAAAACAAAGTGGAGAATAATCCATCAGAATGCAAGAAGGACAAAGACACACAAGCAGAAAAAGGCAAAGTGAATCAGACAGAAATAGAAATAGACTAATGGCTTCCTTGATTGTGTCAGAGCTTAGTGGCTTAGTTATAGGACTTCCTGATATTGTCTTATATTAAAGGTCAGAAACGGATGACTTTAAACACTAAGCAATTTAACATAGACTCAAAGCATACAAAAAAGTACTGAAAGTTTTTGGTCTGAGTTACTTACTTTCAAATTTTAGTAATATTTTTCTACATGATTCTGATGGTTTTGCATGCTTTGTGATTATGCTTTTGTTTAGCAAGCTTCTAGGGAGACTTGAAGAGATTGGTTACTAAACTTTTGATAATGAAAGCTGTCATGTGCCATACAGTTGTTCTTTGAGAAACCTCCATTTTCTATTGTCCAATTCCAGCGGGATAAATAAAGACTTGACCTTGATTTCTTTCTAACAAGTAATTCTATTTAGAAATATGTCTAGTTTTCCTCTGTTTAATATACCCTGGAATAGATATAATGGAAGCAAATAAAAGATAATTGTTTTTTTTTTCTGTCCAAGAAGTTAAAGTTTCATACTTACACAAATATATACATATCATATAATATGTGTGTGTTTGTGTGTGTGTATATACATTATCCATATATTGCATAACCTTAGTGGGGGAGCTCTGAGACCAACATGTTTATTTATACACTCACACATTCCAGAATAAAATGCTTTACAGAAAAGACTTGAAACACTGTTAAGCATAAATGAGGATGGTCTTTATGAGGTTGTGAGTTGTTAGTGGCCATTCAAAGGGATTCAATTGGGGTATCACATAAGTTTAAACATGTACTTCATGGATAAGTCACTTCTCATATCCAGAACTCTAAATTTTTCAAGGACATTGATCAAGGAACTAACTCACACATAATACAAAATAAATTTTTTATCTAGAAATTGAGATTTTTGGTAATAGTTGATGAGTTGGAATTAGAAGAATGAGTTAAATCTGTGAAGACAGATAGATGCTAATTTTCCCTGTGTACATTTTTTATTGTAAATACAGAGTTCATATAAGCTTGGATTTAATCTTTAAGGCAGCCAATTACATAGACTCTTTAGTAAGAGCCAAAGTTCTAAATTGCCTCTTTCCACGGATACAGCATACCAAATCTGAGTCTAATTAAGCCTTTGAATTTGTTATCACTATTAAGAACTATGTATTCTGTCCAGAAAATTAACTTCACTTAGGAATTTATGTTTTGATGGTTTTTATACAAAAACAAATGATTACAAAGGCAACAAATCTGTAAAACAAGCAAACAAACTTCATTTTTCCTGTTAAAGAATTGGTTTCCATGTAAGCTGAAAACAAAGTTGAGAATCTAATGTATGACAATGCACACAATGATTTTACACCTAATTAAACTGTTCATGGTGCATTGTCCTGGCTCTTCTCTGCCAAGCATGGTGTTTAGTACTTATATAATATCCAACATTATTTCTACAGTTCCAAGTTTCTCACCACTAATATTATTAACAATCGAGATTCCATAGTTCTTTTTTGAGTGTGTTTTGTGTTTTGATAGAAGTATGTTCTGTGTATTGCAAGATGTTGAGCAGTATCCCTATGTTCCACTCATTGTAGGCAAACAGTACCTCTATCCACACATACTTTTAATAATAAGCAAATATATCTCCAGACAATTCCAATTATTCCATGAGCTACAGAATTCCATCTGTTAATAACCACTATTTTCTGGCTGGCACAGAGTGTAAAGATATTTTCCCTCTAAGGATGACAACCTGAGTTTTATCCTGTATGGTGTAAAGAGAGAACTGATGTCTGCAAACTGTCCTCTGAGCTCCACGTGCATGCATGCCATGCTACATATGTGCCTTCTTGTCCTATAGTAAACAAATACATGTAAAAAAAGAACCAAGAAAACACTGATATCACTCTATGTATCTATATCTGTAAATATGCCTTCATATAAATGGAATACATGAATAAGGAGATTCTGTAGTAAAACATTCATGTTTCCATTGGGCATGATCAAGTGGACACATGAGAAATATGAGTGAGTCTTATTATATATTAACACATATGTTATTAATGCACAGTAAAAACAAGAAAATCTTTTGACACCAACCATGCATCTCCATGCCTTATAGGTTTTATTTTCATGCCTACCAGAGAGCAACATATTTTTCTGTATACAGTTTTCAGATATTCCTTGGGATACAAAAGTGAATTGTTTTGATGATTTAAGTTTGGAAATACATAACAGATCATATATAATATAAAGACCAAATATTGTTGGATATATAAGAACCTGAATTGTTTTAGAGGAAAACTAGATGATTTTTTTAATGTAAAAAGTTTTTCTTTAAATGTCAAGACATAGAACCCTAGTTGGTTCAGACTACAACAGTGTGAAAAATGAGATTTAGCTTCTGAAAGTCAAGAGAGGTAGGTTCTATTTCCAGTCTGAGATGCTGAGAAGAGTTAGACTTGTAGGGTACTCTGTCTCATTAAAGGGTAGCCAGAATGAAACAGAAACAGAGGAAAGATTTCAGCTGGCTGGCCTCAAGTTTTTCTTGGCTACTCGTTGATGAGGAGGAAATTGGAGATATTCCTGTGTCACCAAGAGTGCTATGGATAGAGTGGGTGGAATTTGAGAGCTGGAAACATGCTAAGAATTATGTGTGGTGTAACTCTAGAAAAGTGGTACTATGCCAAATGCTGCTGTGAGGGGGGCATTGCAGGCTGGGAGAAATGAAAGGATGAGGTTAAAGGTCAAGAGTATTGCCAGCGCTACCCTCATAGATGCTCTGCCTATACATTAGCCTTCCTCACTGTCTTCTCACAGTCAGACTACTCTTTTAAGATAATTTAATTGCTCATTAAAAAAGAAATTCTCAAATAGGTTTGGTTTGAGGTCTAAATGGATCATATTCTGAATGAAAATTAACCTTTCTTGTTGAGTGAACAAAGAATACTTATGCTAAATAGAAACACAGGCCATAATTGAATTGACTTTATGGGAGAGATTTTTCACATGAAGGATGTAAAAACTTTCAAACTTCCTGCAAGTACAGATTTTATTACAGTAGTCACATTCAAAAAATGTTAGAGAATAACATATACAAAAGATAATTCAGGCAGATACATTATATCCTAAAGCACCTAAAAGACTGGTAATCTGGAAGATTTTGATTCATTTTTAAAAATGAAGGCACAGTTGGTAAAAGTAATCAGATGAACTGAGTTAGATTACTTTTGTTTATTTCTTTCTTTACTGTTCATTTCCATATTGTCTGTGCATGTGTGTGTGTGTGTGTGTGTGTGTGTGTGTGTGTGTGTGTGTGTGTGTACATGCATAGTTATACAGAGGTCATAGGTCAACTTCCACTATTTTGTTTTGTTTTGTTTTCTTTTCTTTTCTTTTCTTTTGTTTTGAGACAGAGTCACTAGAATCTTGGACTAATTAGGAAAGAAAAAAAAAGGCTGATTTTGGATATAAATATGACAAATTCTTAGAAAATTGGAAATCAGTCTACCAGCTACACCACTCCTGGTCATTTACCCAAAGGATGTTCCACACAAGGACACTTGCTCAACTTTCTTCCTAGCAGCTTTATTCTAATAGCCAGAAACTGGAAACAACTTACATGTCCCTCAAGCAAAGAATAGATAAAGAAAATGTGGTCATTTACATAATGGAATACTGCTCAGCTATTAAAAAAAAAAGGACACCATGACATTTGCTTGCAAATGAATGGAACTAGAAAATATCATCCTGAGTGAGGTAAGCCAGACCCAGAAAGACAAGAATGGTATGTACTCAAGTGGATATTAGCCATAAAGTAAAGGATAATCATGCAACAATCTATAGACTGAAAGAAGCTTAGTAACAAGGCAGGTTCAATGGAGGGACAGGTAAATCTCAGTGACAAGGGGGAACAGAATAGACATAAATGGAAGATGAGAAGAGGGAACTGGGCATGACTCGGGGTGGGAATGGGAACAGGAAGGATAAGGGATTGGGAGGACAGAGGAAGAGTATATCAGGAGAGACTCCTGGAATTGAATAAGGGGTATCTCTGAGACAAGCTAGAAATGTAGGACAATTGAAACTCCTAGGAAACTATGAGAGTGAACATAGCTAAGACTCCAATAATTGGGGAGTGGGGGTATTGTGGAACCTGAAATGGCCCCCTCCTGTAACCAAGCAAGACTTCCAGTGGAGGGATTGGCACAGCAAACCAGCTACAAAACCATCGACCTACAATTTGTCCTGCCTACAAGATGTGCTGAGGTAAAGGTGGTGCAGAACTTTGCGAGTAGCTAACCAATGACTACTTCAGATTAAGACCCACACCAAAAGACAGAGCCTACCCCTAACACTGGCTACCCCATGGCTGGTAGGTATCCAACCAGGCTAGCCCTTTTCTGAGGAGAAACAGAGGAGGAGTGGAAAGGAGGTAGGATGGGGAAGGGAGGTGTTGGGGGACTGGAGGACAGGGAAGGTGGGAAAACTGTGGTTGAAATGTAAAGAAAATAAATATTATAAAAGAAAAGAAAAGGCAGGAAGTCTAGCCAGGAAGACCCATGCATACATTTTTCTCTATTCCTCCCAAAACACTGGAATTTTCAGTATATATTACCATCCTGGCTGAAAGAGAGAAAGAAAGAAAGAAAGAAAGAAAGAAAGAAAGAAAGAAAGAAAGAAAGAAAGAAAGAAAGAAAGAAAGAAAGAAAGAAAGATTCTATGGACCTAACATGGTTTTCATGTTTGCATAACAAGCAGGTTACACATGAAGCTACTTCTCCTGCCCCTTCATTCCAGAATTTTCAACAAGTCACTTAATGGCTCTGAAGCTTAGTTTCTTCATTTAAAAGTGCAAATCATATCTACCTCCAGAAATATTATGGGGATTAAATAAGACTATGGAAAATATTCATCTCAACATTACACACAGAACATACTCAAACATACCATTTAAAGTAAGTCAGAAGGCAGATGTGGCTGTAAGCCCCTTTATTTTTAGCTACTGGGGAGGATGAGGTAGAAGGATTATGCACTGGGCTATAAAGTGAGACAGTGAATCCAGAAAACAATCATGAATTTTAAAAAATGCTTGACTGGTACTTTTAATCCTAACAACCTAAGCAAATTCATTATTTAAATAACTTTGTTATATCTCTTTGAATCAAAACCTCTGAGATTATATTTTCATTACATAGATAAGATACCTTGGTCCCATTAATGTCATCTAATGAGTAGAACATAGACATCAGACTCTGAGGTAGACAAATGGCCTTGGCTAGGTGGCCCACTAAAATTTGTTGTGAGTTTTTTTTTTTTTTTTAATTTTATCATTTATAAAAAGATGTTAATTTGTACATCTCATGCTTTTTTCCTGAGGATAAAATAGCTTACGTAGAGCAAGTGTCCTAATATTTCTTTTTGTTATACATTTGTTATTTGTCATCTCATCAGCCCAAATCAGGAAAAAACTATTTCTTTCAAGTTGTTCTGGCTTTCCAAACCTTATAAATCCTTGCTTAATCTAGAGAACATGACATACTTGACTGTTTCTTTCTACACTAGGTGACTTCTATGAGCTTGACTCCTGGTTTAAAAAAATCTTATGACTTTATTTAATCATTTCGCTGTTTATTTGGTCATGCAGTAATAAACTATATTGAAAGTGTAGTTACACAGTAACATGCGGTCTTGTGGAAGATCCAAGAATTGTTTGGGATTCATTAAATCATCAAACATATTAGAACTTGAACAGGAAAGAAGGTACAGGTTGTAAGCAAATAGATTTGTACTATATAACCATTAAATTTATGCGTACACTTATGCATATATAGAAGATAATCAAGACAAGAAGAATACAAGTAAAATGTTCTTAAAATTAAATAAGAAAGTGATTACAAATAATAAACTCTCATTGAAAGGATAGTTGAGCTAGTCTGAGCATAAAGAGAAAGTGGCTATGCATATATTCATTCTAAGAACTTAAGTTGCATATACATACATATATGTTTAATTACAAAATATTTTGGCAAATATCAATGTAAATCATTACATTTCTTAAGTTGGCACTGAAGACTGTGCTCTTTTGAGTATTCTGAAATGTGATATCTGAAATACATATTTTAATTAGGCTAACAAAATTATTTTGTCAAACCATCCTAACAATAATTGGGCACACTGATAAAAGGGAAAACTGAGAGGGATTCATCCATCTAAGTCATCTAAAACCCTGAAACCAAGATAATTTTCTTTTTTTTTTTTTTTTTTTTTTTTTTTTTT
>LR754524.1:0-22548 GCA_902729485.2 Mus minutoides | reverse complement strand
GTCCGCTGGGCTCAGAGGAAAGATGGCGCGGCGGCGCGGTTCTGGCTGGGGGAGCCAAGATAATTTTCTTAAAGAAATAGAATCTGTACCTCTCTGTCTGTGTTCTTTGACTCAGTATTTCCTCCTATAACATATGGATAATATTATTCATCCCCCAGAGGTGTGTGGTTATTACTGGAGATTCTAGGGCAATTTGTTCAAGTACTTTAATGAGTTGAGTGTATTTGAAATCAGTTCAGAAGATATTTCTTCCATGGGCAAGCAGACCAAGAGTTCAAGGCCCAGTTAATTCATCACAGTACAAAGGATCTTAGCAGAATCTACAAATGGGTGGAGGGTGACCTCTGCACAGTCCTTTAAGGGAAATTGGCAATGGATTGTAGAATGGCTTAGAGGGCTAGGGACAACTGTGTGAAGAATAGGGAAAGAAAATTGAAGTCAGATATATTACAGAGAAAGTCAGGGGTGGGGACAAGAAGTAAGAAAAATGTTGAATTGGAAGATGGAAGGTAAGAGATTAAGAATCAGAAGATCTAGAGGTTAACCCTAAATTGTATAGATTTGTATATCCTATATATGTTTCAAAATAAGTGATACAAACAAAATAGAGCCAATTAAATAAAGATAACAGAGAAAAAGAAAACAAAGTGTAGCAGAGTGGTTAGAACTGAGCATAGTCTTTACTTCCAAAAGTCATAGTCAAAAGGAAAACAAGTTAAATAGGTTCCATGATACACAGAAATAAAGGAACCACTTTAGTACCATCAATCCACAGCTATGGTTTCAATTAGTGGGCTTTTCATTATGAAGAATTATATCCCTCTTGTGATGATCTTGATTGTTAACTTGATAGGATATGTAATAGAAACAAATCTCTAGGTATTTATGTGAGGTGTTATCTATATTGGATTAACTGAATTGGAAATACATTGTATGAGTCAAGTGTACCTGTCTACAGGCTGGTGTCCCAGAAAGTAGAAAGAGGAGAAAGTGAGCTAAGCACTAACATTCATCCCTCTCTGTGTGCTTCCTGATAACTAGTCTCCTCAAGATCTTCAAGATCCTTGAGTCATGCCTTCTGTGCTATGATGGAATGTATTCCTTTAAACTTTAAGCCAATGAAAGCTTTCCACAACTAAAATAGCTTTTGTTTGATAACTAACGGTACAAACAAGACTAATGCCTTTTAGCTCTATCAAAAACATTAATCTCCTAATATTCAGAACTGTGAATAAGACCTTCCATGACAAAAAAAAAAGTTTTCACAGACATTAAGAATCTTAAGATGGAATCCTTGTCTTAAATTATTATCATAGCACTGGTGTCATTACAGTGCTACAAGCTTCTGCTGTAACCAGTGCTCCAGAGCCTAGAGAGCTACTGCCTTGATACTTGTTTGGTCTAACCCTAGGTTGGATCAACAAACTGGTTTGGATATAAAGAATAACATATTATGGAATGCTCAGCCCTGAACAGGACAACTATATTGTCCCTCCCTACCCCTGCAAGGCTCAGGGATCATTGCAAAAGAAGAGGTTGAAAGATGGCAAGAGCCAAAGACAGTGGCTAACTGAAAGAAACAGCATTTTATGGACACAGCAGGGCAGTTGCATGTATGAAATCTCGGAAGTTGAAACAGTATGCACAAGATAGGTGAAGGCACAAGCCAGAAGAAAAATCCAACACAGGAGTGGAGTGCCAGCAACTAGCTGAGGAGCAAGTGGAGACAGGTAGCTACTAGAAGATGAACTCTTCTAAAAAGGTGCAGGCCCTGGTAGGTTGACAGTACTCAAGTGAAAGCCACACACCTAAGGGTATACAGGCAGCACAAATTGGAGTTCATGAATTAAAAAAAAGAGAGAACACAAAGGAAGAGTTATTGAGTGTTAAATACCATCATAACATATTACATGGATTTCACAAAGAACTAAAAACAATAAAAAAGAGGATCTCTGTGATATTTGTGGTGATGTTTATATTTTATTTTCAAAAGCATATAAATCTATATGTTAAGTTAAAGAAAGTATGAACTCCAAAAACATGTCCTTGCATAGGAAAAAACGTTGATTACACATGTTAAAGGTGAATATTTCAGCTCAGAAACATTCTTACTCCAAGAAATAAATGTGCTCAATTAGTGAATTTACTGTGCAACGTGTATTTTTTAAAATATTGTTTGTCAATTAAATCACACCTGGAATTTCACAAAATAATCACAGTAAATGGTAGTGGCTAGGCGTGGTTTCAAGAATAACTAAAACACATATAAATGAAAGCTGAAATTCTATATCCAGACTTCCCAATGTTATCATTGCCCATGAAGTCCTCTCAGCATATCATTCTATACTTATCTTCTCTTAATAATTCCCTAGTAAGTTGATTTGGAACCAAGACATATTATTTCAGGCTCCAAGATCTTCAAACCCAGCATGAAAAAGCAGAGTTGGCTTTCATCGGCCTCTTAACTCTCCTCTCTAATAACAGTCCAGTAATCCAATTTTACTCAGTGCTTTAACATGAGGTATGGAATCTATCCTGTTCCCTTGCTACCCAGGTGTCCAGCATCAGAAATGTCTTCTTATTGTCAAAATTGTGTTGGGGGGGGGGTGACTTGAAGATTTATAAGTAATTAAAGGAAAAGGAAGAAATAAGATTCTATTCAATGTACTATGTCATATTTTAGTTTGTCTTATTTAAAAGGAAGCAGAAAGAGACTCTATTTGCAATGCAAAGTAGAATTTTAAAAATCTATATAGAGTCTGGGAAGATGGCTCAGCAATAAAGAGTAAATGCTCTTAATTGTTCTTACAGAGGACCCAGGTTTGATTCCCAACCATTATGCAGTGGTTCACAACTGTCTGTAACTCCAGTTCCAGGGGCTCTGATGTTCGTTTCTGATCAGGCACATAGTACACAGACATACTTGCAGGCAAAGCATTCATACACATAAAAATAAGTCTAATAAAAATATATTTA
Source organism: Mus minutoides (assembly GCA_902729485.2). Classification (NCBI taxonomy): domain Eukaryota; kingdom Metazoa; phylum Chordata; class Mammalia; order Rodentia; family Muridae; genus Mus; species Mus minutoides. The sequence goes on along the minus strand of LR754524.1, from coordinate 19,572 downwards.
AAGAAGGAATTTTCTGAGTTCAAAAATTAACTGTAAAGGGGCTATCATGGTATACTACAGAGAGGATATCTTAATTTAGTAATTAAGTGGAAAAGTCCTTGCCATGCTCACTTTCCTATACTATCTCACAGTAAATGGTACCTTAAAGAGCAGCATATAATTGCCTTTTTTTTCCACAGAACTCTTAGCTTAGATAGGTAATTCCAAACATCTCCCTGAATATAATTTAACAGAAGGAAATATCTTCCTTTAAATTACATGTCCCTTGTCTCCACTTAGAATCAAGAATGTGCTATGGATCATAACTTCATTCCATCTACCTATCAGCTTCCAGAAACATATACACATTGATCAAATTTTGTATCAGAAAGGTACACAATTCTGAATGCTTAGAAGAGAAAAGGAAACAGAAATCTGTCAAGAGTGAAACAATGCCTAAAGAGTGTTCCCTTTTTTATTCTGCTCTAAATGCCCCCTAGTCCTCTTTTAAATTCTTAAGTTACCTTCTAATTCTGGACTCCCAAGTTTAGCCTTCTCATGTTCTTGTTGTGGCTTCTGACCTTCCAGCCGATCTACTGATAACCCTGCATAAGACAGCTTAGCTAACCATATGCTGAAAGGTTCAACCATCCCTTAGGGGGTATTGTGCTACTTGGAAAACTCCATGTCCTGGAAGGGAAAATACAGTCTGACTGAAATTTCTTATCACTCCATGTATTTCACAGGTCTGAGAAAACTAGATCTTCTTACTTGTTTTACCAAATTCCATCAAAACAAGACTAGGTGTCACCTAAACAACTAATCAAAGTGGGGTTTTATTGTGACTCAAGCAAAAAGAACACTGACATTTTCTTGGCACTAAAGATGCCTTAGGGATCCTTCCAACCCAAACATTCTTCAAGGGATACCAAATGTCACAATATTAGATATTGAAAAGTAGTATTCACTCCAGAATGCAAATACACTTAGTATTATTTTAAAAAAAAGATTGACAAATGTGAAGAGCATCCCATTTAACAAATTGCAGCATACCTGTTCTTGGCATCTTCATAAAGTTCTATTGAGGTAGTTTTCAAAGGCTCTGTTCTGATCACAGAAAATTTGCAAACATTCTCTACATTCACATCACCAGGAAGCTACTCTTTGGTCTGAAGCCACTGTCAGCAGGGATAACACCTCTTCCAAACTTGGAGATCTTTTTTCCAACTGAACAAACATTAAGTAACAAGATAGCAAAGGTGGCCAAGGTGCAGAATTTTATGGTCATCAGAGCCAACTCCAATGGCATCAACAGTTTCAATCATGTGTCCAGTTTTCATCCTCAATGTACCTTCTTTGGTTGCAGTCAGCATTCTATGTTTCTTACATTACCACAGTAGGCTTTTTTATTCCATGACCTAGTCAACATATAGTCTATACAGATTTGTCTCTTCTGGATATTTAGTAGATGGAATCCTATATTATATAACTTACTGTCATCAGCTTTGTTAGTTAGAATGATCCTTTTGAGTCTAACCTGCGATATAATTTGGTACTTTACTCTTTTTATGGACAAGTAATATTCTACCATACAGATATACCACATTTTATTTATCAATATACCCACTGATAGACATTTAGAGATGTTTGTACTCTTAGTTATTTTGAATAATACTTGCTTATATATTTTATTTTCAGCATTAGAATTTCTGGATCCTATGGTAAATGTACATGGTCTCTTAATCATTTTACTTTGCAGCATACAGCCTCTTAACCATTTTATTTGTGTCATACCTTGCACTACTTTAGCATTGCCTTTCTCCTAACGATAGAATTTAGGCTTCATTTTGCATGGTGAAAGTGTTTTAGCAGCCTCCTAAAAACTTCAAATTAAATCCAAAACTTTTCATCACTGTTTATAGGAAATTGCAACATATGTTTTTACCTCTTCAATCTCCTTGTTTTCTATATCAACCAGAGTAAAAATTTACTTTAATGACTATGGTTCATTTTCTCTCTGCTGAGAAGTTTCCTTATATTTAGTATAGATGTTTACAAGGAGAATGAAAGCACTTGCACCCCCATCATTTAGCATAGAAAATGGCCATTAACTGTTATTTTAAATCCAGGTGTGTGGTAGTGCATATCTTTAATCCCAGCACTTGAAAGACAGGTGAATCTGAGTTCAAGGCCAGCCCTGGTCTACAGATGAAACTTTATCTGGAGGTCTACAAGACAGCCAGAGTTATACAGAGAAATCCTGTTTCAAAACAACAGAATAACAGAAACAAAACCAATCAATGAAACTAAAACTAGGAAAGACTTTTTTTTTGTTTGTTTGTTTTTGGGGGGGCGGGGGATATGTGCAGTACTCATTAAGGGCAGAAAAGAGCATTGGATCCCTAGAGTTGAGGTTACAAGCAGTTGTGAGCTGCCTAAGTTGGTTCTAGAAACCCAACTCAGATACTCCTGAAGAGCAATAAACACTCGTGACTGCAGAGCCATTATTACAGCCTGAGCATGGCAATCAAAATAGAATTAGAATTGAAATACGTCCACAGTCTTCAGGTCCCATTCATTCTTATCCTATTTTGGCCAATTGTCTCTCACAGAATGAATGTCCCTTGAATGTTGCATCTTTCTAGATGATTTACTATTAGTGTTGAGAAGTTTTACTCTATTTATGTTAAAAGAGACTGAGGTAAGAGATAGATGGACAATGACAAGGAGTAGTGGGTGGTAATTATCTTTGTCATCCCTCTGTGCCTTGGTTTTGCCTGTGGCTACAGCTACATTGCTGAAGTTTTGTCAGGACCACACATTTCTGTAGTTCTCACTTTGTAATGTCAGGAGGGACATAGTGTTCCCTTGTTTCTATAGACCTAGCAGTTTCCCACTGTTATTAATCCTTTTGTGCTCTCCCATCCAATGTCAATCTTTAACTGTGTCCATCCATCTGTAAAAGGTTCTCTCCATGGTAACTCATTTGGATGGGCCATCTGTTTCCTGTTGAGACCCAAACAGGTACAATGACTGAGCATACTTACAGCTTCAGAGTTCACATTCCTCCTATAGGCCTCAAGTAGTAAGAAGGGTCTACTATATTTTTTCTGAAGAGGTGGTAGTGGAAGATAAAATGATTTCACTATTAAAATAGCTTGATCTGTTTACAGTTCTTTTTTTATATGTATACATGTCTGTTACCATATTCCAAGGATGCATTGTTGCCAATGATTTCCATATGGGTTATTTGTAAAGCATTTTGCTACAGGATCATTTTTTCCAGTGTAGTATCCACTGAAGATTGGGTAGTACTACTTGACTTATTAAAAGAAAAATTATAGTCCTTCAAAAGCACTAAGACTCTGCAAGTATCATAGTTCTTTCTACTTTTGTGTGGTGATATGTCTCCTAAGTTATTATTTTTAAGTCTATTTGAGAAACAATACTGGACTTATGATGCCATACATTCTATTTCAGAAGGAAGTTTCAGACCAGAATCTGAAAACATGCATGAACATTTGGGTCTTTTGTGATGTTGAGTCAACATGCATTTGGCATATACTCCTTATATAGCATGGTCGTCTTTGCTGTGTTCTTATGACAAAGGAGAATAATAGGACAACCTTTTATGTATTCTAACATTGCTGTTGCTTTGTGTCAGTCACATACGAATGAATAGATATAAACAATTGTCATCTATGAGAGCATGACGTTGTTATTCAATAGATGTTTTGAATTTTTCCATAGATGTTTATATAGATGAATGTTTTCTATAGATACTTTATTTTTTCTTCTGATGCCACAAAACCATTGGACATATTCTGCTACATTCAAGACATACTATATTTTCTTGAGATAGAAATTAACACAGCCACTTAAGAGGGTCTGTTTTTTTTTTTAAATTTTAAGTGGCCAAGATAAGTAGAATGTTAAAGGTAGAGAAAATGATCAAAATAGTTCTCTATACATTGCATGTGACTTTATATGTATTTTAAAACACTAGAAAAATAAATATTTAAATACCATTAATTACAGTGGATAATCATTAAGATGTCATTTTGTGATTTGAAAGGCGGCATGAAATATTTTCATAGTCTGTATCTTCTCATCTTCAACTTAATTTAGGAGAGAAACATTTTTTGAGCCTACAGATAATTTATTGTTACATAATATTGGGCCGTTTTTCTATAGCCTATGAACTAGAATGATCTGTGGTGCAAGTTGGCAATTCTTTCCCAAGTTCACAACCCACCCATTATGGTGTTGCCTGTCAACTTGAAAGAATCGAGAATCACCTGGGAGATAGGGTTCTGGTATATCTAGGCTTTATCACTTGACCAAGGTAGGAAAGTATGCCCCCCTGTGGGTGGAACCTTTCTTTCTGTATGATCCAGCCAGACTGCACAAGCAGAGGAAAAGGATTGAGCAGTAGCATGCATTCATCCATCTGTTTTCTGAGTAAAAATGTGATATGAATGGCTCCTTCAGCCTTCCATTGTCTTTAACTTCACTACTATATGAGCTAAAGTAAACTTTTTCTCCCTTAAGTTGCCCTTGTCAGTGTGTATGTATATACTTGTTCAGTTGTACTCATCAATATGAAAGACACAAAGTTACCCACAACTAGGGCTTCTTTGGGCTTATTGTAATTTCATCGGGTGCTTTTGAGGTACTCTGATGCTTGCTTAGTTTAACATATTTTAAGTAAAAGGTTGTTACATTATTTGGCCAATATCCAATGAAATTCATAATGTAATCACATGTATGCTCACAAGTAGAAGATTTAAATGTATTTTTTTTTATTGTAAGTGGTATTGTGTTTGTCCTTAAGCATAGATAGCAAATACAGCAAGTTCTCAGATGTTCCAATACTATCTGTTGTCTATGGTAACTAAAAACTGATAATTGTGAGCAATTTCTTAGTGATTTAGGCTGGAGGTAATAACATATGTATAACAAAATGAGCTAAGATAGAGTGGAGGTTGAAAGGTACTGAATGGCTGAGAAGCACCTGAAAAAATGTTCAACATCCTTAATCATCAGGGAAATGCAAATCAAAACAACCCTGAGATTCCACCTCACACCAGTCAGAATGGCTAAGATCAAAAATTCAAGTGACAGCAAATGCTGGCATGGATGTAGAGAAAGAGGAACACTACTCCATTGTTGGTGGGACTGCAAGCTTATACAGCCACTCTAGAAATCAGTCTGGTGGTTCCTCAGAAAATTGGACATAGTACTACCAGAGGATCCTGCAATACCTCTCCTGGGCATATATACAGAAGATGTTCCAACTGGTAATAAGGACATGTGCTCCACTATGTTCGTAGCAGTCTTACTTATAATAGTCAGAAGCTGGAAAGAACCCAGGTGTCCCTCAACAGAGGAATGGATACAGAAATTATGGTACATTTACACAATGGAGTTACTAAGCTATTAAAAACAATGAATTCATGACATTCCTAGGCAAATGGATGGATCTGGAGGGCATCATCCTGAGTGAGGTAACCCAATCACAAAAGAACTCACATAACATGTACTCACTGATAAGTGGATATTAGCCTAGAAACCTAGATTACCCAAGATATAATTTGCTAAACACACGAAACTCAAGAAGAATGAAGATCAAAGTGTGGACACTTAGTCCCTTCTTAGAATTAGGAACAAAGCACACACAAAGGAGTTACAGAAATCAAGTGTGGAGCTGAAACAAAAGGATGGACCAACCATTGACTGCTGTAGCCAGGGATCCATCCCATAATCAGCCACCTAATGGAGACACTATTGTATATGCCAGCAAGATATTGCTGAAAGAGCCCTGATATAGCTGTCTCGTGTGAGGCTATACCAGTGCCTGGCAAACACAGAAGTGGATGTTCACAGTCAGCTATTAGATGGAACACTGGGTTCCCAAGGGAGTAGCTAGAGAAAGTACCCACAGAGTTGAAGGGGTCTCCAACTCTATAGGTGGAAGGACACTATGAACTAACTAGTACCCCCAGAGCTCATGTCTCTAGCTCCATATATAGCAGAAGATGGCCTAGTTGGCCATCATTGGGAAGAGAGGCCCCTTGGTCATGCAAACTTTATATGCCCCAGTACAGGGGAACGCCATGGCCAAGATGTGGGAGTAGGTGGGTAGGGGAGCAGGGCGGGGGATGGGGGAGGGTTTAGGGGACTTTCGGGATAACATTTGAAATATAAATGAAGAAAATATCAAATAAAAATTGAAAAAAAAAGATAACTTCATGGTATCCTAAGAAAGGAACTGGTCTGCTCACTGAGGAGTGGTCATGGTAGTGTATGCATGGATCTATTTATATGTATTTGCATCCATTCACTCATATTGGCTAAGAGCAAGGGAATAAGTTTTCATAGAAACTCAACTTCCTCATACTGTGGGAAAAGAAGATATGTTAAAAGCCTGTTGAATTACTGTTTATAATATTTATTTAAGTGCCACTTGAGAGCCCATACTAGACATGAGAAACTTATGAACATGGTTTGAATGAGCTATGAAAAGTATACATTTGGATCTGATTAATTGTTCCTTGGAGTTTTTCCTATCCCTTTCTTACTTTTCTTAAGTCTGCCTTGAAGGCAAATTCTGGGTTGAAGGTTTGAGAGATCTATTAGTTCCAAATTTATTTTAATAAAAACATTTCTGGTTCTAAGAAATTTGGCAACAATGAAAAGACAATCCCCGTGTGGGTGATATGGTTGGTTCAAGATGGGACAATGCTGACTTGATCTGTGGTAGAAAGACAAAGGGTGGTGAAGAAGCATATTAGTTAATTTGTCCTCCTATTTCTTTTTCTTAGATACCATACAGTCACTTCCTTCACTGTTTTTTGAAGTCCAAGTATACCTCATCCAGAGAGGACAATTTCCTAAAGGATGTCCAAAGTCAATGTCCTAAAAGATAACCAGGGAAATGCAAGTAACCTCCTCCCTGTCATGTAATCACAGTTCATATGTACCCTGCAACCCTAGAAGAGGATCAACAATATGAACTAACCAGAACCCCCAGAACTCGTGTCTCTAGCTCCATATGTATCAGAAGATGGCCTAGTTGGCCATCATTGGGAAGAGAGGCCCCTTGGTACTGCAATCTTTATATGTCACAATACAGGGGAACGCCAGGGCCAAGAAGTGGGAGTGGGTGGGCAGGGGGAGCAGGGAGGGGGAGGGGGAGGGGACTTTTGGAATAGCATTTGAAATGTAAATTAAGAAAATATCTAATAAAAAATTGGAAAAAAATTTCTTTTGAATATAGATGCTTTGTTTTGTTTTGTTTTGTTTTGTTTTGTTTTGTTTTGTTTTGTTTTGTTTTAAAGACAGCGGCCCATGTAGCTTACTTTCTATGGCCTTGAACTTGCTGTGTAATGGAGGATGACCTGGAAATTATAGTCCTGCCTCTATCTCTTTAGTATTAGGATTAAAGGAATATGCCACTATACCCAGTTTATGTGGTTCTTCAGATTCAACTTAGAACCTCGTGCACGTTAGGCAAGGCCTCTGACATCCGACCTCTATTTCTAGCTTCTTATGGAAGATATTACATTTAAAGTTGACTGTGTATACAAGTTCACACACAGGCAGTTTATGATGAGGTGGCTATGTCATAGAGCACAAAATTTAAAGTGAATCAAAGATTGGAAAGCAATTTTTATGTAAAGAAGAGCTGGTCTACAACTGGTAGATCCTTGGGGATTTAAGATCCCAAAAGATAAAGGTTGCCTGGGATGCTATTCTCAGCATACTAATACTAATACTAATACTAATACTAATACTAATACTAATAATCATAATAATAATAAACACTATTGTAAGGAAAGCCTACATATTTCTTCTCTAGCTTAATCAGTTCAGAAAAAATAGCAGTCTGGAAATCATTGAAACAGTGTTTGTTATCTGAAGGTAAGCTTTTAAAAAACTGAGTATTTTTCTACTTTTTGATCTTTCTGTCAGATCACACACTGGCTTAATTCCTTTTGATCATAATTCAAGTTTTTTTTTTTTTTAACTTCTGAAACAATCAGTCTCAGGTACATCATTTTTCTGAATGAAACTCCTTTTCTCCTGCCTAGCCTGGTCTCACAACTTCGGGCTTCCCAAGGAGCCCAAATCTGTTAAAATGTGCTCCTCTTTCACGACCAAGAATTTGATGTGGCAATTAGAAAATGTCTACAGACAGAATGATCATGGTTTTTCACAAGTATAATTTTTTTCACAAGTATAATGCTGTAATAATACATACCAAGACTACATAAAATTGACCCTACTATGATTTTGACACTACCGGCAGAAATATCACAACAGAATATATATATATATATATATATATATATGAATGTCTATTTCTCTCATTCCCTCATCTTGTCTAATATGCTCTGTGATTTACATGTAAAAATAAAACTTTGTTAGTTTAACATGCACATCCTTAACTCTGACTGTGACTGTAACCTCATTTGGCTAAAAGCTACTTAATGTTTTGGGGGAGTAATATTGTTCAATAAAAATTATTTTATTGTAATTCAATAGTTAACATCTAATACTACAAGAAAAAATTTTGTTTTTATTATAGCATAATTAGATGTGAGATATTCTATGTTCAAATGCTGTTTTTCACCCCCATTAGTTTCTGTGTTTCAGGAACTATTCTTCCACTAAACTTTCCAATTTTAATATAGGCGAACATTCTTTCTAGGGGTTGTTTTTTTTAGTGATAAATTAATTTTAAAATACACTATTGCCTATGTATAACAAGCATATAAATGTGAGCTGCCTCTATTTTAATTTACGATGGTGATATTTATGTCAATATCAGGGTCAAATTGTATCCATTTAAATCTTTTAAAAGAGTCCATGTGTTATTGTGAAATCTACTTTAATTATAAAACTAAGTTTAAAATATCTTAAATCTTTGTGAGAGTGTGTGTGTGTGTGTGTGTGTGACTTCTAAGCGTATGTGTGCAGGTGCTTGTTCATATATATTTTGGGGCATGGTTGTAAAAGGTCATCTTTTGCATATATTTTCTTTCCTTTTTTCCTTGTCTGAAACAGACTCTTTGGTTCCGTGAAGGCTGGAAAGCTTTTATAAGTTTTTTCTCTACCTGCTATTTTCTGTAGATCTGCTGCAATTAAAGGTTTGAACTTCTGCATTCACCTTTGTTTTGGGTTTGGAGTATCCAAACTCTAGTGTCAGGTTAATGTGGCAAGTGCTTTATGCACTGTACTGCACCATCTCTCCAGTCCTCTTCTATTTGGAAATATTGCTTTCTATTGTTTATAAAGGTTGTTAGGACTACCATAGGAAGATTTTTGTTGCAGTAGAAGATCAGAGAAATAAATGGCAAAGAGTATAAAGAATCAGGAATTGGGGGGGGGGGCGCAGGGGATGCAGACTAAGGACAGATATAAAAAATGGTTTTATCTGAAATTTTTGTAGATGACTGGACTTGCATGAAACACATGAAGCTCAGTGATGTGTGCGTGTGTGTGTGTGTGTGTGTGTGTGTGTGTGTGTGTGTTTGTGACCAAGGTATACTCTTGAGTAGATGTTAGTACAAAAAGTCTTGAGTAGTGCTTGTTTCTTCTTGTAAGCTGTATATGTACATGCTATGAAATCATTTATAAGGAGGCATGCATACCCTGGATATGCACCTGTGTAGTTGTAAAGTCTAAGGACCAAGCAGTGGAAAGGCCAAAGTCATGTGGCCATAAATGAATATTCATAATTACTTAGAAATCTTCAGCAATTAGTTTGTTAATATTTATTAAGAATATATTCCTGGGCTGGTGAGATGGCTCAGCTGGTTAGAGCACCCGACTGCTCTTCTGAAGGTGATGAGTTCAAATCCCAGCAACCACATGGTGGCTTACAACCACCCGTAATGAGATCTGACGCCCTCCTCTGGTGCGTCTGAAGTCAGCTACAACGTACTTATGAAGAATAATAAGAAATGAATCCTTGGACCAGAGAGACCAACAGGGAGACCAACCGGAGCGAGCGAGGCTGTCCAGAGTGAGCGGAGCCGAACGGGGACAGCAGGAGCAAGTGGGGACGGCAGGAGCTGGGGGGGGGGGCGATCGCAGCGAGCGGGGCCAGCGGGGAGCAAGCAGGGTGGAGCGGAGCAAGCAGGGTTGACCGGAACAAGGGGGAAAAAAAAGAATATATCCCTTTCAATGCAATCCCCATAAAAATTCCAACTCAATTCTTCACTGAGTTAGAAAGGGTAATTTGAAAATTTATCTGTAATAACAAAAAAGTAGGATAGCAAAAACTATTCTCAACAATAAAAGAAACTCTGGTGGAATCACCATCCCTGACCTCAAGCTGTACTACAGAGCAATTGTGAAAAAAAAAAAAAAAAAAAAAAACTGCATGGTACTGGTAAAGTGACAGATCTGTGGAATAGAACTGAAGACCCAGAAATGAACCCACACACCTATGGTCACTTGATATTTGACAAAGGAGCTAAAAACATCCAGTGGATAAAAGACAGCATTTTCAACAAATGGTGCTGGCTCAACTGACAGTTATCATATAGAAGAATGAAAATTGATCCATTTTTATCTCCTTGTACAAAACTCAAGTCCAAGTGGATCAAGGACAAAACCAGAAACACTGAAACTTATAGAAAAGAAAGGTGGGAAGAACCTAGAACACATGGGTACAGGGGAAAATTTCCTGAACAGAAGAGCAATGGCTTGTGCTGTAAGATCAAAAAATCAACAAATGGGACCTCATAAAAATGGCAAAGATTCTGTAAGACAAAGGACACTGTCAATAAGACAAAAAGGAAACAAACAGATTGGGAAAAGATATTTACCAATGCTAAACCTGATAGAAGGCTATATATATAAAGAACCCAATATATACAAAGAACTCAAGAAGTTAGACTCCAGTTACCCTATTAAAGATTACCAAATAAACCAAATTACCCTATTAAAAGATGGGGTACAGAGCTAAACAAAGAATTCTCAAATGAGAAATACAAATGGCTGAGAAGTACCTAAAAAAAAAAAAAAAGTTCAACATCCTTAGTCATCAAGGAAATGCAAATCAAAACAACCCTGAGATTCCACCTCATACCAGTCAGAATAGTTAAGATCAAAAACTCAGGTGACAGCAGATGCTGGCGTGGATGTGGAGGAAGGGGAACACTCCTCCATTGCTGGTGGGATTGCAAGCTTGTACAACTACTCTGGAAATCTGTTTGGCGGTTCCTCAGAAAATTGGACATAGTACTAACTGAGGGCCCAACTATACCACTCCTGGGCGTATACCCAGAAGATGCTCCAACATGTAATAAGGACACATACTCCACTATGTTCATAGCAGCCCTATTTATAATAGCCAGAAGCTGGAATGAACTCAGATGTCCCTTAACAGAGGCATGGATACAGAGAATGTGGTACATTTACAAAATGGAGTACTATTCAGCTATTAAAACAATGAATTTATGAAATTCTTAAGCAAATAGATGGATCTGGAGGATATCATCCTGAATGAGGCAACCCATTCACAAAAGATCACACACAATATGCACTCACTGATAAGTAGATATTAGTCCAGAAGCTCAGAATACCCAAGATACAATTTGCAAAACACATGAAACTCAAGAAGAAGGAAGAGCAAAGTGTGGATATTTCAATCCTTCTTAGAAGGGGAAACAAAATACCTATGGAAGGATTTATAGAGACAAAGTGTGGAGCAGAGACTGAAGGAATGACCATGCAGAGACTGCCTCACCTGGTGATCCACCCTATATACAACCACCAAACCCAGACACTATTGTGGATGCCAACAAGAGCATGCTGACAGGAGCCTGATATAGCTCTCTCCTGTGAGGCTCTGCCAGTGCCTGAGTAATACAGAAGTGGATGCTCACAGCCATCCATTAGACTGAGCACTGGGTCCCCAATGAAGGAGCTAAAGAAAGTGCCCAAGGAGCTGAAGGGATTAGCAACCCCATAGGAGGAAGAACAATATGAACTAACAAGTACCCAGAGCTCCCTGGGACTAAGCCAGCAACCAAAGAAAACACATGGTGAGACTCATGGCTCCAGCTGCATATGTAGCAGAGGATGGCCTATTTGGTCATCAATGTGAGGAGAGGCCCCCTGGTCCTATGAAGGTTCTATGCCCCATATAGGGGAATACCAGGGACAGGAAGCAGGAATGGGTGGGTTGGTAAGCAGAGGGTGGGGGGAGGGGATCGGGGTTTTTCACAGGGGAAACTAGGAAAGGGAATAACATTTGAAATGTAAGTAAAGAAAATACCTAATAAAAAACAATAAAAAGAATATATTCCTATGCAATCATTTTGTGAATTCAATTCTCAGATTCCATACACCATATGTTACATTACCATGAGAGATTTCTTACTATCAATGAGGGCATTTTCTCCTCTGTGAAACTGGGGAACTATGATGAGTGGCAAATGCAGTGTACTTAGCATAGTGTTAATACCGGGTATGTACTAAGCATTGGTAGTGCTTTGAAGAGGATTGGCCCCTATAGACTCATGTACTTGAACTCTTTGCCCACAGATAGTGACACTGTTAGGGGGTGTGGCCTTGTTGGAATAGCTGTGGCCTTGTTGAAGGAAGTGTGTCACTATGGGGATGGGTTTTGATGTCCTATGCTTAAGCTCTACCCAGTGTAGAACAGACCTTCTTCCTGGATGCCTGAGGAAGATAATCTTCTACTGGTTGCCTCTATAGAAATCTTTCTTCCAGTACCAAGTCTCCCTGCATGATACCATGCTTCCTATCTTGATAGTAACTGACTGAACCTTTAAATCTGTAAGCCAGCCCCAAATTCAATGTTTGCCTTTATAAGAGTTGCCTTGATCATGTATCAATGAAGCCCTAACTAAGACAGCATCCAAAAATTACTACTATTATCCACACAGAATCTCCAGGTGGATATTACTTATCTCTTTGTATGGACAAAGAGAGTGCGGCTAGTAGAATGGTTTTCAACGGCTTATTGTGTCAAAAATTGAATCCTGGTCCACTTGACTCTAAACTCCATGACTGTTCTACTCTATATTAAAGTACCTCTAACTCAATGTTTATCTACTGCCTTTCAGTTTATAGCTATACATGATATATGATGTGTTTCTGTTAGAGAAATCAAAGTGTGGTTGTAGACAGACTGGCTTCCTTTAATATTCACACATCTGATCTTTATGGCAATATGAATCTCTTATGACTTCATCTGTACGTTTGGAGTAGATATGTGGATCATCATTCCAACAGAAATACAATGTTGGGGAGGTATGGGGCAATGGGCTATACACAGACAGCTTGGTCTTCAGTCAAGCTGAGGTCGTGAACCCTGGTATACCTGGTGGTGCTAATTCACCTACATGGGACAGTAGGCATTCCCTCATGTCTCTGGACTCCTGGCTCCTGTCGAAGTTACCGCCCCCACAGCCCCCAGAGGAGAAGCTGTGGCTAGTAGGCACATAGACAATGTCCCAAGCTTCTGAAATTCAAGTTAATCTCCTCCCAGTTACCTAGCAACAGCAAGATAATACAATCCCACTATAAGAGGGACTACTTGGCCCCTCTTCACTCTCTGTTTTTTTTTTATTCTAGCATTTTTTATTAGATATTTTCTTCATTTACATTTCAAATGCTATCCTGAAGATCCCCTATACCCTCCCCCCACTCTGCTCCCCTACCCATCAACTCCCACTTCTTGGCCCTGGCATTCCCCTATATTGGGGCATATAAAGTTTGCAAGACCAAGGGGCCTCTCTTCCCAATGATGGCTGACTAGGCCATCTTCTGCTACATATGCAGCTAGAGACACGAGCTCTGGAGGTACTGGTTAGTTCATATTGTTGTCTCACCTATAGGGCTGCAGACCCCTTCAGCTCCTTGGGTACTTTCTCTAGCTCCTCCATTGGGGGCCCTGTGTTCCATTCAATAGATGACTATGAGCATCCACTTCATAGCCTCACAAGAGTCAGCTATATCAGGGTCCTTTCAGCAAATCTTGTTGACATATGTAGTAGTGTCTGCATTTGGTGGCTGATTATGAAATGGAACGCCAGTTGGAGCAGTCTCTGGATGGTCCATCCTTTGGTCTCAGCTCCAACTTTTATATCTATAACTCCTTCCAGGGGTATTTTGTTCCCTATTCTAGGGAGTAATGAAGTATGCACATGTTGGTCTTCCTTCTTCTTGATTTTCTTGTGGTTTGCAAATTGTATCTACAGAGCAATTGTGATAAAAACTTCATGGTACTGGTACAGTGACAAACAGGTAGATTAATGGAATAGAATTGAACACCCAGAAATGAACCCACACATCTATGGTCACTTGATATTTGACAAGGGATCTAAAGCCATCCAGTGGAAAAAAGACAGCATTTTCAACAAATGGTGCTGGCACAACTGGTGGTTATCATGTAGAAGAATGCAAATTGATCCATTCTTATCTCCTTGTACAAAGCTCAAGTCTAAGTGGATCAAAGAGCTCCACATAAAATCAGAGACACTAAAATTTATAGAGGAAAAAGTGGGGAAAACCCTCGAAGAACAGGGGAAAAAATTCCTGAACAGAACAGCAATGGCTTGTGCTGTAAGATCAATAAGCGACAAATGGGACCTCATAAAATTCCAAAGCTTCTGTAAGGCAAAAGACACTGTCAATAGGACAAAAAGACCACCAATAGAGTGGGAAAGGATTTTTTACCAACCCTATATCTGATAGGGGACTAATATCCAATATATATAAAGAACTCAAGAAGCTGGACTCCAGCAAATCAAATAACTTTATTAAAAATTGGGTATAGAGCTAAACAAAGAATTCTCAACTGAGAAATACCGAGTGGTTGAGAAGCACTTGAAAAAAATGTTCAACATCCTTAATCATCAGGGAAATGCAAATCAAAACAACCCTGAGATTCCACCTCACACCAGTCAGAATGGCTAAGATAAAAAATTCAGGTGACACCAGATACTGGAGAGGATGTGGAAAAAGAGGAACACTCCTTCATTGCTGGTGGGATTGCAAGCTGGTACAACCACTCTGGAAATCAGTCTGGCAGTTTCTCAGAAAACTGGACATAGTACTACCAGAAGATCCAGCAATACCTCTCCTGGGCATACACCCAGAAGATAGTCCAACTGGTAACAAGGACACATGCTCCACTATGTTCATAGCAACCTTATTTATAATAGCCAGAAGCTGGAAAGAACCCTGATGTCCCTCAACAGAGGAATGGATACAGAAAATGTGGTACATTTACACAATGGAGTACTACTCAGCTATTAAAAACAATGAATTTATGAAATTCTTGAGTAAATGGATGTATCTGGAGGATATCATCCTGAGTGAGGTAACCCAATCACAAAAGAACTCACTTAATATGCACTCACTGATAAGCAGATATTAGCCCAGAAACCTAGAATACCCAAGATACAAGTTCTTAAACACAAGAAATCAAGAAAGACCAATGCATGAATACTTCATTCTTCCCTATTCTAGGGATTAAAATATACATGGAAGGAGGTGCAGAGACAAAGTTTGGAGCTAGAATGAAAGGATGGACCATCCAGAGAGTGCCCCACCCGGGTGGTCGGTCCATCACATAATCAGCCACCAAACGCAGACACTACTGCATACACCAGCAGGACATTGCTGAAAGGACCCTGATATAGCTGTCTCCTGGCAGGCTTTGACAGTCCCTGACTAAAGCAGAAGTGGGTGCTCACAATCATCTATAGGGCAGAACACAGGGTCCCCAATGTAGGAGCTAGAGAGAATACCCAAGAGCTGTAGGGGTCTGCAACCCTATAGATGGAACAACAATATGAACTAATCAGAACCCCCAGAGCTCATGTCTCTAGCTGCATATGTATTAGAAGATGGCCTAGTTGGCCATTATTGGGGAAGAAAGGCCCTTGGTCTAGCAATGTTTATATGCCCCAGTACAGGGGAATGCCAGGGCCAAGTAGTGGGAGAGGGAGGGTAGGGGAGCAGGGCGGGGGGAGGGTATAGGGGACTTTTGGGTAACACTTGAAATGTAAATGAAGAAACTCTCTAATAAAAAAAATGCTGAAGAAGAAGAAGAAGAAGAAGAAGAAGAAGAAGAAGAAGAAGAAGAAGAAGAAGAAGAAGAAGAAGAAGAAGAAGAAGAAGAAGAAGAAGGAGAAGAAGAAAATTGGACATAGTACTACAGGAAGATCCCGCAGTACCTCTCCTGGGCACAAACCCAGAAGATGTTCCAACTGGTAATAAGGACACGTGCTCCACTATGTTCATAGCAGCCTTATTTATAATAACCAGAAGCTGGAAAGAACCCAGATGTCCCTCAACGGAGGAATGGATACAGAAAATGTGGTACATTTACACAATGGAGTACTACTCAGCTATTAAAAACAATGAATTTATGAAATTCTTGAGTAAATGGATGTATCTGGAGGATATCATCCTGAGTGAGGTAACCCAATCACAAAAGAACTCACTTGATATGCAGTTTCTGGGTATTAGCCCAGAAACTTAGAATACCTCCTCACTCTATTACTCTCTCTCCTCCTTAGTCTCTTAAGCTTTTACTTTCCTTAATCTCCATCTTACTCTCTTTCCTCTCTCTCTCTCTCTCTCTCTCTCTCTAACCTCTTACTCTTTAGCCTTGCCTCTTTCTCTCTCTTTTCCACTTCCCTCCTCTTGGCCATGGCCTGTCTCTCTCTCTCTCTCTCTCTCTCTCTCTCTCTCTCTCTCTCTCTCTCTTTCTCTCTCTTTGGTTTTTTTCAAGACAGGGTTTCTCTGTATAGCCCTGGCTGTCCTGGAACTAACTTTGTAGACCAGGCTGGCCTCGAACTTAGAAATCCACTTGCCTCTGCCTCTGAGTGCTGGGATTAAAGGTGTGTGCCACCACCGCCCGGCTCTCTCCCTCTTTCTACCTTTTCTTTTTCCCCCTGCCTTTCCACAATAAAGCTCTAAAACCATAGACTGTCTCTGTTCATCAAGGCCTGCTGTGCTTGGATGATGGGATAGACTTTCTCCGAATGAGCTGTTTCTAATCTCCTGTCAGAAGGCCTTCCTGTGCTCCAGCCACGGACTGGACTAAGGACTCTCGCATACATGTGAACCTCTCTCCCTCTGTCCCTCTGCCCTCTCTCCCGTAACTTCTGGGTGGAGGGTGTTGCCCCCAGGGTCCCTGGTCTCAGGGGCTGCGCCTTGTCCACCCCCTGTTGTGTGGGTCAGTGGCTTCACACAGCCAGATACCCACCTGGGGCCCAGTGGAATGTGTCCAGCAGTCCTCCTGCTTCCACCTGACTAGAGCACAGGAACTATGGCTGGAAGCGGGCATTCTCTTCCTCCCCCTTCTTTCCCCCACACCCCACAGTCCCACAGGGAGGGCACTGGCATTTGTTGGTTTATGGAAAAATAGTACTTACATTACTAAGATTTTGTAAAATTGTGGCTGCTCTTTGACTCCATATCTAGGATCATAGTTTATGTATAATAGACACACATTGTATTCTCCAAGCAAAACATAGTTCTTTTTTGATGATCTCTACTAAAATAATTTAGTTTATGAAATCTTCTAAAGTCATCACCAATTTAGTTCAAATTTGTTACAATATGAATTAACAAAAATGTAGAAATTCTTAAATCTGCATAGTGTGTGCTTGTCTTCATCCTTGATGGTCATATAAGAGTGGCAGTTTCATTTTTTCAATTATATAAAATTAGAATTTCACACTATGCACCAAGCAAAATTAACCTTTTCTGTGGAATTGGACACAAAGATCCATCCCTAAAAAGAAGCCATTTACAAGTAATATTTGATTGGAAAGGGAATATCAGTTTTCTTTAATGAAATGTTACTGGGTGTGTCAAGTCTCAGTTGACTAATACAATTGGACCCTGTTTTAGTGTGTGTGTGTGTGTGTGTGTGTGTGTGTGTGTGTGTACTTTTCAGTTTTGTTATTTTTTGGTCTTCATTTTTTGTTTCCTTTTATTTTGAGACGCACACCCAAAGAAAGAGGGGGGAGGAAGGGAGGGAGAAATTTTGTGGAGAGGGAGGTTAAAGGATCTAGGAGTTGTGGCAGGTAAAATATAAAGAATATATTGTATGAAAAAAATTAAATAAAAAATTAGCCTTTTCCTCAATCTTATACATTTTAGACTGTCATTTTCCTTTGACATACATTTGAAAAAAGTTAACATTTAAAGATGCCATTTTATCCTTTTTTGCATCTGGATGTTCCCATATGGCTTTTTCATATACTAAAATTGTAATTCAGTCATGCTGAATTCACCTTGGCAGTTTTATTCCTTGTGGTATTTCAAGTTATGCCATGATATACTGAAATATATGTATAAAATGTTTATTTATGTTCTATGTGTGGAAATGTGTGTGGGCAAGACGTATAAGGATGATCTATCATACTGTTAATTTAAAAAGAGAGTAAAAGATACTAAACAAAAGTAATGTTAAGAAAGGGCAAACTAAGTGTAAATTTCTGTGTTAAGTGTTGAAAATATGGTATTTTAATCCTTTCATTTCTACTGGAGAATAAGAAACATTCTTTTATGTGTTCAGTATTTAATTTTCAGAAAAATACATTATGTTGAATCAACAACTGGGTATTCCTACCAGCTATTTTGTGTCAATTTGATTCTTATACATTTTAAATAATGTAACTGCTACACATGATCTCTAACAGATGACTCCATCCCTTCCTTTGAAAGTAACTAGGAATGTTATTGGCCAGTCAAGAGTGGCCACGCTACCATTTTGTTTGAGCATAGAGTATGGTAAGATGACCAATTATTCTATTAGCTTGGGATTGAAAAAGTTTCCAGGAGATGGGACTTTCAGTACCCTAAGAAAGACTCGACAAACCACAATGAGTTGGTTAGCCTAGAGCAGGGAAATTTGTCATGAGTGTTACAAATTACACCCATCTGGGTTTGATATTAAAACACAAAACCATCCTCCAAGTGCCCAGAACTGAGATCATCCCTGGAAATGTGCACAGTATCTAAATGGAGGAAAGAATCATGAAACCACAGCAAAATTCAAAAGGTTTTAAATGGTTAAATTGTATATATTTGTAGCTCAGCTCGATTTCTCCAAAGTAGCCAGCCTGTTGATGTGAAAACAAGGGATAAACCAAATTCACTAAGCAAAAACCAACTCCCAGTAAGATAAGTGTCAAATTTAAAACACACACTAACCTAATGATTTACAAAAAAAAAAAAAAAAAAAAAAAAAAAAAAAAAAAAAAAAAAAAAAAAAAAAAAAAAAAAAAAAAAAAAAGAAAGAAAGAAAAGAAAAGAAAACAGAAAGTTTATAGTATACTATAGGTGAAACTGCAATCCTATGTTCAGAAAGCAAATTAGAAAGGAGTTTTTATTGTGTGAGGTGCAATGTGTGCTTTAAGCTTTACTAAAGTTTCTTTAATGTAAGTGGCTGCCCTTGCATTTGGAGCATAGATATTCAGAATTGAAAGTTCCTCATGGAAGATTTTGCCTTTGATGAGTATGAAGTGCCCCTCTTTGTCCCTTTTGATAATTTTGGGTTGAAAGTCTATTTTATTCGATATTAGA